>OX637464.1:56893770-57346696 GCA_951799995.1 Trifolium subterraneum | reverse complement strand
TTTGTTTAGTTAATTTATTATCTATATCCGTAACAAGACTTAACACTCGTTGTAGTAGTTAAGAAACCGGGACTTGAATTACATTTTTTTTTTCTAAATCAATAAATTAACTTTAAATTTAAAGAAATGTAACCAAGTCTAATTTTACTAGAAGTATATATATGTAAAAAGAGGAATAATTAATCTCCAATGTAATTTAAAGATTGGGTCTCATTTATATTGTCAAACCTTCATAATGTTCCTTAACTGTATACGTCTTTCGGCTTCGTTTCATCACTTCTCCTATTGTTTTCCCTTAATTATTATTCGAGTTTTCATTTTGATATATGTGGGTTTATCCTCAAGATTGTTGTATTAGCTTCATTAGATGAATCCATCGATCAACTTTTGACGGTACTCTATCAAAATTAGATATTTAGATGTGATATGAGCATTTATTTGTTCAAACTTTAAATGATGCTTTCTTATAATTATTATACGGGTTGTTGTCATTAGATTACTCGATCCTATAATTTTATTCTATTCGATGAAAGATCTTAGAAGCTTAATTAGTGTCAATCAAATAACTATTTTGAGGTTTTAATAACTATTTGATGCTTATTGTCCAAAAAAAACTATTTGATGCTTATTGTCCAAAAAAAACTATTTGATGCAAGACCTTTGAAGCATATAAATGGTGTTGGGCTTGGGGCGTGAATAAATGGTAGATGGTCCGATCAAAAACTTGATAACAGGTGGTCCAGCGGATCGTGGAGGAATCAAACTCAACTTTACAAAATCGGTTTGAAAGTGATGATTGTCTTTACTTTATAAATGCATATTCAAACCATCTCGCAATCGATGTATGACTTCTTAACACCTACGACTAAATGTTCCTAGGAGGCTTTTAACTTGATCAAGAAAGAAAGAAAAGCTCACTTTAAAGCCATCCTATTAGATGAAATCACATCTGCTTCATGGCTTTATAAAAATATTCTGTTATTTGTGTGTCTTAATCACTTGGCTAGGGTGGGTGGAGAATAAGGTTTATAGAAAACCATAACCAACAAGAATTGATATTTTACTAACCATTTGTAGCAAAGTTTAAATGAGATGGATATCTTACTAATCCCTCCATTTCTAATTAATAATTGTTGTACATGGTTTTGCCAAACAAAGACATATAAGTTTAGTATATGACACGTCTCAAATAAAATTATTTTCCACAATAAAAGAATTAAATCTGTAAAAATATATTTTCTTTCCACTTAATAGAGGAAAGATGGATATATTTTTCCAAACTACGCTCCTTTTCCAATCATGGAAAAACTACTAAATGTTCTTGGTGACCAAAAGCTTTTGTATGTTTTGACATCTAACATTGACCACACCAAGAGGTTATCCATATATATGATTGTTGATAACCCTTTATCAAAAATAATTGTTGGAGGTGTTTGGTCACAATCACGCGATTGCAACAATCACTTACATTTATATCGTTCATTTAAAATTAGACGATATAAATTTTAAGTTTAAATTAAAATAAAATTTAAATGATTCAGGTGTATTGATTGCGTATTTGGGTGCAGTTAAATTGAACTCAATATTCAAATATATGTTAATATTGGCTTATATATAACACCAATCATAAACAAACATAAGAGGTGAAAATCAATGGAAATGAAAATACTACATAAAACAAAACAATCTTCTTAATTAATTCAAACAAGAAAAATTGAAAGCAACATATAAACATAAGAAATGTACTCAGATTGCTCTTAAAAAATCTTCAATCATTGTCTTGTCAGTTATCATACGATGGATGAGTTGCACGTAAATACTTTTAATAGTAGTAATGATTAGCTTAATGTGAAATTTTTAGATTTTTGTTCATGGCTTCATTACCTAAGAAAGAAAGCTATTTTAATTTTATGGTATCCGCACATAGATGCTTTCCACAAGATTCTCAAATCACTCCTATAATGTTTGGTTCTAAGTCAAATTGGTCCCAACAGATAAGTCTTCTAAACCGACATAAGAAATATCAAACATGCTTGATAGGTATTTTACAAGGTCCCAATTAAAATATGTATCATTATCATTAGCACATAGATGTTGTTTTCGTTGAATTTGAAAGTTAGGCCATGTATCAATTAATAGTTTTTGGTAATTTTTTTTTCTTTTTTTTCAAGGAATTATACTGAGAAATGAATTATGTCCACGACCTATAAGTTGAGTTCATTAACTATTCTAAAGAGTGATAAATACTCCAAAAACTAACTTTGTAGTTTGAGTTTTATTTTTAGCTGATACTAAATTAAGTAATATGCATAACGACCAATATCTTGCTCATATAGGACTAAGTTTAGGACAAAATTTTACATGTGCGGATTAATTAGTGTTAAAGTTGGATATCGAGTTTTTTTAAAAAAAGTATGTTCTCCACATATTCCTATTTTTAAGAAAGTGGATGTTTGACCACTTTTGTCATTCAAAGTAACTCAAATAATTTTATCATTTTATCTACAAGCTTAATATCACGACCTTAATATGATCCAATAGCAATCTACAAGCTCATTTTTTAGACTTGGTAGTCATGTTATTTTCTTCAACCTGTTGATTAACAAAGTAGGATCGCAGTAGGTACTTGTGTCCTCATTAGCTTCCCGCCCGCCCCTCTTTTGAAATAGGAGAAAACTCAACTTTAAAGATACCTAGAGATGAGTTCTTTTGCACAATAGGATTCCTACTGATAAAAACTCAAATTAATTCGGATTTTCCTCGTCAAAGTTGGGGTGGATTTAGGTACCTAAAGATATGATATGAGTTCTTTTGTACAATAGGATTCCTACTAATGAAAACTTCGGTTTCTAGAAGTTGTTCTTTTTTGCCTCTGGATGTGACATGTGTGGTTTTATTGTTGAATCCATCTTTGTGATGAAACTGATTCTTAGCTAGGTTACCTTGGCCTTTCAATAATCTTAGTATTATCCTTTGGAGCCTTCATAATAGATATGATTTGATTGTTTGTAAATGGCTACTTCTATGGTATTTAAATTCACTCACATTTATAGAGAATAAAATTATTCTACTAAGATGATGGTCAATATTGGTCTCTCTAATATTTCTTACACTTGGTGGGATGATATTCTACTTAATTTTTTGTTTTGAAGGGCCAACTTGCATAAAATTAATACATTTACTTTCTTCTTTTTTTTTATAATTATTTTGGTTGCGATCGATACAACTACAAATACTACGAACTTGGATCCTCTTTTTTTCATTTTCTTTACATCTCTTTCTGTCCTGTTTAATTCTCTTTTAATTTTAATCTCTGTTCTCATTAAAAAATAATAAATTAATCAAAAGAGAGTGAAATTAAAAGAGAAAGAGGGAGGAAAGATATAGAGATGTAAAGAAAATGGAAGGTGATGATCTAATTTGCAAATACCACAATATCAATAGCACACTACAATGTCCTACACTCACTCAAGCGACAAGCATGACTTGATGTTTTATTTCTTGTACTAAAGTTAACTCACTTTTATTTGGGTCTATTCAATTTTGTAGATTCATTACATAAACATTTCTTGATAAAGGGACACTTAATTAAGAGACTCACTTTAAAGAACTAAATATTAGAACAAAATTATCAAGTGGAGTTCGTAAGATTAGCTCAACTGACAATTGTCGAATTTAGAACCTTATGATTGTGTGTTATAAAAAAATTTCACAGTGATTGTCACTTTTTCTACGCACAAAAGAATTTATCATGTGGCACGAAGAGATCACAAATGATCAAAGCCCAAATAAAACATGCAGGTTGAATGTAAATGTATTTGTGGGTCTCTGATGAACCCATTAAATAACTTCATAATTACTATAATTTTTCTTCTTAATTTTTCCTCCAAAAAGATACAACACTTTTTGCCATAATTTCTTTTAGCATCCTATAAGCTTTTTGGCACGTTGTATGAAATTCTAAAATTATCTTTGTCACTCTAGATAACTAGCAAATAAATTTCTCTATTTAAATGACGGATGAAAAAAATGTCAAATTAAACAACATTTGAAGATATCACGCTCCCCAGAGAAAAGTTTGAAATTTTTTGTAATCCACTACTTAAGTTGTAAATGAGATGAAAGTGTTCGCTACTTAAGTAGCAAACGGATCCAACGAACAAAATAAACCCACCACTTTCTCCATCAATCCATCAGTTTCTAAAAAATCAAAAGTTGTGTTTAATTTATCTAATTCAAGAGAAACATTGTGAGCGCGAAAAGATATTCCCTTATTTTATTGGCTCACCTATATTTATTTGCGGCCTAAAGGTATCCAATCGGCCCAAAGGTATCCAATAATGAGTACTTTTTGCCTTTGAAATCCTTGTCTAGTGTGATGCCAATGATCTGAAAATTTTATCTCATACCCCTTCGATTGTAGATCCACCTCCATTAATGTTAATCCAAAATTACCCTAAGCACTTTGAAAAATCACATTTTTCAAACATTCAAGACAAGTCTCTCTGCCCCCACAACTCCACTAAAAACATACCGCAAAAACCTGTAAAAACATTTTGCTGCGGTGTGTTTTTACAAATTTTTTACATGGTTTTTTTTTAAAGAAGTTAAATTAGTCCATTTAAATTGGCACAAGAGAGAATCAAACTCGAAACCTTAAGAAGGAATACACTTGTGCGACTGAGATTATTTTATGTGATTTTATAACTGTGCTAATCTAAAACATCAAATCAATAATCAACGTTCAAAATTTAAAACTATGTGAAAACTTTATTAAAAATTACTACTGCAAATCTGCTTCTGTGTTAATACATATATTGAAGTGAACAATAAAAAAAGACATGGTCGTAAAGAAAAATGAAAAGAGTAATCTTCAAGTAAGGATTTGAGATTTAGGGCCTGTTTGTTTCAGCTTTAAAAAAATAGATATTTTCTTTGTACTTTTGAAAATAGATTTTGTAAAACTGCTTTTCAAAATATTACAAGTTTTTTTGTATTTGTTTTTTCTAAATTGAAACACTAATTTTGACATCATATAACATGAATGTACATTATTGAAGTTCAAAACATAGTCAAAATCGCAATTTTTTCAAAAAGTTGTATTTCAAAAATGATTTTTGTGAAAATCTATTTGAAATAACTTCAAAATTAAGTGATTTTTTGAAATTTTGATATCCAAATTTTTTTCAATAAAATGATGAAATAAATAAAATAACATTTTAAGAATAGTTATTCAAACAAAATTTTCATTTGAAACTTTTATAAAAAAAAAAATTAAAATTTTTTTTTTTATAAAATTTTTTCTAATACTACAAAATCTATTTTTAAAAAAATCCAAAACAAACGGACCCTTAATAAAAAAAAAAAAAGAGTAAGGGTTTGAGATATTCCATGCATCCATTAATACGAATCTTAAGAGAAGCCACTTTTGTCTTTTTGCCTCTCCTTTGGCTTTTAAACAATTACTTATATAATTACCTTTCTTTCATTATCACTTAAACTAAACAATACTTACTTCCATCTATCAATTCATGTCTACTCACTACCATCCTCCTTCTCTCTCCTTTCCATTTTACTCTTCCTCTTCTTCTCACTTCCTTCATCTATTCTCCAAATCATCTCTATGTAAGTGTAATAATGTATATATATGCAATTCATTAAAATCTTATTTATTTAAGTGGTTATTATTTTTTTATATAAGCTAAAAGTTGTATTAGAAAAAAACAAATTTTAGAGGAACAAAAACATAACCAAGGAAGAAAAAAACAACAGAAAAACATCAAATGAAACAAAAGTACTAGGGTCTCAAATAAAGTATATTTTTCAGGACCAATCCTAAAGCGGGTATTGTTTAAATCAGTTAGGGGTTAGATGTTGAAGTTAGTTTTATGAATAAATTAGTCTATGCAAAAAACCAAAATCCTATTTACCATAAATTAGTCTTATTGGCCGTTGTTCCAACCAGTGTTTTAAAAACCGGGCCGGTCATCAAACCGGTGAGGGTACTGGGTCACTGGTTTATTGGTCGAACCACCAGGTTACTGGTTGAACCGCATGCATAAACCGGATCAAACCGGATAAACCGGAGGAATGAACCGGTCTCTTTAATAAAATTATATAGCTATTAAATCGGTCAAACATGATGACTCGATCTCTTTAAAAGTTAATGACAACTAAAAATTTAAAATGTCATAATGTCGCAACTCACAAGTTCTTAAATTCAAATCTTAAATATTGTCACCACGCACTATAAAATAGTACAAATTACAAAACCAAATAGATTTTAAACAAAGTCTAGTTGCAACATAATTTAATCGCAACATAAACGAAATAACAAAGTTCTAATAATAAATTTAATTCCAATGAGACATATTTGTTTCGGACACTATTTGTTTTAGTTTAGTTTTTTCTATTTACTTTTTTTAAAAAAATAATTATGTAAAAAAAACGACGTCATTTTGATTTTTTTTAAAAAAAAAATAGCAGACGCAATCGAACCGGCGGTTCTGGAAAACCGCCGGTTCACCGGTTTTTCCGGTTTTTAACGGTTCGCTCCGGTCTAACTACATGCCCGGTCCAACATTTGAACCAGACCGATTACCCCTCCGGTTCACGGTTCAACCGGTCCGACCAGCCGGTTCGGTCCGATTTTTAAAACAGTGGTTCCAACATTATGTTGATTATATAATACTTTCTATCACATGAGTCATACAATTGTGGGGAAAAAAAATTGAGAGGTGATTTGAAACAATTAAACTTTTAGCTTACTAATTAATTGACTTTTTTTTTTTATAAGAATTAATTTACTTTTTTAGTTAGTATATATCCAACTTGTGCATATTAAAGAACATTTATTTTTTGTTTGGGTTGATCGTTACTATTTGAACTAATTTATCGTTGATATATTAAGGAGCATATTAGATACATATTTCAATTTTTTTAGTATGTATCAAATAAATTAAGAGTATATATATTAAACAATTAAACAATTATAGAATGAGTTAAAATCACTTGATACTAGAACCGATCTCCAAATCATATTAAACTGGTAGTGAAAACAAAAAAAGAACGTGTCAAGACCCAAGTGTGAGTCTTGTCGCTAGATTATTTAAAGAAAATCTCAAACTTGCTTTAAAATGGGAAAAGATATAGATATGATTGATATAAAATTAAGTTTATATCATAGATAAAACCAGTTTAGGACATTAATTTAGTTAAGAATTGATTTAATTAATTAGTAACTTTGTCTCTATAATGTAAACTTGTAAGTGGTTAATGAGTTTAACCAAAGGACGAATCGTTCGGGAGAACCCGAGTTCGATTTCTGGGTGGAACAATTTCTTAGCCAAACTTTACTTATCTCGCGACCGAAATCTGAATTACTAGAGTCCCATTTCCCTAAGAACCAGAAGGTTATAAATAATAAAAAAAAGACTTTCAAGATTCCACTTTCACATGCATGCAGGTCATAAGTCATAACATACAGTTGTCTGCTGTTTTTTTCCTTAATCCAAAAGAAAAAGAATACTTAACTACATAATCCAACAAAATTAATGTTATTTTATGTTTATATTCAATATTAATATTTTTATATATAGATGCTGTGTCGTTTGTGGCTAAAGACAAACAAGAGAAACGATGCAAAGCTATATCCAAATCACAAAGTCAAGGTATAATATATTCAAGTCTAAATGATTACTGATTAGTACCACATTGATTTGATATTGACATATATATATTCAATGTTTTAAATTTTAGATAAAGATATATTATTTTGATTTTTTTGTAGTTCATGATCCTTGGTTTGTTGTTGTTTTTGATGCTCAGATTTCTAAAAATGAGGGAGAAGAGGTTGACACAATTAGTGTTAACTATTAAATAGTAAGCATTAAAAAAATTTATGGAGTCAAAATTTCTTTTGGATGATGTTAATGATCTTCTTTTTGTAATATTCTTTTTTTTTTTTAAATCTTTTGTTATATTCTAATTGGTGTGGAAAAGACATATAATTGTCACTTCTTTTGATCATTTTAAATTATATGGATGCTTCTCTATTATCATTTTTAGTTATGTTTACATATTGTACATTTATATATTTTATTTTATTTTCTTTAAAAAAATATATATTATTTTAAATTTAATTTAATATTTAAGTTTTCTTTGCAAAATATTCAGAAGCATTTCAAACTAATGTAGCAACAATAAAGTTGAGTGAGATTAAAGTGGAGGATGACATAGATGATAAGGAGGAGCAAGATATTGTGGTACTTTTAAGATTAAATTAATTTTTATTTAGAGTTTCTGTGTTTTGTGCCCTTTTCAATTACATTTTCTAATTTTGTTTTCTCATTCCTTTTCATTTGGCTAGTATAATTCATTAATTAATCTTCATTTTATGATTAATAAGAAGGTTGGATTGGTGAACAAAATCAAATCAATATTGAGTTCATTGGACGATGGAGAGATAAATACATCTGCTTATGATACTGCTTGGGTTGCTCTTATTAAAGATGTTCATGCTAGTGGCACACCTCAATTTCCTTCTAGTCTTGAATGGATTGCGAAAAATCAACTTCAAGATGGTTCATGGGGTGATTGTCAATTATTTTCAGCTCATGATCGAATCATTAACACATTGGCTTGTGTTATTGCGTTAAGATCATGGAATATGCACCCAGAAAAGTGCGACAAAGGTAAAGAACCTTTTTGAAAATATGCAATATAATTAAATTTATTTGTTTAACATATGATATTTTTATAATTTGTTAAATCAATTTTTAATATTAATACAATATCATGTGTATTTAGGAATGACATTTTTAAAAGAAAACCTTGGCAAGCTTGAGAATGAGAATGAGGAGCACATGACAATTGGGTTTGAAGTTGTTTTCCCTTCACTTCTTGAACGAGCTAGAGGATTGAACATTGATGTGCCAAATGATTCTCCTATATTGAAAAACATCTTTGCAAAGAGAGATGAAAAACTCACAAGGTACCTTTGTTGTGGTCATAAATATAAATATGCTTGTGCAACGCAGTAATTAATATGTAGTGGTCACAAAGTATATAGAACTTCTTTCCGTCTTAAATATAAAATAAAATTAAAATGCATCATGGATAAACCAAATATATATATATATATATATATATATATTCAATTTTAATTTATATTTATATTTAAGAGGCCATTTGGATTGATTCATTTTTTAGTTTTTGTGAAACAACTTATACGAATAAATAAATTCTTATGTATTATTATTATAAGTTTTTCAATATAATTTTTAGAAAAATAACTTATTAAAATACAATTTTTATCGGTAAAAACTTATAAATAACACAAAATTTATTTCATGAACTATTTTCATTAGGATTTAATTGTTGTGCACTGTCGGTGTAATACTTTTTTACACATACATCCAATAATATACCAACATATCATGTATTGTGTTTAAAAATAAATGATGTGTCACATTCATTAAATGATGTGGCAATACATCATTGGATGTATGTGTAAAAAACATTTACACTGACGGTGCACAACAATTAAACTATTTTCATTATCACAAGTGACTACTTTTTTACGGTACAATTTAAGTTGTGCAATAATTAACATGTATTGGTCATTATTACTGATTATTGATGTGGTGTGGTATGGTGTTGAAATAGAATACCAAGGGAGATATTGCACAAAGTGCCCACAACTTTGCTCCATAGTTTGGAAGGGATATCAGAATTGAATTGGACACAGCTTCTAAAACTACAATCTCAAGATGGATCATTCTTGTCTTCTCCATCTTCCACAGCATTTGCACTAATGCAAACTAAAGATGAAAATTGCTTCAAATACTTGAATAGAATTGTCAACAAGTTCAATGGGGGAGGTAATGTGCTACAGCTTTTTTTTTTTAAGGGTTAAATATGTTTTTGGTCCCTATGATTTTTTAGAATTTCGTTTTTAGTCCCTAAAGATTTTTTTCACACTTTTTAGTCCTTGAAGTTTTATTAGTCAATGTTTTTAGTCCTTACTTTTCATTAAACTCGTGCATATCATTTGAAATTTTAAAAGTTTTTACACAGTCATGTTTAGTATATTATATGAATCTCTTTTACAAAATTTTAAATTTTTTTAACAGGTGAATTAAATATGAATTTTTTTAGTTTTTTGCACATAAAAATTCATAAATAATTCATCTTATGTTAAAAAATTCTAAATTTTTATCGGATATATTCTTATAATATTATAAACATAAATACAAAAAATCATTCAAAAATGCGAAAGTATACAAGAGTTTGATTAAAAGTAGAGACTAAAAACATTGACTGATAAAACTTCAGGGACTAAAAACATGTATGGTTAATCAATTTTTGATTGGTCAAATTCCCTAATTTTGTGGATTCTTCTCTTTCTTGTGCAATTTTTTCTTACTAAATAGCAATGCTCTTATTTTTTTGGGTCAAGTAGTCCAGTGTCTGAAATTTCACCCTTAAGGTGGATAAGTGGATGACTGGAGTTCAAATTTTGATCCTTGCATATATAATGCAATATTCATATCAACTGAGTTAAACTTACGGGAAATCATCTTCCAATTTAATTGGTTAAGGCATGATTGTTTGTGTTCTATCTATGTATCAGTTCCAACTGCGTATCCGGTGGATATGTTTGAACATATTTGGGCGGTTGATCGGCTTCAACGCCTTGGAATATCACAATATTTTCAACAAGAGATCAAAGATTGTATGAGTTATGTTTACAGGTAATTTAACAATAATCACCCTCAAATAAATACGTTTTTGAATTGTGATTACCCTTTTCAACAAATTAGTTTTTTGGCCTTAATGATAATCAATTACTATAATTTACTGTAATATTATAATGTCTAAATTAAATTTCAGATATTGGACTGAAAAGGGAATTTGTTGGGCCAGAACTTCAAATGTTCAAGATATTGATGACACAGCCATGGCTTTCAGATTACTAAGATTACATGGCCATCAAGTTTCAGCTGGTAAGTTTACTACACACTTAAATATGTCTTCTTTTTTTTTTTTTTTACTAAATTAAATATTTTTAGTTCCTATAAAATTCACAATTTTTAATTTAACCGTATAGTCCAGACATAATTTTTTTTTAAAAAATTTATAATCCTGATTTTGAATTGTATATGTAGGGACTAAATTTAAAAAATTGAAATGTTATAGTGATTAAAATATTTTTATTTAATACAGTATCAAATTTAATTAATTGTTTATGCATGGAAATGATAATGAATTTTTATAGATGTGTTTAAGCACTTTGAGAGAAATGGTGAATTCTTCTGCTTTGCTGGTGAATGTACACAACCAGTGACAGGAATGTATAATCTATATAGAGCCACTCAAGTTTTGTTTCCAGGAGAAAAAATTCTTGAACATGCCAAACATTTCTCTTCCAAGTTTTTGAAGGAAAAGAGAGAAGCAAATGAACTAATAGATAAATGGATCATAATGAAGAATCTGCCTGAAGAGGTACGCAATTAATATCAGGAAGGTGTAAGTTAGCGGTGCGCACGTTATTAATCATAATTTATCATGTGTGTTATTTGAGGGACAAAAATCTTGGAGTTATGGGACCATATTTTAGTAGTGTAGTAGTGTACTAATGTTATAGGATCACTTTGATGTCCCTTAATATATTTTTTTGGGCATGTAGGTGGGTTATGCATTGGACGTGCCATGGTATGCAAACTTGGGTCGTGTGGAGACAAGATTCTACATTGATCAATATGGTGGATTGCTTCTTTACCCATTAAGTTTGGGGGGTTAGGATTATATTCAGCATTAGAGGCCACCTCATATGCTTTTGTGGCTTCTAGGGCCCAATCTTGGATTTTGCAAGATCATATATTGAGAGACAGTGGAGGATGTGGTATGGACTTGGATTTTGACAATGCTTTGGACGGTATTCGGGATAAGATTCCGACTTATGACTTTAGCAATTTTGCTATTAAGGACACCGTCCCCCCTAAAGCCCAACATGTTTTGGCGAGTGTTCTTTTTGGTAAAATTGTTCAGGACATGGAAGTTGATTTTAACATGACTACCAGGCAAAAAGCAGTTTTTGGGTGTTTAAAAGCGGCACATGCTCAAGACTTTCTCCTCACTATCCCCATCGATGGGTTAAGCCAACACATGTCACCGGTTGAGTATCGTACCATCCTTAAGTACCGCCTCATGATTCCAATATTTCCCAAGGATGAGATTTGTCCTGTTTGTCGTAAAGCATGTCTCGACATTTTTGGGGAGCATGCAGTTCATTGTAGGGAGCTTCCCGGCTTCAAATACAGGCATGACTTGGTCAGAGATGTGCTTTTTGATATTTTTAAGCGTGCGGGAATCTCTGTTAAGAAAGAGGCACCAGTGAACTTCTTGACTGACCCACAAGAAGCGAGATCGACACTTCGGCCAGCGGATGTTCTAGTGTTTGGATGGGTAGGTGGGAAGCATGCTTGTGTAGATTTGACTGGAGTTTCCCCACTTGTGGGACTAGGGGTTGGTGATTTTACCGTGGGACGGGCAGCCCTCAAAGCTGCTTCAAGCAAAATAGCAAAACATGAGAAAGCATGTTCTGACAATCAACACGTTTTTATACCTTTTGCTTTCGACACCTTTGGATTTCTAGCACCAGAGGCTGTAAACCTTTTGAAAAGAGTTCAAAAGGTTATGCATTGTAATGTCGTGACGCCTAGGTCTAGGGATGTAGTTTTTCAAAGATTAGGTTTTGCTATTCAAAAAGGATTAGCGGCGCAACTTGTTGCCCGACTACCTTTTGTTAATGTGTAATTATTTTTTTTTATATATATATAAAAGAACATTTAACTTCAAAAAAAAAAAATATGGTGCTGAAAATGATGTTTGGATTGGCAAAACTCTTTATAGGTACTTTTGACTTTACTCCTTTAACCAATACTCCCTCCGTCCCAAAATAATTGTCACAATTTGACTGTGAGCACTAATAGCATTAATTTGTTCATACTTCTTTTTATTTGTTCTCGATCACCACCAATATCCGGTCCACTGGACTGTTTAATCTGATTCGAGTTCATATTGTTAATATACTTTCTCTTGCAACTTTTCCTGAATTAAATTACCTTTTTTTTCAAAGGATGGCATATGTGAACAACAACAATTATCTTGAACTTGCTAAATTAGACTACAACAATTGCCAAGAACAACATCTAACAGAATGGAGCATGATTAAGAAGTAAGAGATCAACTAAAATTATATATATAGTCAATTTCATCACTCTTTCTTCATTGAGCTAACACTCATTGTTTGTTGCAATGATCACATTTATTAGATGGTACTCAAAAGCTAGATTGGGAGAATTTGGATTGAGCAAAAGGAATCTCTTATTATCTTATTTTTTGGCAGCAGCAAGCATATTTGAGCCTGAAAGGTCTCATGAGAGACTTGCATGGGCCAAAACCAAAGCATTGCTTGAGGCAATTACATCTTATGCTAGTGATGAAGATTTGAGGAAAGATTTTGTGAAAAAATTCAATGACTACATCAACCAGCGAGACCATTCGATTGGCCGGTAAGTTAACTTCTGGCTGTTTTAGGAGTAATATAGTGGTTAGAGTTTCTATAATACGGTAAGGAGAAATTGAATAGTATCATTTTGGAAACGGGATTTTAGAAATTGAATATGTCACATAGTGATCGTTGACAACCATACGATTTATAACAGCTAAGATTGTTTAACTATGTTAAAACTGATATGTAATATGGACCGTCTGATCTGAAATCAATGTTTGTGATAAAAACAAAGCGAAACTGGTGCATTTATTACGACAGCAATTCACATCCATCATTTTGTGTGTACGAGTGCAGGAGGTTGAACAAGTACAAAACAGGACATGGACTTGCTGAGACACTAGTTACAACTATAGATCAAATATCATGGGATATACTTGTCTCTAATGGTCATGAAATTGGATATGATATGCACCAATGTGTGAGTCTTCCAATCCTCAATCATGTTTTATTTTTTTTTGTTTTCACCACCAGTTTAATCTAGTTTGGGGGTCAGTTCTGGCATCAAGTGGTTCCAGCCCCTTCCGATCGTAGTTGCGGGGGATCGAACCATGATCCTCCCTACCAAGTTCAGCATCAATCACCACTAAACCAACTAACAATTGATAGTCAATCATGTTGATTAATGTATGAATTATGATTATTTTTTTTACTTAGAATACTCTTGTATTTTAGCAGAATTTAACAAATACAAAACATCATACCACAAACAATGAAACATTGAGATGACATTTTTTTTAACTCATTTCAATATCATTTCTATTATTGAAAAAAAAAAACTTAAGTGACATTATTAATATTGACTCCAGAGGGTGTTCGGAAGGAGTGACTGCGCAGGACACCAAATTTTTAGGGACATCAATATTTTTTTAGTATTGGTTCAAATGTATTAAGCATTTTTTTACTTTTTTTTTTTTTTCCTTTCTTTTTTTCTAATTATTGTAGTGGAAAAAGTGGTTATCAAGTTGGCAAAGTGAAGGAGACAAATGTGAAGGAGAAGCAGAGCTTTTGGTACAAATTATAAACCTAAGTGCTGGCCATTGGATTACTCAGGACCAAATATTCAATCCACAATACAATCATCTTCTTCAACTCACTAACACAATTTGTCATAAGCTTCGTTGCTATCAAAAGGACAAGGTTAGTGATAACACAAATATTTTGTAAATTCTATTTACACCAAAAAAATAATTGATTGGTTTATTCTACTTGATTTCTCATTTGCATTTTCTTTGAATAAAAATTACCAGGAACTTACACAAGAAAACATCATCACCCTAGAAGCAGATTCAAAAATGCAAGAACTCGTACAATTGGTGTTCCAAAAATCTCTGAATGACATTGATTTCAATATCAAGAATACTTTCTTCATAGTTGCAAAAAGTTTTTACTATTCAGCTTTCTGTGATTCAAGGACCATCAACTTTCATATTGCTAAAGTTCTTTTTGATAAAGTCACTTAATCATATTTAATGTCACGAATAGCCCTTAGATTTCACCATTATTCTACACATAATCTTGATGTGATCTTAAATCCGAGTTTTTATTTTTTTGATAAATAATTTTAATCCAATGTTATTTTCACCGGTTACCACATTAGTACCTCGTGTAAGAAAAGTTAATATTAGAGTGCACAAATAACCACACATGAAATGCACCCTATTAGTTTCCAGGCATCGATAATGCGCGCAGTCATGAATTGTCCAACCAAATATAATGCAATGTTTTCTTCAAACCCCATCCTTGTTCTTCTCCCCGATCCCAAACGTAAAAACCTATCCCAAACCAACGATTTCAAGTTGGTCCTAACTTTGTGCCACAATTTTTTTAGACAAAAAAGACCGTATAAATATTAATTTAACGATGTATCAAGACAGATTCATGTTAACCATCGAGTTACCTGACTCATTCTAATATGCACCATTTTTAAATGTTGTTCACATAGGTAAACATAATATAGTTACAACAGGTGAGCTGCTCTAGAGATTTCTAGAGCACTTCAGAAAATGACTAAGGTTGAAATACACAGTTTACAATAGAATAAATTTGCCCCCCTTTTCCCCTCCTAAGTGTCTCCTTTTATAGTCCAACATTCCTTGACCTAATGGGTTTTTCCTAAGATTTGAGTCTCCAGGCCCAATAAGCCATGACACTAATATCCATATGCAGCTCGTCCGTACAAGACACGTGAAGTTGAAGCACGTGTGAACCCACGTCATTCGTCTGCGTAGATCATGTGGAGTTGGAGTACGCCTAGCTCACATCACTATGTTCGTACATGATGCATGGAAGGTCAAGTCGAGGTCTGAATTACTTGCATAGTTTAACTAAGGTTTGAGCTCAGCATGACCTACATAACCACACCGATGAAGGTTGTGCTCAATATGACCTGGATGGTAAAGTTGAGCTAGACATGTTGAAGGAGGAGCCCATGGTCGAGCTGAGTTGGGCATGTCGAAGGTGGAGTTCAAGGTCGAGTTGAACTGGGAATGTTGAAGGTTGAGCTCGTGGTCGAGCTGAGTATGCTGATGGTTGAGTTGAGCTAATCATGCTGACCTGAGTAGGCTGAAGGTGGAGCTCAAGGTCGAGCTGAGCTAAGTATACTGAAGGTGGAGCTCATGCTCGAGATGAGCTGAACATGTTGAAGGTGAAGCTCATGGTTGAGCTGAGTATATAGAAGGACGAGCTCTTGCTTGAGTTGACCATGTGATGACATGTATGATCAAAGTGTAATAGAGTTCACATGGTATGGTTGTCCATACCAGTCCACAGTCCACCAAGCATCAAGGCTGTTAAGGCGTAGACGTTTGTTCTTCATTAGGTCGGCCTATATTAGTTCATAGTCCACCAAACGTCAAGGTTGTTAAGGCGTAGACGTTTTTTTTTTTGTTGGGTCGACCTATATTAGTCTACAGTCCACCAAGCGTGAAACCTGTGAAGGCGTAGACGTTTATTCTTCATTAGGTCGGCCTATATTAGTCCGTAGTCCACCAAGCGTCAATGTTGTTAAGGCGTAGACGTTTGTTCTTTGTTGGGTCGGCCTATATTAGTCCAAATGTTAATTATTATTATTTTGTTAGAATAAAATATCAATGTAGATCATTTTCAAGAGTTTAAGTCAAATGAAAAAATTATATTTAAAAACAGACTTTTATTGTGTTTACATACACAAATGTGTTTTTTGGTTTATATTTATATATGGGTTTGTCTAACATGTGCCACCCTTTATATATATATATATCAGTAATGTTACTTTCTTTTTCAATTAATCGCAAAGTTAATTTTATTTTGTTTACTAAAATTAATTTTATATATATAAATATTGAGCCAATCCGATTTTGTCTTAAATAAATTATCAAGAAAAAATTCTTTACATATATATTTTCGACTAAATTATCAAGATTTGTTAAATAAATAAAAAAAAAAAAAAGAAGTTTAAATAGATTAGGGATTTTTTTAAAAAAATAATCAAAATTTAAAACAGAATTAACGAAACATAACAAAAAAATTCATTTCATTGCCGTCTCTTACATCTAACGAAATATAACTGAAAGTGAAAATCTTTTTTCCGATCCCAAATTCCCAACATTTATCTTTTTAGGGTTTCTTCAATTTCATCATTCTTCACAATCCATCAACACCATACTTCCCTGGTTAGTTCTTCTTCTCGTTTCTTCATTCCCAATTCCGAAACATAAGCTCTCTCTTATTTTCTTGATGTTAAATTTGAAATTAAAAGTACGGTTTTTTTTTTAATTGAAGCTCGATACGTATTAGATTTATCTTGCGTGTAGATAAGGAATTTCTTATTGTTATGATCGTGAAGATTTTGTTTGAGTTGTACTGAGGAGTTTCTTTTTTGTTTGATGTTATTTTTTTCCTTGTTAACTATTGGAATTAATTCACACAATTGATTATTTGCATAGGTTTTCTCCTTAGTTTTTTTTTTTATTATTAGATAAGATTATTATTTTTTTGGGTGGGAAAAGGAGGGTTCTGGTTAATGTTAGATTTTGTTAGTTAGCTGTTTTTTGGGTTGCAAAAACAGTGTTGTTAATGACATGTCTGAGGTGATGCTACTGAATGGTTTAGTGATTGAGGTGAGCTTTTATTTTAGTGTGTGTCTTTCGCATCTTGCTCGTGTGCTTCTTATTGATAAACTATGAAGCACTGACATGGATAGGACACTGACACGTGGACACCGAGACACAACACTGATACACATTCAATCTGAAGTGTTCGTATTAGATAATTGTGAAGGCCCACTTGTGTTGCAACCTATCTGTGGTAGGGAATGTATGTTTTGGTGTAGACCTGGAAACTCTAATTTGAACGTAGTATTGTTGATGGATATTGATTGGAATACAAGCTACCATGTAAACAAATATGCACTAACTTGCTAACTGTGATGCTAAAATGGCGAAACTGTCAGAATTTTGGAGAAAATTCCCTTCTGCGGTATTTAATATAATTAATGCTTAGAAAGAAGTTTTATTTTCTTTTAATTATTTGTCACCCTAATGTTAGAATGTACTATAGCAGTTTTTGAGGTATTTCTTTTTCACTTAAATTCTTACATATCTGTTTCTTTCATGGTGTCGAGCTTACGAAGCCTAAGCTTATGGCTTTGGATTCTCCACTTCCATTTTATTCATCCTAACTGTAGGGTATGGTGCTGTTGTCACTGAATCCACCTATGCTGCTAAGTCCTGTTTTCGCGATCTCTACCAAAAAAATTCCAAACTTTACACCACTGCAACATACCTCTTCCTCGCCGGTGAGCACAGTTTCGACAACCAGACTAGTAACATTTTCCTACACAATCACTGAGAAGTTGTGCGATAAGAACTCTCTTATCTAGAAAGTAGAAATCGCAAGTTGAATCGTCACTATGTTTTTAGCCCAGGAAATTCCTGCATAATTTGTTTCTTTAGCAGATCTTAGTGATAGGACTCACAGGAATTGAATTAGAAACAGGTGTGTATTAATGATGGATGAGCATAATTGCTCTTACAGAATGAATGATAATAACTAACATCTATTCCTAAGCAAATAAAATTAACTTGTGTACCCCGCACTACGCCTCAACCTCCCAATATAACCTCCCCACTCAGGACACGATCATAATTAACATCTATTCCCTCTCTTATCCTCTCTTTTATTCCTACGTGAATAGACTCTCCATATAATTGGTTTGTGCCTCATTTCCACATTAACATCAGGCCAAAGAGTCCTAGCTCCTTCAGCCTCTCTTAAAGCAGGTGACCTTCAAGTTTTAGACTTGCAATTCGTAGTGCATGAGAACGCCGACATTATGGGGTCTTAGGAGGGCTAGATGTACAGTGCCTGAACCATGACTGTGGCATGAACACAATTTTTTCTGCCAGTAGAAACAATGATATCGAATCACATGGCAACAACCTTACTGTCATACCATGTCTAACCCTCTGATAAATGCACAATACCAGTGAAAAAAGGAAAGGATAGATGTTACATCGCTACTATATTTTTTAATTTATACTTTTCACGCTGATTATTAATTGTGATTTTGTCAGTGTGTATATTGTTGAGTGTTCTTTTATGATGAAAGAAGAAAAATGAAAATCTATTTTAAATTTGAAATTTGTTGGATTTTGTCTTGCAATTCAATTAGCCAGGATCTTATTTTCTTTAATTGCAAGTTTGCAACAATAATGAGGGATTTGCTCAAAGTTGTAATGGCATTCTAGATACTACTTTCAACAGTTGATGTTTTTGATTTCATTCAGTGTATCAGTCACGATACACCAATATACTGTCTTTAATTAATATTAGCAACAAACACAGTGAGGTCTAACCCTCCCAATTTTTGAAAACATTCTGTTATTCATAAAGGTTGGATTAGCATATTGTTTCTTGCTCTCACTGAAATGTAATCCTTATGAAATGAAACAGTTGGGGTGACAATTAAATTTGTATAGGTGCATATATTTATAATAAATCCCTTGTGACAAATTGTATATACCTTCGTGTGCCCCTTGTTCTATTCTTGTATATTTTATTTGGTGTCTAAATCTGATAACGACCTTGATATATTTTCTGCTTGTTTATATGTAGATATAGTTTCATGTGCCTGACTTTTTGTTTGCGTCTTCCATAATTTTGCTTCCAGATATCAAAATGGATGGACCAGCTGGGCATGGTAATGGTTCAAGTATAGACTCATTACTACAACATTATAAATTGGGAAAAACACTTGGTATTGGATCCTTTGGCAAGGTGAAAATTGCTGAACATGTACTGACTCGTCATAAGGTTGCCATCAAGATCCTTAACCGTCGGAAGATAAAGAACATGGAAATGGAAGAAAAAGGTTTGTATTATTGTTTATCAATAAATTTTTAGTTTTAATCTTTATTTTATGGCAACTTTTCATTTTGTTTTTGTGGACATTGGTAATTCTAGATTCACAAATTTAATGTATTTTTCTAACTTGTGTTTTGCATACCTTTTTCTAATGATTTTGAGGGAAAATATAACTGATTGCCTTATTCTTCTGTTTACCAAATCTGCTGTTTGCTCATTGTCTATCTTGTTAATTTAATATGCTTACCATCTTTTCCCTACTTTTGTTTCTTCCAATTTTTTTTGCAGTCAGAAGAGAAATAAAAATTTTAAGACTGTTCATGCATCCTCACATCATACGGCTGTATGAGGTGATAGAGACTGAAACTGACATATATGTTGTCATGGAGTATGTGAAATCTGGGGAGCTATTTGATTATATTGTAGAAAAGGGCAGGTTACAAGAAGAGGAAGCTCGTAATTTCTTTCAGCAGGTAGGATTATTTATTTTTATTACTCCGGTTACTTGACAAACTTTTGCCAGTAAGAGATTATTTAAGCTAACTTCTGTTTTGGAAGCAGATAATATCTGGTGTCGAGTACTGTCACAGAAATATGGTTGTTCATAGGGATCTGAAGCCTGAGAATTTGCTCTTGGACTCTAAATGCAATGTCAAGATAGCTGATTTTGGTTTAAGCAACATAATGCGTGACGGACACTTTCTTAAGACAAGTTGTGGCAGCCCCAACTATGCAGCTCCTGAGGTTTGAAATTTCTTTGATTTGTAATGGAATTCATGATAATAATGTTTATTATTAATATTTTTATCATCATCATTATGATTATTGATACTCTTATCGACTATATATATTTGTGTGTGTGGCGTGCATATTTTCTATCTCTTTGATTGATATTTCTGGGTTAAACATCTTCTCCACAGGTTATCTCTGGGAGATTGTATGCTGGACCTGAAGTAGATGTCTGGAGCTGTGGTGTTATTTTATATGCTCTTCTTTGTGGAACTCTTCCTTTTGATGATGAAAACATTCCAAACCTCTTCAAGAAAATTAAGGTATTGCTGATATTAATTTTATTTATGCAATATTAATTAATTATAGAATTGGATATTGTAATATAATACTAGTTATACATCCTCTTGAGATACTTTGAATTAAACCATTCTGTATCCGTATGATAGCACATACTTTTTGAGAGCCACATATTCCAGATCAGATTTTTCTTTCACTGATGGTACTCTCAGAGATTTAATCATCACATATTATTTTATATAGGGAGGAATATACACTCTTCCTAGTCATCTGTCACCGGGTGCTAGAGATTT
The DNA here is from genome assembly GCA_951799995.1 of Trifolium subterraneum. Classification (NCBI taxonomy): domain Eukaryota; kingdom Viridiplantae; phylum Streptophyta; class Magnoliopsida; order Fabales; family Fabaceae; genus Trifolium; species Trifolium subterraneum. The sequence goes on along the minus strand of OX637464.1, from coordinate 57,325,453 downwards.
GATACCAAGGCTGCTTGTAGTTGACCCTATGAAGAGGATGACCATACCTGAGATCCGTCAACATCCATGGTTCCAACTCGGACTTCCGCGTTATTTAGCTGTGCCACCGCCCGATACAATGCAACAGGCTAAGAAGGTTTATTTTAACATCTATTGGGTTATCCCATTTTTCCTCTCCCATTTCACTCTTCTGCAAATTACTCTTCAAATAATGTGAAAAAATGTTGTTTTTGTTCTTCATAGTTAAAAACTGATTAACATTATGTAAAAATTATTGGTTTCAAACCTTGAGGAACTACACAAATCACATGTCTTCAGGGTTATCGTATCTTTCAGCTATTTTCTTTGTCTTATCAATCTTTTACATTTCAAATACACAGAAACATATTGTGGATAATAAGGTGATTGTTACTTGATGTTATACATTATAATCAATCAAACTGTCAAACTGAACTAAAAGTTATTATGGTTTTGTAGATTGATGAGGATATCCTTCTAGAAGTGACAAAAATGGGATTTGACAGGGATCAATTGATTGAATCTCTTCGCAACAGGATACAGAATGAGGTTTGCAACTTTCATTTTGTCCTCGTGTATCTGCTGAATTTTCTCTAATTACCGCCCATATGTTCCAGGGTACCGTGGCATACTATTTAATATTAGACAACCGGTTCCGTGTTTCCAGTGGCTATCTTGGAGCTGAGTATCAAGAGTCCATGGTGGGTTTCTTTTTGCTTAACTTCTGAAGATTTCATTAGTAGTTTGTCTCTAGTGAAGTGACTTAGCTTATCTAATCAGTCAGATGACATTTTTCTGGAATTTCTTTAAAATGTATCCCTAGGCAAACTGTATATAACTGTTAATCTCTTTCACCAGTTCTTCCAGATTTTGTGTGTTGTGCTTCCATGTTTCTTTTATTGTTTCTATTTATTTCCTCCCACATCTTCTTTCTTATTGATTTGTTTTTATTCTATTGTTTATTGTTTCTCTATGAATCATTTTGCACAATATATTCACCAAGTTCATTTGCAAACCGGATACAGAATTTACCATTTCATCCGGTTCTTAGCCGATTGATTGATGTTATTTTTTTTGAAGAAGCCAATTGATTGATGTTATTACTGGGTCAATGGCAAATCCAATCTAATGACATGACTGGACCGGTCGTGTGTCTGGTTTGCAGTAAAACCAGACCGACCAGCCGTGTCTGGGTTTTATAACAATGGGTGAGGGGGTGAGAGAAAAGGGATTTGGTTAGAATACAAGCGAAGGATGGAAAGGAAAAACCGAGAGAGAGGAAACTAGCCCTTCAAAGCTGCATTTTGGGTTTGAGTGCTGAATCTGATTTCCAGCTCAGTATTTTCTGTAATTTGGGCGAGTTTCATATGAGTAAACCATGTCATTAAGTTTATCTTCCTAACCTGAACAAGAACCTTTGTGCATGAAATTGCTGGTTTCATATTCTTAATTGATATTATATTTCTTTGCCTGTCTTCTATTTAAACAATGTATCCTATGCAAAACTCATTAGTTTTTTGTTTTATAATGTTACCTAGGACTCTAGTTTTAGTCAAATGCGTGAAGTTGCTTCTTCAGTTGCTGGGCATCGCATTCCGGGCTATATGGATCCAAGAGCTGGATTGAGACCACAGCTACCTGTTGAAAGAAAATGGGCTCTTGGGCTTCAGGTAAGTGACCATGTAATTATCTAACTGTTTGAGAGAATTAATTGCTGGATGTCTTTAATTTGTCTAAATTGTTCCTTCTCTTGTATGAAAGTTTGAGCCGTTGAGTTTCTTTCTCATGTATGTAGTTAAGATACTATGTACTTCCTTTCCTTGTTGGAGACATGCCCTTAAGATATTCCTGTTGTCAAAACCCAACTTTTCCAAAAATCTTAGTGTTGTTAGGCGAAGATGACCAACTTTACATAGACAGCTTGTTAATTGTTAATATATGCCACAAGAAAATTGTAGCTATAATATCTTTGTTGGTAGTTTAATTTCCTGTTAACTTGTGACAGTCTCGAGCTCATCCTCGTGAAATAATGACTGAGGTCCTTAAAGCTCTCCAAGAATTAAATGTTTGTTGGAAGAAGATTGGGCACTACAACATGAAGTGCAGGTGGGATGCTGGCTTTCCCGGTCATCATGAAGGAACGATAAACAATGCTGCGCATAATAATCATTACTTTAGCGATGATTCCAGCATTATTGAGAATGTGACTGTTTCTAGTTCAAATGTAGTCAAATTTGAACTGCAGGTAATATACCTTTAGAACTGTAATCTTTATTTACTGCATTTGGAGAAACTGTCTTCTTAAGTATATAGTTCCCGTCATTGTTGGTAGTGCTTTCTTTTCCCTTATATTCTCTAATTCTTACGTTCACATTTCTAACAGCTTTACAAAACTCGGGAAGAGAAGTATCTTCTTGATCTTCAAAGGGTGCATGGTCCAGAGTTTCTTTTCTTGGATCTTTGTGCCGCTTTCCTTTCACAGCTTCGTGTTCTCTAGAGGAAGGAGCTTAAGCTCGCGAGATACTTGACGTGTTTTACTTTGCATGTGAATATGCTTACATTGTACATATAACCATCTTCAGTTTCGACCTATTATTGGTGTTTCTACCCTGGTCTTTCAATAGGTATATTATTAGCCAGTCCCCAATATGGATGGGATTTGATTTATAACAATTATAGTGGACTAGGTGCTTCTCATGAGAGTTTAACTTTATCATTTTGATTAAAATTTCTGGGGTATTTATGGATGAATTAGCTTTTGTTTTAGTTACAATGTAATTTCAGATTGCTCATGTAAGAACTATGAATACTGCATAACTTTATTGGGACCTTGGAACAATATTGTTAGAAACTTAACATTGCCATCTTTAGTACTACATCCGGTTCTTATAAGACACCAAGTTTTCTTGTTGTCCTTTATATAAGAGACATTTTTGTGCCTTGATCGTTTTATTTTTTTAAATACCTTATATAAATCCATTTGTTCCAAATTATTGGTTGTTTTGACAATTTTAAGCAAATTAAAAAATGGAAAGGTAAATTAGAGTTTTTTTTTTAATGGCAAATTGTTAGTATATTACAATAAATAATGGTTAGTTTTTTTCCTTGCCAGAATTTGAACTCTGGACCTCCAATTCCTTAACCCTTATCTCAACTCTCATCCCACCCCACTTGAATTAGAGATTAAGAAATGTAAAGATAAATCAGAGAATTAAAAGATAAGATAAGAGTAATAATTGATTAAGAGTATAATAGGATAAAAGTAATAAATAATTAAGAGTATAATAGAAAGATAATGTTAAACTTTTATTGGTATTGACGATTTATAATTTGAGATTGTTTGTTGGCTTTGGCTAAAATAAAAGAGTGAGACAAGTGGTGCACGGTTTATAACGAATACGAATTTTACAAAATCATTTAATATGTTATTGAGACCCATCAAGATTAGGTTTATGATTTTTTATTGAATATCGTTAGTTCTTGTGGGGTCTCAATAACACATTAAATGATGTTCAGTTTTTTTTTTAAAATTATAAGAATGATTTATATGATATAAACTTTCAATCCAACAGTAAATTTTGTAAAATTCGTATTTATTATATTGTTATTAACAAGTGGTGACCACTTGTCCCACTGTTAAAAGTCGTCATTATCATAATATTATAAATATTTCAATGTTCCCTCGATTGAATATTGATTTGTGGCATTGAATTGAGATTTTGAGTAGTGTGCAAGACTCAAAGTTTTTATTTTAAATTTTTTTTTGAAATTGGACAAAAATTAAAATTTTTGTCTCTCACTAAACTACAAGACAATTGTTTATCTTCTTTATAAATTATCTAAAATACGAAAATAACTTTTTATCCATCAATTATCTTACCACATAAAATTTGTCCAATTCCCTAAAAAAGACATGCACATAGGAAAGGACCCTTCCAAAAGACCCGTTTGGATCCTCTCCTAGTCTCCTTCACCTATTTTTCTTCCACTATCTCTTTAACTCATTTGTCTCTATCTCTTTCTTCCATTTTCTCACACATCTTTTTTATTTATTATTATTTATTGATTTTCTCTCTCTTATTACACATATATTGTTGAAGGAGGGAAGGAGAGGATCCAACTTCCCAAAAGACAAGAGGGTCGTCCAATTTAGGAAACAAAAATAATTATTTGACACTCTCAGATTTAGTGAACAGATATCTCACTATCCATATCCATGCAAGATCTTGGCTTATTGAAATAGTTACATTCATTTTAGTTCTAGTCATTATAACATCAAAAGTTCAAAATATTGCAGTGCAATATACATCTATTAATTAACACCATTTTTCATTAATTTCAATAATGCAACATTTTCAAATGTTTACAAATTAAACTAAATAATAAAAAGAAAAACATTTTTTTTACATTTCATGTCATTTATCTATTATACATGTTAATCATCCTTTTAATTTTGTTTCCCCTTAATGTACATTTGAATATAAGTATATGACTACAGAAGTTTGCATATCCAACATAAAAACATTAAACTCCCACTTTTTCCTCACCTAATTAAATGAATTACTATAATACATATATTAATTAGTTTGTATATTGTTGAATGCTATTCCTCACAATATATATTCATGAAAACCCTTAGCATTCACCATCAAAAGTCATTAACCTTGGTATTTGGCCATTGTCAGCAAGATCAACCTTGTTCAATCTAATGCAGCATAGTACTTTCTCTGGAAGCTCTTCTTGTTTCTGAGCCTGTTAATTATAAAAAAAATAGTTACAAGCTCAGTTGAAGAATGACTGAACAGTACTACCAAAAAGGATTACATCCTTCTACATTGATCCGACATGTACGATCAACTTGCAATGTGACATACTCTCTAATATTTATTGAATGACATTTTACAATCTCCGGGATGTATTTTCTTATTTGCAAAAATGTGGGACTATTTTGACCGATGAATATAAATTTGAGGACTAAGTTGTCTATTTATTCGTTTTTCTTGATATGTAGCTACTAATGGCTAACTAGAACATTCACTTCATTCAAATAAATATATACCTGAATGGTTAGGCCAAGATCAAGAATGCCTTCTTTTAGCCGATCTCGAAATGCATCGAGTCCTTTTCTTGATATGTAGCTAAACCGATGAATGTCAAGATCAATCTCAAAGTAGTTAGGACCCTGTTAAGAACAAAATAAACAAGATCATTTCTTTGTTATATCATGTAAGCTGATTTTGATGTAGCTTGCCAAGGAAGCAACAATCAGTCATCTTTTTTTCCCATCTTTCAAGCTAGTAATTAATTAATCACCTATATATAGCACCGACACAAACACCAGACATCACTCTGATACGTAGACGTAAAAACTAATTGAGTATAAGCATATGTTGGTGTCATACCTATGTCTGACACCAGCACGTGCCAACTATTTTTGTGATGACATGCATATATCGATGAACTTTATTTTTACCTTGTAAAAGTTATGTTGTGGTCTTGAGAGTACTGGTTTTCCATTATAAGCTTGAACTAGCTTCTTCTCAGTAGAGCTCAAGTGCATATCCTCAGGATTACCAAGTCCTACCATAATCTTTAGTCTTTCTCTGAAAGCAACATTAGATTCTTTTGCAAATCCTTTTACCTTTTCCATCTCATCATCAATGAGTTTCTGTATCATGAAATGGAAGCAAGACTCAAGTTAACACTTAAACCTCAGTTTTAAACTTCAAGCACATATGCTAGATTGTCCTTTATCAAGCCACTCAGGTCATGCTCTAGATGTCCAGTACCATGGATTGAATAAAATGATAGTACAAAAAATTGATGGACAGCAAAGGATTGATGTACCTTTATGCTTTCCTGAAACTGAGAAGAAATGTGATCATCAAGAGTCTCGGAAAACTTGAAATACAATACAAGACTCATCCCTTCTCCATCACTGTCACCAAGGAACATTGCAGCTAGATATGTAGGTAACTGCAACAAACCATATAATATAAACACAATGATGAAGAGAAAGATTTAAGAATGTTGAAAAAATGAAGGTAAAAAATGCAAGTTACCTGAATATTTACAATAAGAAGTTGGGGAATTTTTCCATTGGATTTCACATTTGGAAGCTCAATGTGTCTAGCAATATGATCTATCTTTTTTGGACAAACAAATAGATCAACGCCGATTGGAATGTATGGACTATTATTTAGTGCAGGAGTCTTTTTCTTGTCTCTGGAAATAGTGAATGGTTACATAATTATATTTCCATGAAAATACAATTGGCGATATCTATTTTCTAACTTTAGCGTGCAAACAGACGGGCACTAATGTGTCCGTCTTTTCTATGGAAGTTACAAAATGTTATACGATTATTTAAAAAACAATCAGTTATTTGATTTAAATAACATACTTGAAATAGTTTTCACCGCGGAGTTGAAATGTTGAAGGCGGAATTTCAGACCAACTTCCAGGAGACAGTTTCTCTCCATTCTGACATGGAATTGTATATCCTGCTCGTGGACGGATCAGATATCTTGTTGATTGACCTTTACATAATAAGATCAAGAAGCTTAATCAGCATAATAATATGTTAATGCTACATTAATCAGCATAATAAGTTGAAATTATACTTTATTTATGTTTCTACAATTTCCACTATGTTACATTATAGTTGCTAATGTGAAAGCCTAAACCTATGCAAATATAAAAAGTGCTTATTGTTCTATGTAACTTTTTTTCCAAGGAATGAGAATTAAAGTAATTCAAACACTTACTAAGTTCAGGTGCTTCCTCTACATCACAAGATTTTCGTTTGAACGATAGCCTGAAAATCGTTGACAGCTTTTTACTCTGCCGATTATTGAAACTAACGGACGGTGCTAACCGATTCGTGCTCGATTTCTTTGTGTTCTCTTGAGTATTTTCTTCTGCATTATTTTTACTTTCTTTTAAACCTTTAAAGCTTCCATGATTCTTTCCTAAGCGAGGAAGTCCATAACCATGTTGTGCATTGATTAGGCCAAAGCCATTTTCATCTCTTCCTTTTAACTTATCTGTGTTATTCCCTCCATCAACCTTAACATAACTTTCATGATATTCTTCATATTGACAGTTATTTTCCACAACACATGTTGATCTTCCTTCATATTGAAGAACTTGGCCACATGACATGCTTCCACCTGTGCTTCCTGACATCGGAAAACCATCTGCAAAGAATGAAACAACAATAAGAATACTCCAAAAGGATAATACTAATACAGTGTTGTCGATCACAGATCGTAGAAAATATAGAGGTTTTGTTCAAATTCTACTCCGCTATACTGTTATAGCGCTGATATATTATTTGATAACACTTTGTACTAAGTCACGTTACATTGTTCAAAGTCAGCTATGCTGAGCTGTAGGCTGTAGCGCCACTATAGTCGCTATTCAGCAACTGTACATCACTAGCAGATAAGTTCAAATAAATCAATCAAAATAGCATATCGACATGTCATAAACTGTTTCAGTAAGTTCTACCAAACAGTCTCACAAGTGCGTATGTCAGTAGATAAGCTTAAATAAGTCAATCCAAACAAGCTCTTGGCAGTATCCAAACTCAAGTGCGACATTATTATGATGTTAAAAAGGGATGCTTAATTCATTACCTCCATGAACACTATTGAATTCATCCTCTGAATCAGATTCCAGAATACTGACTGAATCAAAGTAATTCTCTTCTTGGCACATTACTGCAAACAAGTAATGAAAAAACAAAGTCATTATGAATTTCTCAAAGTTCAAAATAAAAAAGTGAAAAGAGGTGACTAAGTTAAAAAAAATATATCTATACATACAGTTTGCATCAGCATCATATTGACTATGATGCCATTCAAGTTGAGTAAGATGGTATGCTGAATTACAAACTTCAGATCTTTTACATTTAGTAGTTGCACCATTTTCGAAGTCCCTACGGACAAATTCACTAACAGAATAATCTGTTACGCCGCGTCCTCCTGCGTTGCTATTTTTCTTCTTGATATCCTTAGCAACTGAATTTGATATCTTTCGCCGACGGCGTCTTATTATCCTTCTTTGAAGCTTCTTTGGTGCTTTTATTGCTTTGGAAGGTACAGACGCACAACCTCCCATTGTATCAAAGATTGAAGTACCTCAGAATCTGCATCAGCATTTATGTATAAGCTATGTCTATAACAAACGATAAAATAAAGTCAAACTGTTTTTATATAAGCTATAAGTTGTTTTCATAAGATATCCTGGATAGCGTATGGACATGTCATAAGTGCCGCTACTTGACAACAACAACACTGATACAATGAAAGTAGATTGTACCTTTGAAATGAAGTTCAATTCAACCCTTGGAAAATAAAGACTTATAAACCAACATATATATAAATTTCCATAAGCAGAAAAACATATATATAGGAAATACAGAAAGAGGGTATGTTTTTTGAGGTTGTTTCAAGGAAGCTGCATCAATTGTTGTGTGCATGTGTTTGGAAAAAAAGCTGAAGAAGCAAAAGAATCCACAAGTGTGACATGAAACAAGCCAAAAGCATGTAAAGAATAGAAAAGAGAATAACACATTAATTAATAAACAAACTTTGAAAAGGGAAAAGAAATAATTATGTTTGTGTTCAATGCATCTGTTGATTCTGTTTAGTAACCTTAAAAATTTGTTTATATAACATTAAAGAATAGCATTGTTCAAAATGGTGGTTGCAGTTACGCATTGAACCTTTATGTTGCAACAAAATGCGGAAAAATGTAGTGAATAAGTGTGTGAATGCAGTTTTGATGTTGTTGCAGATACCTCTAAAACTTTAATATTGCGGCCACAACTGTGGTTGCAGGGTACAATTGCAATTGCGGATCACAATTTAGAACTACGAAAATAGCAACAACAAAAAATGGAAAAGGTAAACTATAATTTATAAAAAAGATTGGAACACGAGAATCAAGATAATGACTAAGGCAAAAGAATATGTAGAATTAACAAACAACAAAGAAGAAGTCAAGAAGACATGGACACATAAAAATCTGAAACAATTTTTATTTGATTGAGAAATACAAACAAAACATACGAAACCCCTTTTTTATTTTATTTTTATCACTTTGAAATGAATAAAACAAAATATAAAAAATGGCATTTTGTTGGTAATAGTAACATACCTTGAAAACAATAGAAATATTATATCTTGATTTCTCCTCCTCTATAGAACAACAATAGAAAGGAGAGAGAAAAAGAAAATGTGCATGTGGGTCCGACAAAAAATAATGTCGGATCCAAATGCCATAAAAAACACAGCACTTTTTTTGTGTTTCCCTTTTACAATAATTGTATTGTTTATATGAACAATCAAATTAATCAATAATAATGAATTATTTGTTGAAGAAAGAAAGATGAAAAAAACTGAAAATAATAATCACATCAATTTATTGAAGAGAGGTTTTTGATAAGAAGAATATTGTTGTTTGGTTGTGAAATCTTAGGCCTTAATGCATGAGATTTAGCTGGCTCTATACAAAGGAAAGAAGCAAGAAACATATAACTTCCATGTTAGCAACCATATGCCATGCTGTGCTTTGTAGGATCTCAACATAATCTGTTTTTCTAATTTATTTATTTTTTTGAATCCAATCTGTTTTTCTGATCTGAATCTGCGTTTGGATACTATTAGTATTAATATTCCTCCTTATATTTGTAATCTTTTTTATTATTCTAGTAATTATATTGTACTAACTATATTGAAATTATCTATTAATTATATCATTTTTTAATTTAAAAATAGTGTTATATACTAAAAGAATTAAAATATTGTCAAAAATGAAGAGAAAAATATGTTAAATCTTTCCTTTTTTTCAATAATTTAAATCTTTCGTATTTACTATTTAGTAATAATTGAATTAGTGATGAATTTTTTTCATTTAAAAATATGTAATTTCTATTATGTCAAGTGTGAATTGAGCTAAGTCGTACATTGGTTAGAAAAGTAACGTCTTAAGGTTCTGAGTTAAGATATGGTCTCCAATTCGCTTGTATTGTTGCATCGAGTCGAATATAAACGATCCTCTAATTGACCCTTGTAATCCAACAGTGAAATTTATGTAGTTAATATTTGTTAAATGTACATTTTTTGTATCTTTAACTATTACGCGAGGCATTAGTTATAATCGATTATAAAACACAATTTTTACCAATCGTTAGTTGGTTTAGTGATGATTGACGCTCGGCTTAGTATGAAAGATCACGATTCGATTTCTCGCAATTGCTATCCGGAAGGGCCGGAATCACTTAATATTAGAACTGATCTCCAAACTAGATGAGGTAGTTTAATAGACCAGATACCGGCTGTGAATACAAAATAAAATAAAATAAAAGAAACCACAACTTTTGCATTGTGAATGCATAGTACCAGTAGTTTATGTAGCAGCATATGCATATAATAGCCAAACCCAAAATCTTAAAGTATGAGATGAGATGACTATGGTCAAAGACAGAAAACAAGTACCAAAAATAAAAGAGAGACGTTGAAATCCAAATCGAAGAACGAGGCAGAACACATGAAAACAGACAGGATCTGTCTTCAGATGCATATGCAGTATACGCACGTGTACCACTACACAGATACTCCCCTAGTTAAGTCTAGTCAATTTTTTTGATTTAATATAAAAGATGAATAAATTTATAGAAATAACTATTATTTTTTTTGGAAATCACATAAACCAAAATTTTAAATGATTTTTTGCTTATAAATGTGATTGGAGGGAGTATTTTGCTTTCCAATGCATAAACTTGGGATTTTTAATAACCTTTTTCAGTCTGATCGAGTGCTTTGTTTGTCGTCATTGGTATGACGTTTGATTTTTCGTCTTATTGCGGTGTTCGTTTAATTCATATTTAAAGATTAACTTCAATCAATTGCATATTCAATCAATAATTTGAGCATTATCGTTGGAGACCCGGAAGCATGGACATTCCGATGTGACTTTAATTTTATCATATTATTTGTAGACATTTCGCTGTTGTATTCTATTAATTTGGATGTTGCGAATTTGTTCGTAGATTCATCTGTTGTAGTCCATCAATTTTTTTGGTTAATGTAGTCTATCAATTATTAGAATGAATATCATTATTTTTAGTAAAAAAAAAGTGAAAATTAACTAAGAAAGAGAATTTAAACTACTAAATTATCATGTGTACCCTTAATCACAAGTTATTACTTTTTTGTAATTACTATCATTTAATGGGAGTGGTTATGGTGCATAAATCTTGCTTTATGCACAATAAGGAAAAATTGCTTAGCGCACTTTCCAAATTTTTCTCGCACCCTCAAATTTCTAGCGCGCCCCCCAAATTTCTCACGCACCCCCCCCCCCCCAAAATTTCTCTTGCACCCCCAAATTTTTCACACACCCCCAAATTTCTCGCACACCCCGTAGATTACTAGTGCCCCCAAATCATGCCAAAACCATTTTGTTGTGGGAATGGTTTCAGAGATTTGCACTCCAAAACCATTAAGTGCATAAAATAGTTTTGGCTAGAAATCTGGAGGGGGATCTGTTAAGTGCATAATTATAGGGTTGTACTCCAAAACCATTTTATGCACCTAATGATTTTGGAGTACAACCCTCTGAAATCATTCCAACAGCAAAATGGTTTTGGTTAGAAATTTGGGGGTTGCGCATGAAATTTGGGGGTGCGCTAAGAAATTTGGGGGTTGCGCAAGAAATTTGGGGGTGCGCTAAGAAATTTGGGGGTGCGCACTCTAAAGTCATTAAGTACATAAAATGGTTTTGGCTATAAATCTGAAGGGGGAGAAATTTTTTTTGTTAAGTGCATAATTATAGGGTTGTACTCCAAAACCATTTTATGCACTTAATGGTTTGGAGTACAACCCACTGAAACAATTCCAACAGCAAAATGGTTTTGGCTAGAATTCAGGGGGGAAAAACTGGGGGGCGCTTGAGAAATTTAGGGGGTGTTAAGTAATCTGGGGGTGCGCTAGAAATATGGGGGTGCACTAAGCAATCTGGGGTATTTATGCACCGTGCATAAAGAAAAACTTATGTATAATAACTTTGCCCCTCATTTAACTACTCATTATAGATTACCAATGTATGCAATCAATTAGGAGGTTGCATTAATTTCATTGAACAAACTAAGTGTGTTACTCTCTTGATATTTGCGTGCAATCTTTGGCCAGAGCAATGCTTTTAATCTTCCTCCTTCATTCTCTATGAAATTTTTTTTCAATACCATTAAAAGTTGAGAATACATTAAAGAGTTGTTTTTGACCACAAACCATCCCCAATCTCAATTCTCAAACCCCCCAAATCTCTCTTGGTGTTGGGTGTTTAGGGTTTAAAAGTTAGGGTTTGACATTTATAGTTTGCGGTTTACGATTTGGGGTTTGAAGATTAGGGTTTAGGATTTAGGGTTTAAAGGTTTAAGATTTGGTGTTTGGTGTTTAGGGTTCAAAAGTTAAGGTTTGATATTTATAGATTTGGGGTTTGACGATTAGGGTTTGGCGTTTGGAGTTTATATGGTACTCAAACCCTTAAGTCCAAACCCCAAATCCAACTCCAAAGATTTCAAACCCCAAATCCACAACCACAAAAATGAAAACCTAAACTCCAAACCCCAAATCTAAAACTAAACCTCTGAAATTCAAATCACAAACTCCAAATCTGCAAACTCGATCATGCAACCCTAAATTCCATACTCTAAACTTCAAACCACATAGTTTGCGGTTTCCGATTTAGGGTTTGAAGATTATGTTTTAGCGTTTGGCGTTTGAAGATTAGGGTTTAGGATTTAGAGTTTGAAGATTTAAGATTTGGTATTCGGTATTTAGGGTTTAAAAGTTAGGGTTTGAAATTTGTAGTTTTTGGTTTACGATTTGGGGTTTGAAGATTAGGGTTCAGCATTTGAAGATTAGGGTTTAGGATTTAGAGTTTGAACTGTAAGATTTGGTGTTTTAGGGTTTAAAAGTTAGGGTTCGACATTTATAGATTTGAGGTTTGAATATTAGGGTTTGGCTTAAAATTTGGTGTTTGGAGTTTAGGGTTTAAAAGTTAGGGTTTGACATTTATAGATTTGTGGTTTGAAGATTAGGGTTTGGCATTTGGAGTTTATATTATACACAAACCCTTATCTCCAAACCCCAAATCCAATTCCACAAATTTCAAACTCTAAATTTCAAACCCCAAATCCACAACCACAAAAAATGAAACCTTAAACTTCAAACCCTAAATCTAAAACTAACTTCTAAAATCCAAATTACAAACTCCAATCATGCAACCCTAAATCCCATATGATAAACATCAACCCACATACACTAAACTATAAAATGAATTCTTAAAACCTAAACTCAAAATCCTAAATCCTATACAACAAACTCCATACCCCAAATCTAAACTCCAAACCCTAAAACTGTAACCACAATTTTGAAACTTCAAACCCTAAACACTAAACCCAAAACTCAATCAATCGTTAAACTCCAAACCTTAAATTTCAAACCCCTTTATTTCCTACTTAACAAATTGTACTCCCTCCGGTCACATTTATAAGTAAAAAAACACCTAAAATTTTGGTCACTATTATAAGCAAAAGTTTACTACTTTTAAACTAATTAATATTGTTATCCCTAATATACTCTTACTTTTCAAAAGATGCATGTCATTTCCAAGAAAAAGAAGGGTACAATATAGTAAACTTATTCATATTTTATATCAAATCAAGAATATTAATTACACTTAATTAAATTCTTTAAACACCGCGTAAGTAGTTTTTTTTGCTTATAAATGTAACCGGAGGAAGTATCTCTTTCTCTCTCCCATCTCCTTTCTTCTCTCTCTCTAAAAATAACTCAGAAATAAGTTTGTTAAACTTGACTTATATTGATAATAAATAGAAGCAATATAATCCAAGTGTTATTTACATGAGTAGAAATATCAAAAAGTTTGATTCATGAACTATACTCTTATTATTTATGATACCATGTCACTTTCTTAATTAGGGAATACTATATTATTTCAATAGAAATTTGTTGTGCAACAAAAGAACCAATGTGAAGCTTAATTGACATGTAAGAGATTATTTTTATATTTTTCTTATTTGTAGTATGACATCTAAGAGTTTAATGATATTGTTCTGCTCCAATCTTATATTCATATGTACTATTACGATATTTTTGCCATTTTCTTATTTGAGGGGATTTTAAGGTAATCCTATTTAAGATTTGTCGGACATTAAACAAGGTTGTCCTTCAATTGTAATTGCAATATTGATTCACCGTGTTGTAAAAATCTAATCACATCCACTAGACACAATCGTTGTTGGTAAAATGAGTGTTATTTATCTCGTGTTTTTATTTTTGAGTGACAAAAAATAAATTAACTTATATTATTGTGTATTATTTTTTGTTACCATGTTTTAGATATAAAGTTTTTTCCACTGTTTAGCAAATTAATCATCGGTCGTAGAACCTCTTAAGCACACAAAGTAGATTGTCCTCTGCTAATCGAATTTTCTCTATAAGCAAGAGGTAGAAATCAAACTCCTAACCACTTGTTTAACATATTCAAATCTCTTATCACTTTGACCAATTTATCATCCGTTGTTTTGTTTTTTTGGTATACTATTAAAATAATTTTTGTGCAAACAAGTGACAGAATGGTTGCACTAGTGTTTATACCACAATATACTATTGTTTCCTTGTAACCACTTCTAACACAATTCTTGCAGCATTTTTATCAAGAGTTGTACAAACTGATTGTTTAGTTTAGAAAATTTTAGTGAATTGCATTAGAATGTTAAAGTAGAAAATTGAGCCATATGAGATAATCAAACTATTTATTATGTTACAAGTTAATGCAAAAAAGTTACTTTGATCTAACTTTTTTGAGTTTCCTATTTATGTATATTGTGGTTTTGCAAGTAGTAAGAACATTCTGATATATATCAGAATACTACTTTGAGATTTCTCTCCCTTTTTAAAAAATATTAAAACTTATGCACTACGCTAAACACAAAAATTCTATTCATAAAAAAATTAACCTTTCTTTAATCATATCATCTTTCATGTTGGCACTGTTACTGTTAATCCTATGTATGATAAATCCTGTATTGACACTTTCTTATGAACAAAAGGGGGGATAGTATCGCCAAAGCTATCAGATGAGCTGAAGTCAGAAATTAATATGGGTCGAATGTCGTCGATAATGGAGTCCATCATTCGCCACAATGTTGGTATTCTCGCCCTTTGTAGAAGCGAATATTACTCTATTCCAGTTCTTCTTGTATCATTTGTCTGTTTCTTCTTGTATCATTTGTCTGTCTGGAAAGAGCATTGAAATAACCAATAAGAAATTTTAATTTAATTTTTAAGCAATGTGATTAGGCGCTTATGTGATTATAACATAAGCTGCGTATGTATAAATTATTTCTAAAACAACAGAAAAATAAAGGCAAACAGTTTTCATATAAACAAGTTGTTTTCATAAACTATCCTGGAGGACTTATGGAAATCATTTGAAAAACAGCTTATGGACATATCATAAGCTTTTCCAAATAGTCTCATAGGTGCTTATACTAGTAGGTAAGCTCAAATAAGCTCTGAGTTATAGTAGAATGAAGAGTGTGTAAGTGTGTGGTACGTGAATCATTATTCAAACACATAGCTAGCTAGTAAAATAGTTTACGTACCTCTTCCCAATCTTGATTTACGAACAGATTGCCGCCACATTTTATTTTCATGCCAATGTGACAACTCATCATTTTCATATTGTTCCACAGGTTCGCCATAATTGTTGTCGTCCTGTAAAAAATTGGCGAAGAAAATAAGATGTAAGCTAATACCTATCTTGATCAATATCGTGATTTCAAATACAGCATCCAAAGGCCACTAATGATATTTTGACATCAATATCGTCTAAAATTCACAAAGGCAGAAATACTGACATCTTGTGACTGCAAAATACGAAAATGGATTCTACGCACTTGGAATACTCTGCATTCACAAAGTCAGTGCATTGTGACCGTTTGATTTAAAGCGTGAGTATATATTCATCTGAGGATTTCAAACTTACCTGTTCATTTATTTGAATATCGGATTTTTCTATGAGATCAAGATCCATGAAGTAATTGGAATTGTATACATCAGCTGCATCAAACGATTCTACTTTATGACCCAGGTGCTTTTGTACTAAATGCTTGGAAGGCTCATCGTGATGCCTTGTGTTGTAATGATGTTTTCTTTCTGAAACTTCCATCCCGTGTTTTGTTAAATCATAAGTGCCTTTTGCAAAGGTTGGATCCAATGCACTGATTTTGCTTCTTGAGCCATCTGATAATACTGATGAAGCATCCGGCTTTCTTCTTTTCGCCCATGTAAAGCCACTAGATCCTGAGACTGGTGCTGGTCCTGAGTACACACTATAGCCGTTGTAACCGTTCATCCTTTGTACATTATCTGATTTTGCGTCATACAAATGTCTTTGTTGCTCTCTGTGCACAGCTCCTACTCTTCCCTTTGTATAATGTTCTTTACCATCATCGTCTCTACGAGGGTTTTGAGAAATATTCTGCATTTCCTTCACAAAGAAGAAAGATAAGTATACAAAAAGTAGCTATTTTCTTCAAACAATGTTGTGTATTCAATGACGGATCATAGAAAATAGCGGTTTAGGGCTTAGGGTCGCTATTTGACAAAACTTCGTACCAAATAGCATATCACAGAACAAAATCAATTAATTCAAATTCCGCTACACTATAGCTATTACTTTCCAACACTGTAAAGAATACCTCTTTCATAACTGGTTTGATGACATTGTTAGGATCCTGAATAACTTTTTGTGCCCGTCTTGGCCTTGCTGATGTTACAGCCTCGCGCTCACGCACTTTACCGCCATTCTTTTTCCTGGGGGCGAGATTTATTATACTTTAGTCACAAAAATTGGAAATAAAGTACATAATTTCATTAGGCTCATAGCAGTATAAAAATTCAAGTAAAATAACAACTATAACATGAGAATTTTCTATGAATCGAAAACATCTTAACAATTTACCTGTTCATGTCTTCCCGATTTTTAGCATCCAATTCTTTACTTGGTATATACTTTGGAAGGAGCGATGGACTACAAGCATATGGTGCGGTGTTGAAATACTATAAAATGCACAGCGTGAAACATAAAATCAGAATCACCAGTGAGAGCAAACATCATAAAAAATAACGGTCTATATACTCTGAAAAAAAAAAATTAACTCATGCAAACACAAGGAAGAATGGTATTTAAATATCTTATTGAGATCGGAAGAAAATTAGAATGCACAAAGAATTTACCTCGGACATAAGTGCAGAGGAGGCAGTACCACGTTTGGAAGGATCAACAGCGAGTAAGGTCTCAAGTAGGTCCACAGCAGCAGCAGGAAGAACACCTTTACACCTCTCCGAAAGGGAGCTTTCGTAACTAGCCTGAGGCTTAAACATTGTTGCAAGTGGAAGCTTACTCCTTTTCCAAAATTGTTCAGGTGGAGATCCACAAAGCTTAAAAATTTTGTGCAACTGTTCTACCTGTAGATTAAACAAGAAGATGCAACAAATTATGAACCAAAGTTTTAGTATTACTTTGAAGAATGAATAGATCAAGAAAAACAGCGGTTTGTTCAAATTCTGCTACATCATAGAGTTAAAGTTCCGCTATAGCTGCTATTTAACAACAATGATTATTTGCCTTTGTCGATAACAAGTTATCTTAAGAGGATTAAATACATTGAATATGAAGATGAGTAATGTAGTAGTACCTCAGTTCTCCCCTTAAGGATAGGTTTCCCTATAAAAAGTTCAGCAAACACACACCCTATACTCCACAGATCCACTGTAACTCCGTAGTTTGTTGATCCCATCAAAAGCTCGGGAGGACGATACCATAGAGTCACCACACGGCTTGTTAGAGGACGCTTGCTATTCGGGCTGACATTATTTGCTAGTCCAAAGTCTCCTATCTTGAGAATACCTTGATTGTTAACTAATATATTTGATACTTTAATGTCTCGATGCATGATACCTCGTAGGTGACAGTGCTCAACTCCACTCAATAGCTGTCTCATGTAACACTTAATCTGTTGAGGAATATATGAAACAACAATTCATGTAAGAGTTTAATTTTGATACACTATCGGTGTAAAAAGTTTTACATTGTCGATAAATCACAACCAAAGTCAAACGTTTTTAATAATCTGATTCACAGTGTAAAAAAGCTTTACGGTGACAGTATATATAAATTAAATTATTAATCTAATATACTTAATGTATAAAAGTAACCTATAACAATGAAAACCACAAAATCATCACAAAAATAAACGTTAACAAACCTGTGCGTCTGTAAACTTGATATCAGGGTTAGATACTAGGCCAGCAAGATCATGTTCCATGTATTCAAATACAAGGTATATACTATTTGATACTTGTGAAGTGATTATACCCTCTAACTTCATGATGTTAGGGTGGTCCAGTGCACGGAGGATTATTATCTCCCGCGCCATGAACCTAATGCTCTCAGGTTGAAGTGCGTCCATCCGCACCTTCTTTAAGGCAACCATCCTCCCTGTCTCGACTTGGCGTGCTTGGAAAACACTGCTATATGTACCTTGTCCAACCTACCGAGACATAAATACACATTGAAACAAAAATATAAAGATTGTAAATTGATTAATGTTTACCAAATAATGACAATAAGGCCAAGAAATTCCAGCTTACAGAGACGAAGCTTTCTAGCAATGATACAATCACCAAACCATAAAACACATATTTTCAACAGCCAATTACTCATGTTGATGCATTTAATTTAATAACCGCGTGACATCAATTTGCAAAACAACATAGAGAGCAAAGATCGAACAGAGAATGAACTAAAACACAAGGGTTAGTCTTTTGTCGCAGGTCCGAGACCCCACTAGTCTCCTTGTAGGAGTAAAATGTAAATCCTTCATGAATGCTATTAAGGTCTAAAGGTTTTCTCTGCCTCAAACATCGGTAGGTACAACCATAATTCTAAATTGTGGTCTACAATTGCAATTGAGGCCGCAACAGCATCTGTAGTTACAACCTTATTTCTTATAAAGATTTTTGAGTTCTCTGCAACAGCATCGCAACCGCAAGTACGGCTGCATTTTGCAACCCCTTCATCCTAATTTTTTTCTATAAAGAATATAGGAATCTAGGATCTTAAATAAAGGTTTACAATCACGATCTACGCCGCAACATAACAATTTCTGATGTCATCAAAACCACAACGCGACCACATTTAACCGCGATTCTTGCAAATTATCAAGATTTTCTCTACCTTGCACTCATGAGCTACAGATCCTTTCATCCTAAATTTTTTCTATAAAAAACAAACCTAGCAATCTAGGGATTTAAATAAATTTATGCAACTGCAATCTAATGTTATCGAAACCACAAATGTGATTGCGATTGAGAGCGCATCTGACCTTAATTCTCTGCGATATCAACGATCGTGACACGGCCGCAACCATTACAGCTATTTAAAATCTCAAGGAATCAATCAATCAATGCATTGAAAATGTAATA
This sequence comes from Trifolium subterraneum, assembly GCA_951799995.1. Taxonomy (NCBI): domain Eukaryota; kingdom Viridiplantae; phylum Streptophyta; class Magnoliopsida; order Fabales; family Fabaceae; genus Trifolium; species Trifolium subterraneum. The sequence continues at coordinate 57,305,846 of OX637464.1, read as the reverse complement.
AAAAAATTAAAATTAAAAAAGTACCTTATCTAATTTCTCAAAAGAATCAGTTTTGAGAGGGACCAAACCATGAATAGCTTCACCAGCAACAGAAGTAAGCCAAGAAGGCCAACCAGCAGCAATCTGTTCACCTTCAACAAATCTATGATAAAAACCAATCTTCACATTCAAATCTCCCTTTTTCCACTCAACGGGTTTGAGATCACCCTGATGTTGTTGTTGTTGTTGTTGTGTGACATTGACAACAACAACACCAGAATTTCCTCTAGAAGATGGAGAAGTTTCCACCACCATGCTTCTGCCTGAACCATTGCTCCTTTTTCGAGAAGTACCCGAATAAACATAAGGTCCAACCGGAGAAACGGTAAGAGCTTCTCCGGTTGAAGCTTTCTTGGAGTTCACGCAACCCATTTAGATAAACCCGGAAAGTAAAACCAAACCAGCTCGGAAGCGGGTTGTAAATCCGCTTCCGAGAAAAATTTGATAAGGGTCAGAGAGGAAAAGGAATAATACCCAGATACAGAAACATGATGAAAGAAAAGAAAAATGGTTCCTTTTTGTTTGTCTTTTTTGGAAATTTTAGTGTATGGTTTTCTCTCTCTTCCAGAAATGTAAAATGCAATACAATCCAACGCTTTTTTAGTCTTGAAAGTCGAGTTGTGAGATCTGTGGTGATTGGTTGAGAGGAATTTGTGGGAAATGATGATGTTTGTATGCATTGTTTTGCTGTGTCTTTTGGTGGTGTTGTAAGAGAAAGAGAAAGAAAAGGAGAGAAAAAAGAGAAAGGTGTAATGTAACCGTTGAGAAAAGCTGTGTGTTGTGTTGGTATTGATAGAATTAGAACATCTCATAAAGAGATGGTTACTCACTGGCTGTCACTGCTGTCAAATACTCCTTCACTTTCTTTTCTTTTTTTTCTTTTTTTTTTATTAACCTCTGGTTCGTCGGGGAGAAGGATTTTAGTAATCTAAGAGTTCAACCGTGAGGTAAATAAAATCTTATCAATAATGATTCTCACCGGTAATTGAATTCGTCCTAAAGAGAGCTCATTAAATTAAGCAACCAATAAAGTGTGAGAGGCAATAAATCACAATTAAAAGACAAAACTGAGTAAACGAAAAAACGAGAAGAACACAATAAAATTGTTTATCGAGTTCAGTTCTAAATTGACCTACTCTTGGTGAGAGAGCAACTCTTCGATCCTCTATCAAACAAAGTACTTGATTACAAAGATGTTCCATAAGGTTACAAGAATTAGGCTCTATTTGGTAAAAATAGCGGTTAGCTAATAAGTTAACTTATAGCTTATAGCTTATAAGCTAAAAGTTATAAGCTACTTGAAATGGCATTTGAAAATAAGCTATAAGCTAGTAAAATAAGCTATAAGCTCATAATAAAATGACCGTTACCAAACAGAGCTTTTAGCTTATAAGCTAGTTTCTTGGCCTTCCCAAACAGAGCCTTAGTCTTTGAATCCTAACTCTACCATTTACCCGAATCTCTTCTCGTGGTCAAGAGACTAAGATGTTCTAAAAGGTTACAAGAATTAGCCTTTGAATCCTAATACTACCATTTATTCGAATCTCTTCTCGTAGCCAAGAGACTAAATTTGATAAGTGTTTCCCAACTTTAGAATCTCAAGTGCTGATTTTGACTTTCTAATTATTGAGATTTGATGGCAACATCAACACATGTTTTAAGCCAATGCAAATATATGAGTTGTGCTTTTAGTACCTATAAATGTTCTTTTTTATTAATTGAAAATAAGACAACTCTATCGATTTACAAAAATGGCATTCTTATTCCTGTCATCCTTACCTTTTTTCTTCGAAAACTCATTATCCAATCTAAAGAGTTCCGACTAATTTGAGGACCAATCGACTGTCCAATAGCGGGGTGGGAGTCCTATCAAAATTAGAACAAAAAACTCTATATGAATTAGCCCAATATAGACAAGTCTTAAGCCTACGCCTCCATACAAATGCATGTGAGTTGGAATTGCCTCCCTTACTAATAAACCAAACCAAAGAGTTCTACTTAATTTTTCCAACTAACGAGTGTATATTATTAAGATTTTATTCTTTGAACGTAAAATTGTTTAGCTGGATCCAAATACACCAAGCAGTTGCGAGCCAAAAAAGGTGTGTTACCCTCCTTGAATACTTTCCTTTCACCAATATGTTGAAGCTTGAAAAGTGTTCAACTATGCTAATGTCTGATGGTGAAGGAACCACATCCATCCAAGAAATTACCAGCTACTTAAGTAACAAACGTTATAAAAAGAGAAAATAGCATCCCGCTACTTAAGTAACGGGCGCTGTAAAAGTAGTGAATTTTTCGGAGGTGTCCGCTACCTAATTAGTAGTGGACGGATGTATTTTGGTAATTTCATATGGCGCGTGAAAAAATAGGCATGGTATAAAAGTATATCTCATAGGACAAAGATAGCGAAACGAAATATTTAATCCGTTTTGTGTTGGCCTAAACCAAGAAACGTGACTATAAATTTGGGCTTAAAGTACATGAAAAGAAGAACATGATTAAAAAAAAAAATTAACCAAGTACCCTAGTGGATAAGTGGGATGACCGGGGTTCAAACCCCAGCCCCCTGCATATAAAATGCGATGCTAAGCTCACTGGACTGATTAAAATTTCTTTACTGGAGCCAGATTTCAACAATTCAAGAATATTACAAGGTTACTATACAAATATAATAATCAAGCTTAAAAAAAAAAAAAATTCTCAGCAGTTTTACTCGAAGTGTTTGATTGTATGTATGAGATCCTAGGTTCGATCATATATTCTACCGCAAACAAAAAAAATAAAAAAATTGTTTTAAAATTTTCCTTATAAGTATGGACAGACATACTTTGATACACATTCATTTTCCATCATCTTTTAACAATGTGACACGTATAGTACACTTATTATTATCTTTTCTATATTTTGTTGTAAAAGTATTTTGTTAACAAAATTATATAATTTTTTAGTTATGAAGTATTTGAGGGAAAAAAACACGGCCGATGCAGTCAAATATTTTTTTTTGGTTTAGGAGGTCCTGAATTTAAATTAAGATAAAATGTTCAACCTAACAATAATATCACTGTTAGTTAAATTGTACTTTATGAACGATGATAAGTAAAAAATTGTTTAGGTTTATACTTCTATTTTATAAATTTATTTAGCCCGTGTTTATTTTTGGTAGTGAAAAGTAAACAGGGGTTAAATTGTTACAAGTTTTAAGCTTGTTTATTTGTTAATTAGCACCATGGTTATTCAAATTGTTACTTGTAGTACAAGCTAGTAGCTTACATTAGCTTGAGCCTGTCGTGCGCCTATGCATTGTGAGCTTATCTTGTTGATGTATGTCGCATAATTAAGTAGCAAATTCTCGTGTTTGTTCAACTTATGAGAATCATTTCTATATTCTCTCAATTTCATCTTCTTTCTCTCTCTATAACCGAATTCTAACCAATTCAACACAAATCAACTTACGAAGGTTCCGTTTATTTTTCACCACCAAACGTAAACGGACCTAAATCACCTTATGAAATAGAAGTCTGAACTTAAGCAATTTTTTACTTTGTGAAAGTGTTTTCTGTTTTCATTTTTCAAAATTAGTGTTAATTTTATTTGTCAACAAAGAGACTCTAAACTTTTGAACGGGATTCAAATCTCGATCATAGCGTCCGATCTAACAATTTTGACATTTCTGTCGGTTTAACAAGAATTTGTGGTCATTATTTTTTGTTGGCTTAAATATGAAAATAGTCCCTGCAATTATGACTTGTTTTGATTTTAGTCCCTGCAAAAAAAAAAGTTTGATTTTAGTCCCTGCAAAATCTCAAAAGTTTTAAAATAGTCCTTGAGCTGGATTTTTTAATGACATGTCCCATTTTTGATGATTTGGCATATACTGACTAGGATTTATTGATGACATGGTACATTTTTTATGACGTGGATTAATACATTGATTTTTCATTTAATTTTTAATTTAAAATTAAGTTTTTCATTTTTCTAAAAAACAAATTAATATTTAAAAAAAAGGTTAGAAGGGAAAAATAACATCCCCAACACACTAATCAAAACAAAGAATTCAGATCCAAGCCGTACGGTGCGGGAAGGAATCAAATTGAAACCTGCACATGGAAATGGAGCTTGTAACGTCTATGGCATGCAAGATCTACGTTGCTACAGTGCCTCTTATGCTTCTTTGTTTATCCGACACAAACCCAGATGAACAACGATGCTAAGTTCAAGAAAGGAAAATAAAAAAATGGTTCAACCTCAAAAAGTTGGAGCTTTAGTGATCCTGAATTGCAGAGAAAAAATAGGGTTGCTAGTTACAAAGTTTATTTTGTCGAAGGTAAACTCGAAGGTTCTTTTAGAAAAAGTTTTAAATGGATTAAGGATAATGGAGCATAGTTGTTCATGGGTGGTAGTAGTGAAGATTATAATGATGATGGTTTAAATTTGTATTTGAAATTGAAGATGGTGAACATAAATGATCCTCACTGAATCGCGTACAAATAAATTAAACTCTAATTGCTAACTCATTCCCTTTTTCTATTTTTCGCTTTTAAATTATTTTTTTTTAATTTTAATTTGTTTTTCTGAAAAATGGTAAACTTAATTTTAATTTAAAAATTAAATGAAAAATCAATGTATTAATCCACATCATCGAAAATGGGACATGTCATCAATAAATCCTAGGCAGCATCTGCCAAATCATAAAAAATGAGACATGTCATCAAAAAATTCTGCTCAGGGACTATTTTAAAACTTTTGAAATTTTGCAGGGACTAAAATCAAACTTTTTTTTTTGCAGGGACTAAAATCAAAACAAGTCATAATTGCAGGGACTGTTTTCATATTTAAGCCTTTTTTGTTTTATTTAATAATATTAGGAAAAGTGAAGGAATAAATGAAGAATTTGTGGTCAATTTTTCCACTAGTTGTCCATCATTGATCCGCAACTCCCAGAAGTGGTTGTGTTGTGTCGTACACTCTATAAGAAAAAAGTCAACATACTCACTCACCAATTTAATGATTAATATTTTTTGTCAAACATTAAGATTTAAAGAAAGCTATTTGATCTACAGTATAATTTAATTGGTATACTTATATAATAGAAAGTAGAGGAATATAATTGCACCATGCGTGTATGTTTGTGAGTGAGCTGTATGAATTGAAAGGTGTTGATGGCTCCATGCCAGCCAACTCTAACCCCCTCACTCAGAATTTGACACTTCCTTCAGTTGCCAGTTTAGACCTTTTGTCACATCGCAGCGCTAATTTGACTGACGCTATCAGCTAATTTATCCGTTATCAACTAATTTATTGGTCATCTACTATTTTCTTACCCTTATATAGAGCTTCTTTTGATGCCCCCGGTGTTTCTCGCGAGCCCTACTCTTTCCCATTTTTTACTTGTCCGCTACTTAAATAACAGATGTTATAAAATAAGAAATTTAAATTTAAAAAAAACACCGCCCACAACTTAAATAGTGGACAATGTTGAGAAACTTCGAGGCCGCCAAAAGAAACACCCATATATATATAACCCATTTTGCAACGGCCCAACGAGTTGCGTGCTTTATCAGCCCGGGCTCAATACATGAAACAAATACAGTTCATCAGAATCTTACTAGATTCAGATTTTATCAACTCAAGATTACAAGGTTACAATACAAATACAACAATCAAGCATAAATCTTAATCATGTGTAAATAGCTACACATATAAATCCATACAAGATAAAAACATTAGCAAAATAATTAATTCAACTTCCATAACATACAATTGATACCAACTTTTCAATTTTATTTGTACTCTAGAACTGCCCTTAACAAGTATTAGACAGTACCAAGAGCATCATGATTTATAAATTTATGATAATAATGTCCATAGATCAGTTCAAATGATCTTCATACTTTTGAACAATATCTTATACAAAAGCAATTCCATAATTTCAATGTACAAAAGGTGTTACATACAAAAGAAACTACAAAACAATAAACATGCATTGGCCATTACCAATTCTTACTACCAATAATTCATCTTCTACACAACTTCATTCTGTAACAACTGTATTGTACTGTTGATTCTGGCACCAGACTTTTATACAATGATTTGCTCTTCTTTTAAGCGTAAATGTACAGGTCTTTGATCATTGTTTCCGAACTCCATATCTTTAAGCAAAGGATGCTTCTCCGGCGCCACAGCTTGTGGTTTTGATGGCATTGAATTGTTATTAGCTGTGTTGTGGCTGCTGTTTCTAGCAGCAGGGACATCATGATTATGTTTTCCCTCATATGTAGTTATGACAGCTTTTGGGTCTGTTGATGCTCTCTCAACATGTTTACGCACGTTGCATCCTGCACTAGTGCACTTGTAATAGCTCCTGCTCACAGAAATTCAGTATTAGAATAATTTGCATTGTTTTGGGAAATGCATAGAAATTCAGTGCATTGTTCCAAATCATTCTCTCCTATTTGCATTGTTTTGTTTAAGCACTAACACGGACACAAGACACAACCTTGACACAGTCACGTAAACACGGTAATAATTTGAGAAAATAGAAGTGATTCAATGTTATGAAGCTACATATGTCGGTGTCCGACATGCATCAAACACCAGAACCACCTTCAATCTAAAATGTCGGTGCTGCTGCATAGCTTTTAGGCAAGGTTGAGGGTGCAAGGGAGGGGGCTGAATCTTGGCAACAAGGTTACAGCAAATAGCAAAACCACATTTGCAAAGATGTTATAAAATTGTAGAATAAAATTTTGAGACCCAAAGTTATTGTTCTCTTACGATGAAAATGAACAGGCAATTATAATGCCATGCATAAATGACACAAACATGCCTCAGACACCAATTGGTTCTACTAATCTGAAATGCTGACTGATGTGACCGAATCAGCAGCAAAAAAGTTTAGAATGATATCAATGTATGTGGGGCACACAGAAGATTATCCCGGATAAGTATACAAATAGAGTACAAAACATTTCAAACTCAAAGGAGCATCCACATGTGCGAAATAAATAGTTAAGAACAGTTTCATGCAGAAAGCATGTAAATGAGGGATGGTGGGCTTATCAAGTCAAAATGGTGAGTTTCATTCGCAATTAGTGAATCATAACATTCGCATTCATAGTTCCTAAATGAAAGAACCTTGTTTCTTATAGTAATTAGTAAGTGACAGACAACTGACAAATCATGTAATAGTTAATATTTTTTTGGTCAAAACATTAAGATTTTAAGAAAACTAAAAGCACATGAACTTCCTTAGAATTGAGTTTTGGGCCTAAATCATCCTCACAAAACCAACTTGTAAGGTGAGGATTGCCTCTACTTTATAAACACATATGCCTCAAAATAAGGAGTGGGACTTCTTAACAAACTTGATTTGGGGATAAGGAGTGGGGAAAAAAATACCCCTATGTCTCAAAATATTAGTCATTTTAGCTTAAAAGAAATTGTTACATTTTATGTCACTTCATAGAACCAAGGAGACTTTTTAACTACTTATTTCTAACTTTATCCTTGTCTCATGGTACCTTCACCAAGTGAAATAAAGAGCAACAATGGAATGAGATGAGAGGGTAATATAGTCAAGTGTACTTAGAATGCATTTCAAGAAAACTGAAAACATGTTTTGAATTTTTCCCGAATTTTCAAAAATACTCAATCTATTTTAAAGTGCATTTTCTAAAACCTTCATAAGCCTTCTCTAATGTTTATTTTTCCATGGAAACAGTAGAAGTAAATTGGCCCCAAGTTGCTGTGAAAAACCTTAAAAATGATATTTCAAGATGAAGTGTCAATCAACACTTTTTCGTATGTTAAGGATTCGGTGAAGTAAATTACATTGACATCTCGTATTTCAATCTTAGACAAATAATCCTTGCTTATTTATAAATCAACTACAACTTATTATATAATATAAAACTAGAGAGGAATAGCATATTACAAATTTTATTTTTGAAACGGCATATGTTAGTAGTAAGTTTGATTCTTTAAAGTTCAAACATTTTGAATCCAAGAGAATGTGAACCTAAGAAACTTTATATATATATATATAGAGAGAGAGAGAGAGAAGAATTATTAAAGCATTCACCTTGGATGAGGATTTCCCTTCACTACTTTCTGACCATACTTTCTCCACCTATAGCCATCATCCAAAAGATCAACTTCGCTTCTTGTTTGCACAATGATTTTGGGCTCTGTGACAGTCTTCTGAGACGGAGGTACTTCAGGAACCACAGGCTCAATGCTCCTGAAAGACACAGATTTACCATATATCATGAAGAATTCTAAACAAGTGCAACTGAGTTGGATTCCTTGAGTTGGCCATTTGCGAGACAGTCCAACTTCGTGTGAGAAAAATCAGATGTCTCGCTGCCAACTCAAGGATTAGTCCCATAGCAGGCCAGTGAGCATAAGCCGTGGGGATACCTTCAGGCGTATATCGGGGGTCAAAAACCCTAATTACGGTGGGTTCGCAAAAAATTAGAAGTAAGTGTACATGAATGGCGAAGGATTAACATAGAAAAACTTGCCTTCTCTTAGGGTTTGGCTCAACACCATCTCCACCTTCCTTATTGCCAGCATCACCGACTTCCTCACTCTCATTCGTTCCAGACCATGGTATGAGAGCCCCTTGATTGGAGGTCAGATCATTCTCAGGCTCAGGGACCGAAGAATCAGGTACACTTTCACTAATTTTGTTCGAATTTCCATACCAACCTTGTGAGTTTGAGTCAGACTTAGGTTGAACATTTGCATTTCCATTCGCATCACTATTTTCTTTGGCACGCTTATTCGCCGGAGGCTTATCATGGTTATGTTGGCCCTTATAGATGATTTCAGTTATGTGACCATCAGGGGCACGCTCAACTTTTTTCTTCACAGGACAATTCAGATGTGTGCATTTGTAGTAGCTCCGTGGATACTCACTCCCCTTAACCTGCTTCTGTCCATACTTACGCCAGTTGTAGCCATCATCTGCAGGTTTGTCAATAGGTAGAGATGCTGGTTGATATTTCTTATCAGGATGTGAAATCTCCGACGTTTCCATTTGAGTATTTCTAGGTTCTGATACATTTACTACCATTTGCTGATCTGAAGCTTCACTTAGAGTATAAGATGGCTGCTCTACGCGTTGTTCGGTGTGAGGGTCTAATGAGACCTGCTGGTATTCAGGTTGCATGTGCATATTATGAGATTGTGCTAGGACAGCTTGAGCTGTAACCTGTGCTAAAGCCTGTTGATGCGACATTCCAAAGGGACTCTGTAAAAATTGAATTGCAGAGATAGTTAAAATCTCACGAGTATATCCACCATCCTCAATGGAAAAAGATCACATTTTGATGCATAATAATGAGAAAAATGCTAAGAAGCATCATGACCAACAAATGATGTAATATAATGCATGACCCTGAACGGTTACTCGGCAACTACTTTACACACAAACACAGAAAAGAATCATTTTATTCATGTGCAATGATAAAACGGATCTGTAGTAATATTTGAAAAAAAATAATAACATGCCGTCATGACTCACAAACAAGTCAAATGCTAAGGCATAAATCCAGTCATTGAGTTGCTTAGTGTGTGTGTGTGTGTGTAATTTCACAGTAAAGAGAGCTAAAAGCGATTCCAGACACAAATTTATTTGAACATGTTTGGTTGATGTCAATCGGAATCAATTCTGCTGATATTTGTATATTTTAATGTGATTTTTATATTCAATTTACTGTTCAGCTCAATTTTACGTAAATGTTAAACCACTTCACATTCGACTGACTTTTACGTAAACGTATCCAAACATAACCACTTCACATTCAACTGACTTTTACGTAAATGTATCCAAACATAAACTACTTCATATTCAGCTCACTTTACCTAAAACAATTTACAAAATCACTTTTTGTCACCGCATAACCAAACACAACTCATAAAAACTTTTCATTATGGAATGTCTTACAAAGACTCTATATTCCAAAAACAAATTAAAGCCACAAACTTTATCTACATTTTTCATTGTTACCACTAAACCACTCCATCAAAACTACCACAAAATAAAATCAAGCTAATGCATCCAAAATTCATTTCACTCCAACTTTACTCTATACATAACATCCACACAAATTTTGCAAAAATGAGATCCAAACACTTCAACTTCATCAATCCCTCAAAAAAAACACCAAATCAAAAAAGCACTACAGCATCAATCCACTAAACACAACACAACAAAAGATAATTATACTAAATCTAAAAAACAACAAAATTTAGATCGAATTTCAATAATTGAAACTATTCCAACCAATTTCATACAAAAACACAAACAACATAAAAAAAGTCTCACTTTTTCCAGCTGCAATTTCCCATCACAAACAAAAATCAAATCTCACTTTTTCAAAACAATTGAAGTTAAAAACAAAAACTTTATGGATTTAATCACAACCCTTTTGAAAATTATACAGAAAGAAACAAAAAACAATGAATTGGGTGAATTACCTGAGGAGAAAAAAACCCAGGAGAATTAAGAAAACCAGAAGGACTTAAACCAGGAGGAACAGTGAAAACAGGTGAACGAGCAATGACTAAGTTCATAGGTCTACTTTGTTTGAAACCCATGTTTCTATTTGACCCATCATCATCTTTACCGGAAAAAAAGTCACCGGAGGAAGAAGAAGAGAAAGCAAGAGGAGAAGCCATAGCTCCGGCGAGTAGTTGAGAGAAAGTGGCTGATTCGGTGGCGAAGAAGCTTGAAACTAGTGTCATGGGTCCAGGACTAGCGGCACCGGCGAAAAATGCTTCGACGGAAGGACGTGGTGGGAGAGTAATTGTTGGTCGTGTTGGTGGTGGTGACGCCGTGTCGGCGTCGGATGGGTTGGTGGTTGACATGTTTTTTTTTTTTGCGGCGGTTGTTGGTGTTTGGTGTTGTTGTAAGAAGAATAATAAAGACAAAGAAAAAGAAAAAGAAAAAATAATAATAATTGTAAGAATGAGAAGAAAATGGGAAGAAAAGAAATGAATGAATGAATGATAGGTTATGTGTTTGTCTGTGTATTGTTGTTATCTTGAAAATCAGCGCAAAGTCCACTTCTTTGTAAGAAAATCTCTTTTGTTGCTCCACTAATCATTTTATACAGTTTTATTTATGAATTTAATGGAGAAGCACCTAAAATAGTTTTTAAAAAATTACTATCATCTTCTCAATTTAATTTAGCTTAGCCGGTAGAAATATTGTATAAATTTAATTGGGTTTAATATGTTTTTGGTCCCTATAGTTTTCCAAAATTTCATTTTTAGTCCCTAAAGATTTTTTTCACATTTTTTAGTCCCTGAAGTTTTATAAGTCAATGTTTTTAGTCCCTACTTTTCATTAAACTCGTGCATATCATTCGAAATTTTAAATTTTTTTCCACGGTTATGTTTAGTATATTATATGAATCTCTTTTACAAAATTTTAAATTTTTTTAACAAGAGATGAATTAAATATGAATTTTTTAGTTTTTTGCACATAAAAATTAATAAATAATTCATCTTATGTTAAAAAATTCTAAATTTTTATTGGAGATGTTCTTATAATATTATAAACATGAATACAAAAGATCATTCAAAAATGCGAAAGTATACAAGAGTTTGATTAAAAGTATGGACTTTAAACACTAACTAATAAAACTTCAGGGACTAAAAAGTGTGAAAAAAATCTTCAGGGACTAAAAATGAAATTCTAGAAAACTATAGGGACCAAAAACATATTTAACCCAATTTAATTTATATACACCGTTAGTGTAAAGTTATTTTGCACATGCATCCAATAATATACCAACACATCATATATTGTGTTTAAAAACACATGATGTGTCATATACGTTAAATGATGTGGCAACATATCATTGGATGTATGTGTAAAAAAATGTTACACCGACGGTGCACAACAATTAAACTCCTATTGTATTATATCATCAATGCATATTTGTTTTCTCTTCATTTATTTTAATTTTTTGACAAAAAAATCTTTTTAGGTAACCTAGTGGCTAGAAATTCACCCTTAAAGCGAAGAGTGTGGTGTTCAGGGTTCGAACATCGATCCAGTCCCTGCATATAAAATGTGATATTCATGCCAACTGAGTTCAGCTCACCGAAACATCAAAAATACCTTCTTTTTTTTGTTTTCACCACCAGTTTAATCTGGTTCGGGAGTCAGTTCTGGCATCAAGTGGTTCCAGCCCCCTCCCGATCGCAGTTGCGGGGGATCGAACCGTGGTCCTCCCTACCAAGTTCAGCGCCAATCACCACTGAACCAACTAACAATTGGTTCAGTGGTCCTCCCTACCAAGTTCAGCCCCCTCCCGAAAGGTATTTTTGAACATCAAAAATACCTTTTGAATGTGTATATATAGTTTTTTTCTGTACCAAATGTGTATATATAGTTAATATTGACTTTTCATATTTTAAAATGTGTAGTGGTATTAATTTAGAGGTTTGTTTAAAAAAGAAGTAATAAATGTATCTAATAATTTAAAAAGAGATGTATATTTAATGAATTTTTTTTTAATCAAATAGGTGTTTACTAGTATAAGTTACCCGTGGCGATGCACGGGTTAGTTTTTACTTATAAAAATATAAATTATTGTATATTATGATATCAATTTGTTTATAGTATATTAATAATAAATTAGAATAAAATGTGAAAAAAATTAATAATAAATTTAACACAAATCAAGGATCAAAGGACGAAATAATGTTTATTTTTGAAGATGTATATAATCTAGGATAAATAATTATTCAACCAAAAATTGAAAGTGTTATTAATTTCTATACACCCTAGCCAAAGATCAAAAGACGAAATCTTGAAATTTTATTTTTCTACGTTCAAAATTAAAGTTTTGAAATTTTACAACTTACATGTAGTTTATATTAAACATTCATTTATATACTCCTAAAATTTCCATCCCCGTGGTCTAAGAATATAGCTCAGTTGGAAATTCAAATGATATAATAAGAATATAGTTTTGACATTATTAGGGCATCGAAATTCAAAACTTAGATTCTTCATTTGTCTATACATTGAGTCTAGCCAATAATATAATCTAGAGAACTTACACCCCGTGTATAAAAAATTGGATGCTCTATTCATCGTAAATATATAACAATATTTATTTATAGTAATTTAAAAAATTTTTTATACATTATTTGTAGTTTATATTTCAATTTCTATAATTTGAATTCGAAAATATATCATGCATTAAAAGATAAAGTTTTTCTATATTGTTTTCGAAATCTATATTATTTTAGTGTATATGGAGCATGTATTATTTTTTAACATGTATTTTCGTAAAAAAAAAATACATGTATTATATAGTAATATTGATAATAAACTATCTTTTTCAAAATCAGGATTTATTTTTTAAAACAATTGTATATAATTGTTTTTTCATTTTCGAAAAAAAAGAAAAAGAAAAGGTAATTAATAAATTAATAGGGTCAGTTTTTAAAGTAAATAAATAGGTAAATAAGTTATTAAAAATAAAATAAAATAATGAGTACTCTCCAATGAATGACACATGACTGTATTAATTACAATCATTAATATACAATGAAAAAAATTCCTTAAAAGTTTCATATTGGAATTCGTAAATATAAATATATATAGATTCATCGTAAATATATAACAATATTTATTTATAGTAATTTAAAAAGTTTTTTATACATTATTTGTAGTTTATATTTCAATTTCTATAATTTGAATTCGAAAATATATCATGCATTAAAAGATAAAGTTTTTCTATATTGTTTTCGAAATCTATATTATTTTAGTGTATATGGAGCATGTATTATTTTTTAACATGTATTTTCGTAAAAAAAAAATACATGTATTATATAGTAATATTGATAATAAACTATCTTTTTCAAAATCAGGATTTATTTTTTAAAACAATTGTATATAATTGTTTTTTCATTTTCGAAAAAAAAGAAAAAGAAAAGGTAATTAATAAATTAATAGGGTCAGTTTTTAAAGTAAATAAATAGGTAAATAAGTTATTAAAAATAAAATAAAATAATGAGTACTCTCCAATGAATGACACATGACTGTATTAATTACAATCATTAATATACAATGAAAAAAATTCCTTAAAAGTTTCATATTGGAATTCGTAAATATAAATATATATAGATTTTTAAGGGCAAATGAATATTTACAAAGACCTAATGGTTAAAATATAAATTTTTGGTTTGATCCTTGGTGTGGAGAACCACTTGTTCATTCATTGCAACTAAATTCCATAAAATATTTATATGTTTTTTAGAGTCAAAGTTTATAATGTTTATTGTTAATAATCATTGGACCATTTCTCAGTTGTTGATTGATGCATATGTTGTGTTGTTGTCTCTCTATCTGGGATAGTCATTTCTATCGAGAATGTTGAGGATCAGTTCATTTGAAAACATAATAATGCTGGAATTTTAACTTTAAAAAATGCATATTTAGTTCATTCTTCTCTATGTTAACATCTTGCTTGGGCCAAATTAATTTGGAACAAATCAATTCTTCCTTCAAAATCTCTTGTTTGTAGCCTTAATCAATATTTTGAATGGCATTTGACATTGTAGAAATGAAGCAAGTTCAAAAACAAAATTGTAATCGGAAACCTTGCATATATGTGATTATCTCAAACACATCTATCTCTTGAAATATCACAAAACTTTTTGTGTCTTCAACAAGCAATAAGAGACTTCCCTATTATCAAACCCTAACATTAAGGAACTGTTTTCACAACCTCCTCTCTTGCACTGGATCAAATGTAATTCTGATGGTGCAACTCTTGAAAGTCCATGCATTACCTCATATAGAGGAATTTTCAAAAATCATTTGCCTATTAATATCGGTTGTTTTGCAACAAGTTTAGGCATCTGGTATACCGTCAATGTTGAGCTCAATGGAGCAATGTTTGTTGTTGAAATTGCTTCTTTCAATGGTTGAAACAATTCATGGTTGGAAACTAGTTCCAAGTAGATAGTTGTAGCTTTTCAAAATCAAGTTTTAGTTCCTTATATTTCAACAAATGGGTCGAATAATTGTTTGCATTTGATAAAATATATGAGATTCATGGTAACTCACATCTACAGAGAATGGAATTACTGTGTTGATAAATTGACTAATATAAGATTGTCTTTGGTTGGTAATCGCTTGTGGAATGACATTCTTAATAGCATAAGAGTAGGCTATTCTAAAAACAGATTAGGACTTCTTTTTTCAGATTTATTAACCATTATAAAGTTTTAGTTTAGTCCCTTTTTTGTATCTTTATATATTATTTTTATTAATTAATTAATAAATTGGGCTTTGTAGTAATTGCATCCTATTTTGCCTTGAAAAATATTATTTACAAGACCATTTTTCTTTGTCCCTTAAAATAAAACTTTTCTCAAAAAATGTAATGTGTATTAATAATGATTAATTTACAATTGTTATTTGTGTTCCATTTTCCAATGTATGTCAAGTAAAAGGCAGAGGATAAAAGAGATATAGAGAAAAAACTGAAAGAGATAAAAGTCACGTTCAAATTTTATATATCATTCGGTCACTATTATAAAATAAAAAATATATATTACAATTATTTAGAAATTTGATGCAAAACATAAACCAAATTCACTAAATTGTTCTTTTGATATCTAGTGAAAAAACTCATTCAAATATCAACATTAAATATTTTTTAATTAAATGAATGATATACATTTTTTTATTAGTAGTAAAAATTACAATAGTATTGAATAGGGGTGAGATGTGTAGCTAAACTAATTAAACTAGTTAAGCTAAGAGTTAACGTAACATTATAATAATATACTAACAACTAACATTGTCTATAAAAAAACAATAGTAGTATTAAATAACTCAAAAGTAATTTAATAATAGTCACATATTTTAAACAAATAATTTATTATCCAAATAATTTTTTTAAACTCCCAATTTTTTTATAGATGTTCTAATAATAAAAAAATTGGGGAGTATTTAGTAGTAATTGAATGATGTACCGGATAAATAAAATGACATTAATTTAAACTTTTTTTTTTAAGAAGCATTAATTTAAACATATAAATGCGAAGTAATTTTTTTTAAAGAATTTTTTCAAAAAAAAAAAAGGAAGAATAATTTAAAAGGGAAAAAATGAAGTACAATTTTTTATAGATATCTTTTGTTGTCCTTTCTTTTTATATAAAGCTTTAGTTGTCCTTATTGTTTGACTGTTTTCTGATTTTCATTCCTCAACCTTTATTATAAGATATTCATCTTTTTATAGTCGTCAAATTTTGAAAAGACTCTGAGCGTTTTTTCCTTCCCTAGAAGACTTTTTTTCTGAAATTAGTTTTTAGAGAAATTTTTTATCCATTTCTAATTTTTATATTTATAATTGTCTTTTTTATATTATATGCTTATCTGAATTTGTTTCTTTTTGCAAATTGCATTGACCTTAACCAATTGAAAATAATGAGAAAATGGCGTGAGGAGACCGGCATTTAAAGCAAGTTAATGGAGAACCACTCAATCTCACTTCTCAAATAAATAATCCACAAAATATCTTTCTTCTCCTTAAAAAAATCTTTTTATAATTTTTAAAAAATATTTCTTCTTGTCGCGTGAGTTTAGCTCAATTGGTAGGATATCGCATTTTATATATAGGGGCCGGGGTTCGAACCCCGGTCATCCCACTTATCCACCTTAAGGGTGAATTTTCTAGTCACTAGACTACTTGACAATATATATATATTTCTTCTTCTATCTTTTATGATATATTTTAATAGATTGTAGGTTTAATTGCACTTTTAATCTTCTTAATTCTACCATTTTACAGAATTGATATTTTAAAATTTGACAGTTTTAATCTATCCATCAAATATTTTGTCTAAAAATTGGTGATGTGATAAATTTTAAATGACACAGTATATGATCTGATGATGAAAAAATACTAACATCGACGAAATTGTAATAAAAAATATTTATAAACTTAATTTAAAATAGTGAAAACAGAAGAATCAACAATTAAACCAAAATTATATATTCCTTTAATGTACAACTTAAAATACTAGCCCCTTAGTTAGACAAAAGTTAAAATTAAATAAGTACTACTAATATAAGTCTTACGTCAGTTATGTGAACTAAAAAGATCGATATTACACACACACACATATATATATATAAGAGATCCGAGTCATCAATCTCTAAAGCGAGTTGTCAGTATCTATGAGAAAATTAGGATTTGGATTTTTTTCAAAAAAAAAGTTATGTTATTTCTTATTATCTTAATTCAATGGTTGATATAAATCAGAAGAGAGAAAAAAAAATAAACAGAAGAGAAAAGAAAAGTAAATGAATGGTTAAAATCATTACAATATGATTAACAAGTAATTAATGCAAAGTGTTTTTGTTTTTCTGACGGTAATTCAAAGTGTATTTGGTTTCGATCTCTAAAGCGAGTTGTTAGTATCTACTAGGAATAAACCCGTGCGTTGCACGGGTTCGATTAAAATGCATAATTAAAATATTCTTATAAAAGAAAAATAATAATTGTGATAAATATAATTATATATAGTTAAATGATAGATACTATTAAAATATGATTATATTCAATATTAATATATGTATAAAGAAAAAGTTGTTTAGAAATATGAGATTCTTTATTATTTATATCGTAGTTTTGTTTATATTTTAATATAGGATTTTTAATTCTATCATGTGCAAATTTGCACATGTTAATAAGTTTAAAATAGTAAGTTTGTATTGGAACTTAATATAATAGATCTCTTATAATATTTCATAAGTTTGAAAGGATGTATCATACTTTATTTTAATAGTGTAATTGTATAAGATCTTCTTTTTTTTTATATGAGTTGCAAGTTTATAGTCACGTCTAACTTTGCTTTTTATTTTTGATGTATCCCTTATTTATTTTTTTCAATAAGAGTTTGAGGTATATATTATACTTGCAGATAATTTGCTCATGATAAATGTTGAAATAAGTTTTGGTTATAGTATCTATCATTTAACTCTGAGTAAAAATTACATATCAAATAGTATAACTGCTTACTCCTTTCTATGAAATTTAAGGTGTCAAATAACTTATCTACTTAATCCCCTGTCGTTTTCTTGAAGTTTCTTCTCACTTATTCCCTTGGTAGAATTTTATCCTCACTTTATTAGTCCCGATTTTTTTAGTTTATTGTATGGTTGACATGTTTTTCTTTTACTTGGTGAAGTTTGTGTCCCTTTAAATTTATTGTTTGGTTTTGAACCTTTCATCTTATTTTTTAAAATTATGCACCACATGATATAACTATTTTTTCTATTCCTCCATACAATTTAAGATCTCTCATATTTATAAAAAAGACGATTCTTATTCTGATAATAAATTGAGTTATTATGAAGTTATTTCTAAAACATTCACTTGGTAGAATTATATTAATTATTATATTGGTAAGAATATTTTTAGTCGGAAATTTTATTTATCTTCTTACTACTATGCTTAATTCCTGTTATTATTTTTTAAAAATCTTTCTCTTTGTTTTCCTCCCCTCATTTTTTTTGTCTTTTTTTTTTAATAATTTTTATTCGAATGTTATTTAGTAGTGCTTATTAGAATGCAATTTTTTTTTATAGATAAGTTCTCTCTGTTTTTCTAATAATATAGAAGAGCACTCTTAAATCATATTCTCAGAGTCGTAAATATATATATGTTACAATCATATTTTTCGTTTGTGTAAAACTTATTTTTTTCTTTGCACGGGTTTGATTAGAACACACATTTAAAATATTTTTAACAATTTAAAATAATAATTATGATAATCATAATCATATATATTTTTTTTTGGAGTCATTGTAGTTGTGAAGAAACCTTTCAAGTTCCAATTGACAACCCATGGGTTAAAAATTTAGAGTAATTATCGCTCATGATTCATAAAAGATAACCTACTTTTCAATGACATGTGTGGCCAATGGCAACAATTGCATTCTCCTTAGATAACTCACTTGCGATAATTCGCTAAAAAATATTCACTAAATCTTTCAATACTTTAATTAATCTATATTTTTCTCTTTAGGTAAAAAGACACCTTATAAATAGGAACGTATAATAAAGTTTATGCTATATTTGAAGTTTGGTAAACTCGCCTGTATATCTATTTCAATGAATGATATCTCAAAGTAAATTATTTTCATCACTAATTTTTCTTTCTACAGATGATGTACTCATTCACTCATTCATAAACTATATTCCCATGTATCTTTACTTGCGCAAATGTAAGTTTCACAAAACTGTTACACGTAAAAAAAGCCGCATATAGTAAAAACGTGATTCAAACTTGAAACGGCAAAAAAAAATAACAAATTTATAATTGTGTAAATTACCACGTGTGATATAATTAAAATAGGGAACGGAAAGAATTAACACGACCTTGTTTTGATGCTTGAGATGCATGAATAGAGTTAATTGCTATTTTTTATAAGAAACTTGTTATTTTTTATAAATATATAAAAGTAATGAATTCAATCAAAAGAATCCAAAAATTTTACTATTCTAGAAAACATAAGAAAGAAAAATAAAATAACTTTATATAGTATCTCAAGTCCAATGGTAAAAAAGTCGAGCTGAAATATTTGGTTAATTTATGTAATAGAGTAGGTTTGATATCTATCTAGTCACATAAATCATTGATGAATAGTCAATAGTCAAGAAATATGTGAGGAGTAACAAAGACAAACAAAAATAACAATACAACTGCCACTCAAAAGTTGCTTGGAGAAGTTGTATATCTAGTAAAAACTCTAAACATATCCCCATGTTTCCGATCTAGCAGGATTGAAACAATATATATTTTCAATTGTAAAACACACCAAACCAACCAAGCCTAAAATATGAACACTTAACATTTGTGATTCCTCTTGTAAAAGGCACACTATATATAATGAACTTGTATGCTATTTTTTATGTTAAAATGAATATAAAACATATTTAATTTAATTGAAATATTTTGATTCATGACATTCCAATCAACAATAACAGCCTTATAAATGATATATGTTACTTTTTTCCTTTATGCATTACATTATGTTTTTATTTTAATTTCTCATTATCATATTCATTTTTAAAATAATTTTAATGAGTGTGTTGCATAGTAGTTAAAATTAGAGATAAATAAAAGTATATTTTTTATTTGTTCAATTATTTTACATTTATTTATTGTTTGAAATTATAATATTTTATGAATATTTTCTTTTATGCATTACATTATGTTTTTATTTTAATTTCTCATTATCATATTCATTTTTAAAGTAATTTTAATGAGTATTTTGCATATTAGTTAAAATTAGAGATAAATAAAAGAATATTTTTTATTTTTTCAATTATTTTATATTTATTTATTGTTTGATATTATAATAGTAGTAATTTATATGAGATTTATTCAATTATTATTTTAAATATATTAGTCATTCTTTTTAGAAACTCTTTGGTCTCCCGTAAGTTACAAACTCCTTTAACTTAATTTGAGTTCATGAATATCATAAGTCTCCATATTGATCGGTTACTTTTTTAATTATTGCTATTGACATTCTTTTTGTTCATAAAAAACTTTATTATAGAGCACTATAAAGACCATTTTATTAGATTATTTCTATTTGATTTGATTTTAACAAAATATATCAGTTATATAAAATATTATAATTTCAAAAAATAAATAAATACAAAATAATTGAACAAATAAACAATTTTTCTTATTTATCTCTAATTTCAACTACTATGCAAAACACTCATTAAAATTATTTTGAAAAGTAATAGGATAATGCGAAATTAATAAAAATTGTTACACGTATTAATTTAGATTATTAGTACAATATTTTTATAAAAAATAGTTGGAAATAAATTTATAAAAGATTATAATTTCAAAAAATAAATAAATATAACAAATTATTTAGTTTTTAAAAAAAGAATAGGATAATGAGAAAGTAATAAAAATTGTTACATATCAAATAATTAATTCAAATTTCTATTCATGTATTTAATTTGTGGAGGATAAATTTTATTTTATATTTAATAATTAAGAGAAGTAGGTAAAGTTTCAATAGAAATATGAAGTTTTCTTAGAGGTGCCACATCATCAAAATGAAGGCCTATGAGCAACTCAAGCTTCCCTTTATATGTAAAAAAGATGAGAAAATTAGGATTTGGATCCTTTTCAAAAAAAAAAAATTATGTTATTTATTTCTTATTATCTTAATTCAATGGTTGATATAAATCAAAAGAGGAAAAAAAAAACAGAAGAGAAAAGAAAAGTAAATGATTGGTTAAAATCATTACAATATGATTAACAAGTAGTTAATGCAAAGGGGTTTTTATTTTTTTGACGGTAATTCAAAGTGTGTTTGGTTTTTCTTTTTTGTCTTAGATGAAGTGGTAATCTACTGAAATTAAACTCATATATAATTGTGAGATACTGAGTTCAAACTCGGGTCACGACGTCCGACTTAATAATTTCAGTATTTTTGTCATTTGAGCTAGGACTTATGAGACGGTAATTCAAAGTGTGTTTGGTTTTTCTAATGGTAAACTCAAGTATGAAGTAACATAATAATTAATTTATTTGCATAAATTATTTTTATAAGCTAAAAAATAAGTTGAATTTAAACGGACCATTATATTTCGTACTTTTGTATTTAAAATTAATTTCTAGAGCCACTTGTGCTTCGATGTGTGGCAGCATGATAAATACGAGTATCATGTTAATGTTAACACTCCATTGTGAAGTAGGAGTAGGTTCCATGTATTAAATGTCACATTGTTATCTCAACATTTTTGTGTAACTTATTTTAAAGAAAATAAAAAAAATAAACTCTAAATTATTATGATTTTATTCTTCTTAATAAATGTGATTTTTTTCGTATAATTTACAATGGTGGGCGTATAATATGTCCTAATTTTTTCACAACATTATTTCTTATGGTGGGCGTTCTTTTTTTTTTATATTTCTTTATACACCCACCAAAATTATACGCCCACCATTTTAAATTATCCGTATATGAAATTATAAGAACATTATTTGGGAAATTCTTTTTTTATATTTAAAATTGTATACATAAGAATACTAAACTTTTTCACACGATAAAAATATTAAACTGAAATTTAATATATGTACCAATTTTATTCTCATATATACAAGATTTTACTCAAAAACATTCTTAGAGTGTGTTTTAATTTATTGAGGGAATTGTTGTTTTTTTATGGTATTCAAGAAATTGAAGCATTTCGGGCTGAACCTTGGTGCTGCACAGGGTTTGTGAAATTGCATTTTTTTTTTAATAATAAAATAGCTCTTTTTTATTTTATTTTTAATATTTGCGTTCTTTTAGCCCTTTAATATTTCTTTTACGGATATTGTGTCATTAAAAAAACAAATTTTCAATGACCCAGTTATAACTTTCATAGTTTTCTTTGATCTCTTTAATCTTTTATGGATTTTTTTTTGTTTACCCCGAGTAAAATAAACATTGTGTCATAGACATTCAATTATATAGAGGAGTAGATTGATTTAAAAATTTAATTTCTAATAAAATGCAATGGTGATGTTTTCAAGTGAGAAATTAACAAAAAAAATTGGGTAAATTCAATTTGATTTTTGTGCATATAGACAGACAGATAGATACTCCAAAAATAGAAAGTACTATTTCTTTGATATTAGCAACATGTTCCAAAACATGAATACCAGAGCAGTTGGGACTTGGGAGTGGAGAGCGGAGAACATTGCAAAAAAATAAGCAACTTGCTTTTCTAAAGAACAAGTGACAAGTGAATATGGTTGGTCACACGCTTATTAGAGTGGTCAGTTTTTAGTGTAGTCTATATCTTTGAATTGACACTTCCTTGTATTGAAACTTTATTAGTTAATAAAATAGTTGATTTTGTTGTTATATAAAAAAAAACATTGACTTGTTTTTCCAGAGTAACTATGTGCTTATGTATTTTCAGTTGAAAAACATGCTAGTTTTATGGAAAGTTGATTCTTTTTGTCTTATTTATTGTAATCAGTAACTACAATCATTGAATTTTGAACTCAAATTTGAAGTAGGTGTCAACTTTAGGTGCATATCACATCTTTAAGATGAAGGTGGCAAAAACTTAGAAGAAGCTTACCACACCAAATGTGATTGATTTCACAATGGAGGATGCAAGTTCCTCTTCCCTTGATGAGATAGATGAATTTTTTAGTTCAAGAAATTTATTTGCAAGTTCTTTATGAACATTAAACATCTTTTTTTTTTATTTATCTTTGTTATTTGATGTTTAATGTGCCTATGGTGTGCGTTTGCTTCAGTTTCTATTATACCATTTTTGTTGTATTTAAGTTGTCTATATAACTGTTTGGGGTTATTATGTGGGTTGATTGAGTTAAATTTATGCCCTCCCTAATCTTTATCTTATATTTTTTAACATTTTGGTCTATATTTAGGGCATTGCAGAGGTTTTCCCTTTTGTATGCCGTTTAATTGAAAAAAATTAGTTTATTAGAACTATTTACTCGTTTTTCCTTTATTTTGTATGTTTATGACTTAATACTTGAAATATGAAGAAATAAGTGCATTTGATGTATATTATGATGCCTTATTTACCAAAACTTGATTTATGATAAGTGGAAGGTCTTTCTTAATTAATAAAGAATTAATAAAGAGAAGGTAGAAATTCAATGCAAATCAAATTGAGTCGTAGCCAAAAAGTCAAGAAACCGTCACTAAAATTTGAACACATGAAAAGTCACACTTTTGCTCATCCCAAGAGCTACCACAACCGGTGCCAAGAGGCCACGACTGTGGCAGCTGAAACACAAGCTAAGGACTTTGTGTAAAAGCTTGGCACAACTTGTGGCAGATCCATCACGATTCACGACCACCTTTTTGACAAATTTTGAAACTTTTTGTCTCTTCATTTCATATTTAACTGTCCATTATTTGCAATAATGCCTTGGTGGGCATCGAGATGTACGAAATTAAGGTCCTTTATGCTATAAATAGGACCTCAGTTCTCATGTATAAATGATCTCTCACAATTGTAAACATCTTCTAAGTTTTAATAAAATTTCTTAGTGTATTCTTGTGTGTTCTTAATTTAGTTTGCCCTTTTTATTAGTTCTGGAGCTGCTCACCATGGCTAGGTGTGAGCAGTCCACCATACCTTAGGGTTGCACGGAGTCCCTTGATGGAGGTTATATAATTTTTTTCCTTACTTTACATTATAGCATCATGTATTGATTAAATTATCTGAACCAAACCGATTAGTTTGGTTCGATTTCATTTTTGCAAAGCACTGAAAATTGAACAAAACCAAACCAATCGAGAGTTCATTAGCTCGAATTGTTCAGTTAATTATCTAAAAAAAACTCATCCAAACTGGTTGAATTAAGGCTTTACTTACACGAATTGTTCAGTTAATTATCTAAAAAAAATAATAATTTAATTATCCTATCTCCAAAATTTTATCAAGGGTATTAAGGAGATTTCGCTCCAAAAGATAGAAACCAAAATTTCCCTTGAGCAAAGCTTCCTATACTCTTCTCCTACAACCCTTGTCCACAAAATCAAAATTTCCAAAACCCTATTTCAAATGAAACTCAATCCAATCCTATGAAATGTTGTGTCTAAAACCAAACATATAGATAAACATTCTAGGCATGCGAATGACGCAAGTTTCATCAGGAGTTAGAGCTTTCACATGGTTTTCTCCAAGAAGACAATTAGAAGATAACATCATCAACCTTCACAAATGCAAAAACCTCAATTTCATCAAACAAATCCATGCTCAAATCATCAAATGTCATCTTCATAAAGACCTAAACATTGCTCCAAAACTCATAGCTTCTTATTCACTCACCAATCGCATAACTTCTGCTGTTAATGTCTTTAACCAAGTTCCTAACCCAAATGTTCATCTTTATAATTATCTTATTAGAGCACATTCTCTCACTAACAATGAATCAAACAGTTACCTTGCATTTGCCACTTTTTTGAAGATGCAGATGGATGATGTTTTGCCTGATAATTTTACGTACCCTTTTCTTCTTAAAGGTTGCAATGGTCGTTCTTGGTTAAATTTGGTGAAAATGGTACATGCCCATGTTGAAAAATTGGGTTTTTATTGTGATATATTTGTGCCCAATTCTTTGATTGATTGTTACTGTAGGTGTGGGGATGCTGACATGGCGATGAAGTTGTTTTCGGCGATGGAGGAAAGGGATGTTGTGAGTTGGAATACTATGGTTGGTGGGTTGATTAAATGTGGTGATTTTGACGGTGCTTTGAAATTGTTTGATGAAATGCCTGTGAGAGATAGGGTTAGTTGGAATACAATGTTGGATGCGTTTGCAAAGGCGGGTGAAATGGAGAAGGCTTTTGAACTGTTTCAGAGAATGGGTGAGAGGGATGTTGTTTCTTGGTCTACCATGGTTTATGGTTATAGTAATAGTGGTGATATGGATATGGCGAGGATATTGTTTGATAGGTGTCCTATGAAGAATTTGGTGTTGTGGACGACGATAATATCTGGGTATGCTGAGAAGGGGCAGGTGAAGAAGGCAACAGAGTTGTATGATGAAATGGAGAAGGCTGGTTTGTGGCCTGATGATGCGTTTTTTATAAGTATTTTGGCTGCGTGTGCCGAGTCTGGAATGCTTGGATTGGGCAAGAGAATTCACGATTCGGTTCTGAGGCGTAGGTTAAGATGTAGCACTGAGGTGTTGAATTCCTTCATTGATATGTTTGTAAAGTGTGGATGTATAGATGCTGCCTTTGAAGTCTTTAACGGTATGAAGGCAAAGAAAGATTTGGTGTCTTGGAATTCCATGATACATGGGTTTGGCATACACGGACATGGTGAGAAAGCGATCGAGCTTTTCACTAGGATGGTACGTGAAGGTTTTGAGCCTGATAATTATACGTTCATTGGCCTTTTAGGTGCTTGCACACATGCAGGCCTTGTTAATGAAGGTCGTAGTTACTTTTATTCAATGGAGCGAGTATATGGGATTGTTCCTCAAATCTCACATTACGGTGCCATGATTGACCTTCTCAGCCGTGGGGGGCATCTAAAAGAAGCTTTTAGGCTTGTGCGCAGCATGCAGATTGAACCAAATGTCATTATATTTGGCACTCTTTTGGGCGCTTGTCGGATGCATAATGATCTAGAACTCGCAAGAGATGTGTGCGAACACCTGTTTAAATCGGTGCCGTTAGATCCTGGGAATTCGTCGCTTCTGTCAAATATATATGCCCGAGCTGGTTGTTGGTTTAATGTTGCCAATGTGAGGTTGCAGATGAAGATGAAAGGAGGCCGAAAGCCTCCTGGGGTTAGTTCAATAGAGGTAGAAGAAGAAGTACATGAATTTACTGTATTTGATAAGTCACACCCTAAATCAGGTGATATATATAATATGATTGATAGATTGGTAGAGGACCTAAAGCAAGTTGGATATGCTCCTGGGATATCGTAGATGAATATGATTCGATTTCATCACTGTTCATAGCTGAAGTGATACTTATAGTTCAAGAAATGAATACCAAATTTAGTTATGCACAACGCTGGTTTACATAATGTAAAGAAATAGTTGTATTCATCGGTATCACTGTTTTGGCAAAACAAATGTATCCAGGGACCATGGCGGAATACCGGATTGTATGCTAATTGCTAGCAGTGCAAGCATCCTGCATTCTGCTAATGCTGGCAGGAGAAAATTTGTAAAGCCAAAGAAAGGGAATATTTTGCAGAGAGAAAATGCTCAGAGGTGATTCTTGTCTGCTACTTATTCTAAAAAGAAGCGCTGACTTAAATATGTATACTGGTTTTTGTTGGCAGTTGGCACAAAGCAAGCCTATTTGTTAAGAGAAACTATTTTTTTGCATCAAAATTTTGATGTTGAATACAATGTCCTTTGGATTATTTTTGAACTTTGTGTAGAATATAAAAAATGAGAGATAGAGAGATAGAGAAGAGAGAGATAAACATATACGATGTACTGCATTTGATGTTGAAACAACACAATTGATTTGTTAAACTAAATGACATTTACTTCAGAATAAGATTATTTCTGCAACTACAAGTTATGTCTAATATGTACTTCTCTCCTGTGAAGTACTGCTGCAGACACAGATGCTAGATGTGAAATTCAAACTCAAGACACAACACTTGCATCCTTCTCATACCTCCCTGAACTCAGAAACAGCCCTCCACACTCCTATTTCAAGTTAGTTTTTTTTTTTTTTTTAAATTCTTAGTTTATAATTAATAATGATCAATAGGTGGTTTGATATCCTAGATTTGTAAATTGTTTTAGACATAAGCTCACACTTTTGGATTTCTCATGCTTGTGGCTATTCTTAAAAGGATAAGTTCTCCATAATATGCCTCTACCCTCTTTTAAGTATACAGATAATGTGTCCATACAGACTCAGAACTTAGAGGCACATAAACAAAATATCTCACAATATGGTTGAAGGAGTTTGTCTCATTTGTAAAATGTAACTTCTATTTGATGCATTCTAAGTAACAAACTTATTAGTTGTCGACAGTGTAATCAATGCAGTTGTTGCGCCACTTTGCTCTCTCCTTTCCCTACTATCATTACACACCTAAATCGATGTATGAACCTACCTTAGATTATGAATGAATACCTTCTCCAAACTACCACAGAACTCCCTGTCGATCCCTCTGCTTTTCCTATCTGATATCTCCCTCACACCTACAATCAAATAAACTGCCCAATAACAAGAATATCTTCAACATTTTTAGTTGGCTTCATCATTTCATTCATATATTTGGTGACATTGGCTTTGGATGCTCCTCTTGCATTATGCTTTAGTTTTTGGGATATACATATTCATGGTACATTTTACATTGTCTGGTTTATTTCTTTTTATGTGTCAATTGATAATAATTTTTGCCCCTTTTCTCTCGGTGGTCTTTCTTTTCTTACTTTCCTATAGAAAATATACAAGCTTCCTATGGGCCAAGATTAGTTCAATAGAACCGTTGGTTTTGTAGTCTCACTTTTTTTATTTTGTTGGTGTACATGTATTGTTTCATTTTTTTACTTTGATAAAATGAAATAAGATTGCATCTGATCATCTTAAGTTTTTATCAAGAATGATCCAAAGATTAATAAGTTGAATAGAAATATCAAATATGTATATGATCGAACATTATAGTATTGTTTGATCATTGTAGCCAACTCCACTTAGTGAGGCAAGGTTTGATTGTTGTTGTTGGCTACTTAGTTTAGTTTGTTGTTTAATCAATTTTCCACTTAGTTATAGTTAGTTCTTAATATCTTATCATAAATTTTGGTAATTTTCTCCATTCACTTCTTGCTACTGTGCTTAAAAATCTGATATTGTAATAACTGATAATTTATTCTGACAATAAAATGATAGGATTGCAATAAATATAATTAAGACTGGAGAGAATATATTTTATATACTCTTAACGTGGTCTCTCCATCTCCACATGTTGCCTACATTCCATTTTGTCATCCTCATTTTACACTATTTTTCTCAATTTCTGAGGTTAGTTAAAATAAAAAATAAATAAATAAGTGAGTTTATTTAAAAGTTTCTTTTTTGACAGGAGTTTATTTAAAAGTTAGTAAGGTCAGCATAATTTTTTTGCAATGTTTATAAGGTAGAAGACTGTGATATATACAATAGAAAAGAGTTTAATTTGTAGACAGTATATCATTATTTTTACATTGTTAAGAAATTACAACAAATAAATAAAAGTCAAACAATTTTAACGATTTAATGGTTGTCATTGATTATATATATTAAATATATTTTTTTTGAAGAAAAATAAATTAATAAAGAACTTTTCAGCAAAAATGTAGCAAGTGATATAAAATTTGACACTTCATCTAAAAAGGGCATATGATCCATTCAACACTCACAGATAAAGTTCCGTATAGCATCACTATGTGTTAGATTGTCCTATGTGCCATGTGTCAAAGCATATCCACTACCCCATACTTTTTTAATACACACCCAACTTTGGATGAGATGAGATATATAATACAAAACACTTCTGAGTGGTTCAAATTAATCCAGATTTACCATTTATACCATATACATATTCCACCTAACTCTCTCATCAACCTCACTCTCATCTAAAGAAAATAGTTACTCAAATAATATGGATGCTTGTTTTCTCTCTCACAGTTCCTCCTTCACTAAGATCAGAGTTGGATCTCTAGCACACTCTAAAAGATCTTCTCAACAATTTGGTTCGAGAAAAGTTGGAATTCCATTTCATGTATCATGTAAGTTGTTCTCTTTTTTGTCCTAGTTATACTAAGATCAAGAATTCAAGATTACAAATTGCAATTACATATAGAATTATAATCTTTGGTAATGTAAAAGGTTGTAGTCAGATACAGTTGATATGATCTCAATCATGATCTTTGATATTATTAAATATTGTAGTTGAATTGACTGTATATGATCTTAATCGTGATGTTTAATATTGTAAATTATTGTAGTTGGATACAGCTTATATGATCTGAATCATGATCTTTAATATTGTAAAATATTATAGTCAAATATAGCTGATATGATCTCAATTGCATACTTACTCATCCTTAATTATAAGACATGTTCACAAAAGAGGTCCCAAAATACAAGACCCTTTGCAAACTACTGGACACATTTATTAATATTTTTCTCCAAATATATCTCTTATTAATGCGGACACTGAGTAATTTAGTATGCCTTATAAATAGGGATAGAGGAAATATGTTAATTTTGTAGCATAGGTTTTTGTGGCTTCCATAAATTCCCTTCACCGGAATTGTCTATTAGACACTAAATGCTGACACCTCTCAGTTGGGATTCGAACTTTATTTTGTCACATCTTGGGAGTTTAGAGCTTCGGTTAGAATTAACCCCTCCTAGGAGTATATAGGAGTATTATAATTTATCTATTTGGAATTCACCAAAAAATTCTTATTATCTATTCTAATCTTTAAACTTTTATGATCAAACGACAGGTTGCAACATGTCATCATCATCACCGTTGGATGATGACAAACCAAACCTTAACTCCGATTGGAGAACTTTCCGTGCAAAACTGGTGGCCGGAGAACAATTGCTAAAGCCCGACTCACTTTCTTCAGTAACTAATCCAGACACGGTTGTGGATCATCCACCACTAATCACCATTGGTGACAAATGGGCCCACGTAATCCATGAGCCCGAAAGAGGTTGTTTATTAATAGCTACCGAAAAGCTTGACGGGGTCCACATTTTCGAACGTACGGTGATTCTTCTTTTATCAAATGGCCCAATAGGCCCATCAGGGATCATACTCAATAGACCATCATTGATGTCTATTAAAGAGACAAGATCAACTGCATTTGATGTGAATGGTACTTTTTCTAATAGTCCGTTGTATTTCGGAGGACCTTTAGAAGAAGGGTTGTTTTTGGTGAATCCTAAAGATGATGGGGTGGGTAAAAGTGGTGTTTTTGATGAAGTGATGAAGGGTTTATATTATGGTACAAAAGAAAGTGTAGGGTGTGCTGCTGAAATGGTGAAGAGGAATGTTGTTGAGGTTGGTGATTTTAGGTTCTTTGATGGGTATTGTGGTTGGGAGAAAGAACAATTAAGAGATGAAATTAGAAGTGGTTATTGGACTGTGGCTGCTTGTAGTCCAAGTGTTGTTGATTTGGGGAGTGTTGGAATTGTTGGGCTTTGGGATGAAGTTCTTGGGCTTATGGGTAGAAGGAAGGTCAAGTGAGGAGCTTCAATGCGAGGGCCCAATTTTACCCACTCGCCCTTCTTATATGATTTCGGAAATATACTCTTTTACCGAGAAAAAAGTGTTTGTTCGAAAATACTTATTTGGGCGGGAGAAAACTGTTTGTTTTTCAAATGTATATGTGCTCGTGGGATGGAAAAAGTTGGGCTCTAATTTAATGGGTGCCGGTATTGACACCGATGTTCTCTACTACATTTGGGTATATGTTTCAATTGATGGTTAATGGCGAAATGAAGTGAAATAAAATGAAATTGTCTAGTTAGATTTTTAAGGAAATGGATGCTATGCGATTTCATTCTATTTCGTTTCATTTCATCTTATATCATGAATAGAAGCATATTACTCGAAAATCTAGGTGTAGTTGGAATAACATATATGCTAATACCAGGTCCTAATTTAAATTGTAATTTTAAACCAACTTGATTTGAAGGTTTTCATTTGTCTGATTTAGATAGATTCTGACAAGTTGATAAACGTTGTAAAATATAGTATTCTATACCTAATTGTTGTGTTTAATTGTTGATGTTAACTATGAGAGTTTTGCTCTTTTCAAGTTCAAAATGTCAATCCACAAGGATGGATGTATCTATTGAATTTTTTCCGAAATTGAAGCATATATTGGTCCTTCAATTCTATTGAAAATTTTATTTTTCATGTAAGATGCTTATGATTCATCAACAGAAGCATATAATTCTATTGATAAGAATCACTTTAAATGTTAATGTATATTAGATAATTCTATTGAAAATAATTCTATTTCAGATATTTATCTAGTTGCTTTTGGTCCTTAATAAGAAATTTACTTTTTAAATTCATATAATATTTGATGTATCTAGTCAATAATATGAACCAAATACATCTAACATTCTATGAATAAAAAAAACTAAAAAGTCAATTTTTTTTTATAATAAGAACCCTAGAGAGTAGTAAGTTTTTGTAAAAAATTTATGAAAATTTGTAAGGTCGACACATTGAAAATTGAAATGTTTCACTTTTTAAATAATTTTTTCATTAAATTGAAAGTTCAGGATCCAGATAAAGGCCCAATATACAAAGACCCAACGCGCAAAAGGAAGTTCAATCCAAACATGTTAAAAACGTGACTTAAATGCGAGACATTCATCTCTGGCAGGGCGAGAAGGCGACTCGCCCATGACACCCATGATCCCATGATCTATCAGCATAACCGTTTCATTCCCACTACTTGTTCCGCATATTCCCCATTATCCCTACGACCAGGAGCATGATGTATGTAATATCACACGCATTCAGCCCATGTTCTCCACGATTAGCTTGTCAATAGGCGCATGATGAATGTATATAGGGAGAACGTGGGTATGAATCAGGAGGAAGAAGGCGGGAAAAGTAACACATGATACCACTAAGTATAGAAACAATCCCAATAAGGGAGGTGACAAGGATGATAAACCGCCCACTAACCCATGATCATGCTAATGTCAAAGTGGTTGAATATGGAGAAGGAAGACCTTTAAATACAACTCCCCCATTCTTGTAAAAAAACAATTCTTTTATCAGAAATATATGAAACTTCTATATCCATCTTTCTTACTTCATATCGAAGGACTAAGAATTTTTGTTATCAAGAGTCCATTTTAATTACTTTGCATACCACCCTAATTTCTAGTACTACTAGTTCAAGTAGGTGAAGCTGTTGGAAATTGAGAGACAATCTTGGTTGGACCACATGTAAGGTAAGGTTTAAACTTGCAATCTACTTCCAACAGAACACAAACACAAATCACAATAACTTCCTCAAACTTTCCAAACTTCAACTTGTACAACTAAAAACCATTCTCTAGCTTCTCTTCTCCAAAAAAATGGAACCAAATGCAACAAAATTCGACCTAATAATCTTAGGAGCATCAGGTTTCACAGGCAAATACGTTCTCAAAGAAACTCTCAAATTCCTCAATAACAACCAATCATCATCTCTCAATTCCATAGCCATAGCGGGCCGAAACCCATCAAAATTAGCCCAAACCCTAAAATGGGCTTCAAAGCCCAACCCACCACCAACCACTGTCCCCATTCTCACCGCCGACACAACCGACCCAACCTCCCTCCGTTCCCTCTGTTCCCAAACCCGTCTCATTCTCAACTGCGTCGGTCCATTTCGCCTCCATGGCGAACAAGTCGTCTCGGCATGTGCCGATTCGGGTTGCGATTATCTCGATATTTGTGGCGAGCCGGAGTTTATGGAGAGAATGGAAGCTAATTATCATGAACGAGCAGTTGAGAGTGGTTCGTTGGTGATTTCTGCTTGTGGTTTTGATTCGGTTCCGGCTGAGTTAGGGTTTTTGTTTAATTCGGTTCAGTGGGTTGGTTCGGAGGTTGTGAACCGGGTTGAGGCTTATGTTAGTTTGGAATCTGAGAAGAGAATGGTGGGGAATTTTGCTACTTATGAATCTGCTGTTCTTGGTGTTGCTAATGCTCACAATTTGCAGGCTTTTAGAAGGTCTAGACCAAGAAGACCTAGGCCTCAGGTAACTTAAAATTTGGACTTTATATGTGTATGAGATTCTCATTTGAGTAAGCCTTTATTTATTTTATTTTTTTTAATAAAGTCTCTGTTTGGAAAAAATTAGCGCAATAGCGGACGAGGACAGGTTTATAGTGGATAAACTTGTTGGTAAATGATATCGGGTTGAATTTGTAGTGAGGTAAAATTAGCGGTTGAACCAAAAGATATATATTAAATGCGTGCGTATATTCTTTTCAAATAAGATAATAAGGGTAAAATTGAGAGTAAAAAATGATAAGCTATAAGCTCAAAAGCTAGTTGAAGTAAACTTATAAAAAAAAAGCTAGCTTATAGCTTATTGAATTAGCTTATAAGCTTCTTTGGTAAACAAGCTTTTCTTACAAGCTTATAGCTTAATTTTACCAAATAGACCCATTAGCTAAGTAAGAAAGGCTATAAGCGCACAAACGCTATTAATTTGTTTATAGGATTATTATTAGAGTAAACATTGGTTCTAAATTATATTAACTGAAAATTGGGCAATTCGCCAATTGGTTTGTTTCCTGTTACATTTTAGTGTTGTGGAATCTAATTGAACCGGCCACAATTTGTTCAACTGATTTTTCATTTTTTATTTTTTTAATTATGAAGCATCTACACGACATTTAAAGGAAAATAATTGATTGAATGTAATTAGATGTGCTTGTGTTGTGTTAGACACCGGCATGTGTTGGCAAGTTAGTTAGGTGACAGTTTGGTTATAGGAGGCACAGTAGAGTGAGGGCTCAGTCGTGTTGGGTTGTCTTAGGCAAAAAACACCTTTTCTTTGAGGAGCTGAAGCTTTGGTTTAGTAAAATCTTAGGTTCTTGTTTCTGTTTTTAATATTACTCTTACAATGGTTCTTGTTCTGGTGCTCCACCAACTGGTTGGACCTGTCGGATAGGGTTGTCCTTTGAATCTTGTGATCTGTCCACCGGTTTTGAATTGGTATGGTGTGGCGTGTATTGAGTTTGTATTGCATTTTTTCTGTTATTTTTAAACATTTGTGCTATTGTGTCATTTTATCATTTCTGTTTTCGTGGTTATAGATTCCTGGGCCCTCTCCTTCAAAAGGAGGGACTATAGAACACCAGAAGAAAATTGGCCTTTGGGCAGTCGTGCTACCTTCAGCAGATGCAAGCGTTGTTCGAAGAACACTTTCAACTCTAACTGGAAACCCCAATGGTCTCCCTGGGTCGAACGAAAGTTCCGAGGCGGTTGCAAAAAGAGAAGCCTTCTGGTCATCTGTGAAGCCAGCTCATTTTGGTGTGAAAATAGGTGAAAAATCATTGTTGGGAATTTTAAGAATCATTATGGTTGGGATTTTCATTGGCCTTTTAGGAAACAACAGTTTCGGACGACGACTTCTTTTGAAATTTCCTTCGTTGTTTAGTCTTGGTTGGTTCAAGAAGAATGGCCCTACCGAAGAAGAAGTGGAAAGCGCTTCGTTCAAGATGTGGTTCGTTGGACAAGGTTATAGTAACCAGAGTCTTGCTTCGCAAGCAAACACAAAACCTGACACGGAAATTGTAACAAGAGTAACAGGCCCTGAAATTGGATATGTAGCAACCCCGATAATTATTGTTCAATGTGCTCTCATTCTTCTTGGCCAGCGTAACAACCTACCTAAAGGAGGAGTTTACCCTCCCGGGATCGTATTCGGTCCTACGGATCTCCAGCAGAGGCTTCAACAAAATGGAATATCCTTTGATGTCGTCTCGAAAAGTACCATTTCTTCTTGAACTTGTAAGTTTCTTCCCACTTTTGTCAGGAGTGAAATATACTGCTAAGAAATGAATTATAGACAACCAAGTAGAAAGAGGCTTTGTATCTGTTTTTTTTAAACAAATAAATTAGGAAAGGGGGATAAGTGATACCGATGATCATTTTACAACCGTCAAGCTCTTATCACGAGCTGATAACTTTATAGCTGTTTTGTTTGACTGTGTTTTATAATAATCATTATAGTTATACTCAAACTAGTAATTTGGACTTGTGAAACACAATTGTCTTCTGTAAGTTGACCATACTCAAAAGTTCAATGTGTGACTTAGTTATTTGTAAAGCTCCATCACTCCGATGACGGAGAAAGCACGACAAGCAACTTGAAGCTTAGAAAATCTACCCAACTTTTCATGTTCTTTAGGAGTTCTTTCTCTTTTAACAACTATGATAAACATGATGTTATCAATAATCAAAATAATCTGAGATGTATTTGTTGCCTCTGCTGGATCTTCTGATTGTGCAAGCTCTATGATAACGACCTTTCCATTTGGAGGAAGAGCTTTGTGACAATTGCCTAAAATTTCTTTGCAGTGTTCATCTGACTGATTATGGCATACAACCTTAGTACAATGAAATCCAGTGATACAAAATATGTTGGTAAGCACCATATATCTTATAGAAAATAAATAATTTTATTTTTTGAATGCCTATAGAGAATAAATAAATGATGTTGCCACAAATTAATAATTGAAGCAAATGTGTTTATGAATGTGCATTTCTTTTTTTGGAATAAGAGTGCTGAAGCCCTAAAAAGAGAAAAGAATTACGTAGTATTAATCCTAGGGGTAGATATCCCCATCAAATCAGCAAAAACTAAAGAACGAAGATGAGCTGGACAAAGTTCATAATAACCATAACATCGTCATGATCACAGCAAGAACATCTGCACACGAATTAATTTCATGTTAAACATGACAAATTTTTATCTCCCAAGTTATGGCCTGGAAATTACGACTCTATTAACAACCACTTTAGAGTCGATGCAAAGCTAAGCTTTCCGAAACCCATGATTCCAAGCTAGTTTCAAGCCCTTCCAATAGTTCGTCACATAAGCTGTACACCACCCTATATTTTTTGAAAAGCCACCCAACAAGTTGCCATCACTACCACGAATTAAGCCACCACAACAAGCAACCTCATTTTTCCTACTAGCACCATCCGTATTCAAAGCTACCCAACCCACTTGCGGCGAATTAAAATGGACCAAAGAACAAACTCGCTGGGAATTTACCTTTAACAAGAACAATCAACATGCTTATACTATCTAGTCCTCTCTAAAATGAACTGCGAGGGCTGCACCGGTCTATGAAAATCTTCACTATGTGTTTCATTGTTCCTCCACATTCACGAGTAATGACAAGTTGACAACTAGTCGCCTAAAAACTACATTAATTTAGATAAGTTTCTCAACCGACTCCGCCATTATTTTATATCTCCAATATTCCAATTTTGCCATTGAAAAAAAATCTAGTTCGCATAAACCGAATTTTAGCCTGAGAGGTTACACACTCAACATAAACATTCACCAATATACTTATTTTTTTTTAAGCTTAAATGCACTTTCACCTTTCAACTTTTTTAAGTGTGCGATTTTTTTAAGAAGTCAAAAGAAATATACAGTATTAAATAAAATAGACATAATGAATGCCTAAAAATGTACAAACACCAGTCCTATGAACCCAGCGTGAAAGCTAATCCATCGTCACAATCCCTATACACACCTTGAGAATGGACAGCTAGTGAATTTATTTATTTTTTCCTCGCCTTCAACCACCACCACAAGTATGTTTTGATATTAAAGATCAAGGAATAAACGGAAAATACTTTGTTGTTAAAAATACAATTATTACGTTCTTTTCATAAAAACCAAACACAATTTTGACACTTTTAATTTTTTTGGTTATTATTATTATTATTATTTTATGTTTACTTATCTCCACCAGTATCCGACCTACTGAACTGTCTAATATAGTTCGAGGATGAATTCGTGATTATAGCTATATTCCGATCGCAGTTGCGAGAATCGAATTATTGTAATTAATATTAGGTTTTCTTCCGCATTTACCCCCATTTTTTATTTAGTACTCCGTATTTGATAACCCAATTCAATTTTGCGCATTAAAAGTGTAACGAATAACCCCGCGGAAAATCCACGCGAATCAAAATTTAAATCGCCAAAAGAGTTCATCAGTTTAAACTTCCAAACTCTCAAATTGATACTTAGAAGAAGAAGAAGATGTCTAAGGCGTATGAGGGATTTGGGAAGAATTCAGGTCCTGGATCCATATCTCTTCGTTCTCGAATCGTTTTTGGCCCCAACAACCACCCTTTTCCTTCTTCTCCCATCATCACATCAACAACACCACCCCCTAGGTACGTTCTCTCTCAAATTCCCAATTCCAATTCAATTACTTTGTTTTGTTCTACTGTAATTACAAATTTTATGTATTTTCTACTTTTAAGTATTTATGTTTACTTTGTATACTCATTTTATGTTTGGTTCTGCAGTGAGAAAAATTGATTTTGGCAGAATTGATTATGTAAAATTGATTCTGATCAAAATTGAGTTGAAGATAAATGATTTATGTTTGGATATATTCATGTAAAAGTGAGTTGAATAAATAATTTGTGTGTAAAAATGAATTCTAGAATCAGAAGCTACAATTTCTGGCTTCGAGTAGAATCAATTCTATTTTTGAGAAACCAGAATTAATTGTGCACGTCTAAGATTGGCTTGGTGGCTCGGGTTAGAGAGTTAAAGAGTGGAGTGATAAGATTTATTTTGAATCTGATTCCCACCTCCAACAAATATTAACAAATTAGTAGTTAACATATTAACATACTAACATTGCTTGTGTAAAAAAAACTTAACATCTAGCTAGGTAACAACTTCTATGAGTGAGTTTAACCCTGAAAATAATGCCATGGAAAAAACGAGTAATGTTGTGCTGTCATACAAGAATCGGGGTAAATCCCAGCAATTCTATTTACATCGTTGACGTTAATCATTGTGGAGTTGCTTCTATTTTTTTTCCATTTTCTTTCTTTATAATAAAATGTTTTGGTCAGTTGGGTCATGAGGCTCACTGGAATCAGGACAAATCTTAAGATTCATAAAGACGCTGACATAGATACTTACAACTCACCCCTCGCAAGGTGGCACCTCCTTACCAACTGAATCAATCCGTGTTAGTTGTTTTTTCTAGTTATGCTAAAAGAAAAACGTTCCATGCATTGTGGCAACAAAATATGCATCGTTTAGCTGCCATTTTTTCCTCTTTGAAAATAACTCATGTTTAACCTTTGTTCAGACAAATATTCTATTCTCATGGTTTACCTTGATAGATTTTCACTGTGAGTACATTATAGTTTATGTTTTCTTTCAGCTCCATTGAATCTCATGGTTCAAGTGATGGCCAGAATTTAGGTGCCCAACCTACTGAAAGTATATTTTCTTTCAGCTCCATTAAATCTCATGGTTCAAGTGATGGTCAGAATTTGGGTGCCCAACCTACTGAAAGACGTCTTCTATTTTCTTTAGGCTCCATTGAATCTCTTGGTTCAAGTGATGGTCAGAACTTGGGTGCCCAACCTACTGAAAGTCTTATATTTTCTTTCGGCTCCATTGAATCTCATGGTTCAAGTAATGGTCAGAATTTGGGTGCCCAACCTACTGAAAGTCCCACTTCAGTCACAACATTTATTGCTTCAGGTGGTTCCACGACTGGTATTACAGCCAAAGATGAGAAAGAGGTGATAGAGAGTTGATCCTGAAAGGCTTCAGTCACAAATTTGAAGTATCTCACTCTCTCTCAATCTGAGGACTCTCTCATCTCTCAATGTGATTACGTATTTTACATCGTTAAAAAACTGTATACAGTACTCAAGTTTTTTCTTATGCACACAATGTAAATAGTCTTGCACCATGCACAATAGTAGTTGTTTTACCATTTATCTTATTTGATCTAACTAACTTGTGCTGGCTTCTTGTGGCTTGTTTGTTAGTTAGTGTTTTCCTCTCTTGGGTTTGTCATAATCTGTTCTGGTTTTTACTTTGCCTTAGCTTTTTTCAGTTAGTGGCTGGTGTTTATGAAAAAATAGATCATGAAAATACCATATCGACTTTGAGGTCGCGGCTTTTTTGTGTAGGCCTCGGGATCTTTTGCTTTCTTCTGCATTATGATCTCTTGGTTTGTTGCCTTGCTTGTTTATTATAGAGTGTTCTGCCCTTTTCTTTTTCCTGCTAGTGCAGTGTCGTGTAATTGTTTGGTCTCTAATTCAATTCTGGTACGACTTGTGATTCATGGATATATTTCTGCTTTCATGCATAGAGAAATAATATGTCTCACACATATATTTTATTTTAATATTTGAAAAAGTGGTGTACAATGATTCATGCATGCAAAATCATATTTAAATACCAAAACATATTCCACATTAAAATGTGTCATATGTTACTATATATCAATATGACTTTTTTATTCTAGATATTTGACCCTGCTTATTTTCTACTTTTCTACTTCTCCTTAAACGAAGTAGATAAGTAAAAAATTATATTTGACCCTATTTCTTCTTGTTTTCTACTTCTTTACTTTATTTCTCTATTTCTTTTACGTAGAAATAGAGTCAAAAACAATTTTTTACTTCTCTACTTTGTTTAAAAAGAAGTACAAAAGTAGAAAATAAGCCGGACCAAACGGAGCCGTATTTATTTGTGAAGTTCCATCACTCCTATAACAGAGAAAGCACAACAAACAACTTCAAGTCTTGAAAATCCAGAATGTTGAGCCAAACTTTCATATTCTTTTGCAGTTCTTTCTTTTCCACCAGCATTGATGAACATGATATTATCAATAATTGAAATCATTCGAGATGCATTTGTTGCTTCTGGATAATCTGACAATAAAAGCTCCACAAGTATGACCTTTCCATTTTGAGGCAAAGCTTTGTGACAATTGCTAAAAATTTCTATGCATTTTTCATCTGACCAATTATGGCATACTGCCTAGAACAACCAAATAGAGAGATACAAAATATTTTAGTAAACATTATCTTTCTGAGAATTGATGGTATATTATCAATATATAGGAATTGAAACTTTAGCTAATAAGTGTATACAAACCTTAAGCATTATAGCATCTCCTTGTGGAATACTTTCAAACATACTTCCTCCAACATGCTCAATCCCTAAATGAAATTTGGCCATTTTCAATTAGTAATAATTTTGGGAAAGTTGAAATGATTATTGAGGTGGTCATCATTTTGCTTTTTGATTAAAATACAACTTTGTTTTTTGTTACCATGCTATAAATATGAAATTTTCAGTGTTGTTCAACAACAACTAATTTTCGTTAGAAACCAATCCATGATTAGTGAATTTACTTCTATTTTATCCTCAACGAAATACTAAAACACACAAATTTTGTTAATCTAAACACTAAAACACAAGTGAATAGATAAAACTCATTAATCATTTGAACTTAATCACATGGTTATAAAAAGTACCTGGAATGAGTGATGCATTTTCAATCACTTGAGGGAGATCAAAATTGACTCCCTTTATTGATGGATATTTTTCAATAATCATTTTGAGAGTTTGTCCATTTCCACCACCAACATCAACCAAAGTCGATAATCCCTCATATCCTTTGTATATTTCAAGGATTTTTTTCATGTGAATTTTGGTGCCATTAGTCATTGATTTGTTGAATATTTGGTTCACTTGTGGATCTTTCCCCATGTACTCATACTTGGACATTCCATTAACTTTCTTGAATAAGTCAACCTCTGGATCAACCACTGCTTCCTTGAAATTCAACCTATGCCATTGCAAACATGATTTTATAATATATACTTATATCAACAACAAGCTATTAGCAAGTAATTATTCAAAAAAACAAGCTATTAGCAAGTAATTATAATATAAATATTAAATGGAGAGCCAATATAAATATTTTAACCACTTGTGAATTGTGATGGTTTGTGGCATTGGGTTGATACTTTGGAGTCTTCTCCTCTTAAAAATTCATGTTTGATTTTCTCTAATACCAGCGACATATAGAGTAAAACAGACTTTTATCTTATCTCAAGACTTAAAACCATTTTAAAATTGTATATCAAATGATTTCTCTTAGGAGGTTTTTCCTCTTGCCCCCCTCATCTTTTGTATCTTCTTCTCTTTATTAATATATTTTTTTTTGAAGCAATTCTCTTTATTAATATGTCTTTTGGGATAGCAGCCGTCTTGCTGCTCCTCTTCTTTGTTTAAAAGAATGACTAAATTAAATTTCAGAGTTATTTTTCTTCTCGAAATTACATTGCAAATGAAATTATTAAGGGTCATACTAACCATCATGTACTCATATTTCTTTAAGGATTTTAATTAAAAGAAGAAATTTTGTCTTAAAAAACTAATATTATAATTTTGAACTTTTTAAAAAACAAATGCACAATTTACCAAATAATATTGCTACAATTGATTCATTAACATATATATGCCCTTAAGGTACACGTTAGTATTTTGTAAATATATTAATTGGGCACGGTAAAAACACTTACCACAACCCTATCAAAGCAGGGTGACACATAAATGACGTGAAGTAGCCAAGATAACCATGATCACTATTTTCGTCATAGGAAAAATATTTACCTGACGGGGTGATCGCATAAACTCTCACGATGCTACCATCATCATTGGTCCGAGTGGAAACAGATAGAAGAGAGTAGCTAACAAGCAAGCGCAACATACGATCGAGCCTATTCGGTAAGTCAGAGTGTTTAGTTGGTAACTTTGAAGCAATTTCAAAGGTTGAAATGAATCCACCATTACTTGGTGAACTTTCTTTAGCAATGATTTCTGTTGAAATTATGAATCAATATTATTAATATTATTATTATTATTATTATAGTTTAATAGAGTTTATTGAGTCTCTTAGGATTCCTAATGTTATAAGTTTTAACTATAGGCATTATAAGTATTAGTGGGTATGTTACAAATTTAAGGTAGTTTAATTTTGATTTATGCTTATGTTTCTTATGTTATGTTTTTCATGTATTTAAAGGATGATAGTATCAATAAAATTATGTGAGTTTCATTCCTCCTTTGTACTAAAAAAACCAACAATTTCAAACAAGTTGAGTTCAATTGCAGCATTAAGAACAGCAGGAAAAACCAAATTGGCACCTAGTACCATAGCTGAGAGTGTATCATTGTCATCTATCTGTGGGGTGTGAGTTTCCCCAACATGGTTTTGTTTCTCAATGGAATAGGTACTCATGTTTTTTTTTATTTGGCTTATAGCTTTTGTGGTATTCCTTTGATCTGTGTTTGATCGATCCTTCAAGTGTGCGGTTTTTTATATGCAAATTTGGCCCTTCATTGCTATACTGAGAAAATTTGTTTTTTTTTTATTTTTTATATCATTTGTCTATCAATCAATTATTTAACACATATTTGACTTGATTTAACACATATTTGACTTGATGAATTTATAGGGTAACTATTTTTCAAGGGGACAAGTTATGGTGCATAAATACCCAGATTATTTAGCGCACTCCCTAGATTTCTCGCGCACCTTCCAAATTTCTCGCGCGCCTCCCGATTTTTTTTTCTTCCCTCCTCCAGATTTCTAGCCAAAACTATGTTGCTGTTGGAATGGTTTCAGAGGGTTGTACTTTAAAACCATTATAAAATGGTTTTAGAGTACAACCCTATAATTATGCACTTAACATATTTTTTCCCTCCCCCAGATTTCAAGCCAAAACTATTTTATGCACTTAATGGTTTTGGAGTGCAAATCTCTGAAACCATTCCCACAACAAAATAGTTTTGGCATGAATTGGGGGGCGCGCGAGAAAATTGTGGGGCGTGCTAAGTAATTTTTCTTGTGGTGATTGACGCTAAATTTTGTAAGGAGAACCATAGTTCGATTCCCGAAACTGCGATCGGAAGGGGACTAAAACCATTTGACGTTAGAACTAACATTCGAACCAGATTAAATTTCACATGGGATGATAATTAATTTGTAATTCATAAAAATGTGTAAATTGTACACCTCCATCAATTAAAAAAGAATAAATCTAAACCAATTAATTGCTAAGAACTTCTAAGCAAATATCTATATTATGGACTTTACTAATTGAACATCGAATTCCTTTATTTGCTTGTTACTTTAATAGTCAACACATCAAATGGTCCGTTAGATATGTGACATCGAATTCCTTTATTTGCTTGTTACTTTAATAGTCAACACATCAAATGGTCCGTTAGATATGTGACATTAATTCATGGCATAATTATATGTAGGAGTAATTGAATTATTTAATAATCACATGCTACGACTATAGGCAGATCATATTTGAAGTTAATTGAAAATTTACATTCCACATGCAGAAAAAAGGGAAAATTAGTTTGCATCATGTTGGGAGCATAAGAGAAACATAGTCAAAATTAGTTTGCATCATGTTGGGAGTTTTTTCAAACTCCTTGAAGGTAATAACTATTCTAGCTTTATGATGCGTTTCAATTTCATTTTCTGTTCAATGGTCATCTTCTATTGTGAAATGAAGAAATTGTTCAGCTTGTCCTTCAATTAGTCAAACTTTTCTCCATCAAACATTGAATGCTTGATCATGTTATACAAAATAAGTCAACTGTTATTTTAAATTTTTTGTCTTTTTCAATTCAATAAAATACTCAAACCTCCAAAATCATTAAAAAATATTAATTTCAAATTATAAACAAAAGATCATCCGTTACATATTCAATCATGTTATTTATAACTTTATTTTATATGTTAACGTTTTTATATTATTTTACAATTTAATTTAAATAGTGAAGATTTTTCTTAAATAGTCGGGACTTGTCATGTTCTATTAAGAATGTAACTGATACCAAAATAAAGGATGAAAGAATCCATTGTTATACAAAAGAAAGCTTAAAGGGGAAAGATAACAATGAAGAAGAAGAAAATATGGAATTGATTGATTTCAGTCAGTAAATATTGGTTACATTAGTCACACTGTATATATATGATTGATAACAACCAATTTAAGCATAACTAACTCAAATAACTAACTTATGCTTAGTCACTAACTGTCTAACTTGCAGTACCAGTAATCTAACTAACTATTAGTAAAATAGCTAATTCATTCCATATTT
Organism: Trifolium subterraneum; assembly: GCA_951799995.1. Classification (NCBI taxonomy): domain Eukaryota; kingdom Viridiplantae; phylum Streptophyta; class Magnoliopsida; order Fabales; family Fabaceae; genus Trifolium; species Trifolium subterraneum. The sequence goes on along the minus strand of OX637464.1, from coordinate 57,261,526 downwards.
TGACACACCCCCTCAAGCTGAGGCCTAAAGATATTGATGAGGCCTAGCTTGGAAAACAGCCTGTGAAAATTTGCTGGATGTAGTGCCTTTGTCAAGATGTCAGCAGTTTGGTTGTAGCCTGAGATTGGTAACAACTTCATGAGTCCTGCTTGTAGTTTTTCCCTGACAATGTGACAGTCTATATCTAGATGCTTTGTACGTTCGTGAAATACAGGATTAGAGGCAATGTGTAAAGCACTATGGCTGTCACAGTAGAGCACATTTGCTTTGTCTGTGTGAACCTGCAAATCTTTCAAAAGGTAACTCAACCACTGAAGCTCACATGTGGCTGAAGCTAAGGCACGATACTCAGCCTCTGATGAAGATTTTGATACAGTCAATTGCTTTTTGGACTTCCAACAGATTAAGGACTGACCAATGAAGAAGCAATATCCTGTGATAGATCTTCTACTATCAGGGCAACCACCCCAGTCAGCATCACTAAATCCCATTAATTGGAGAGAAGCATTTCTAGGGAAGAATAGACCTGTGCCAGGGTTGCCTTTCAAGTATCTCAAAACTTTGTGAGCAGCTTTGAAATGTGCTGTAGTAGGAGCATCCAGAAATTGACTGAGTTGTTGGACTGGAAATGCTATATCAGGTCTTGTAGAGGTTAGATATAGCAACTTGCCAACTAAGGCTCTATACTCAGTGATGTTGCTGTGAGGCTCACTATCATCATGATGTAGCCTATTACTTGGATCCATTGGGATACTAGATGGCTTGCACCCCAAGTTACCTGTGTCATTTAACAAATCCAAGCAGTATTTTCTTTGACATAGTGTAATACCCTGCTGAGAGTGAGCCACTTCAAGTCCTAAGAAAAACTTCAGTACTCCAATGTCTTTGATGCCAAAGGCTTGGTGTAACTGTGATTTAGTGGATTCTATTTCTGCTAAGCAATTCCCTGAGAGCACAATATCATCCACATACACGAGTAGTGTAGTAAAACTAGCTGAAGTAGTCTTAGTGAATAGTGTAGGATCTGAGGGCATATGTTTGTAGCCAATGGTGATGAGGAAGTGAGATAGCTTTTCATACCATTGTCTACTGGCCTGTCTTAGACCATATAAGGATTTCTGTAGCTTACAAACCTGTTTGCTTGTAGCTCCTTCAAAACCCTGTGGAACTGTCATATAAACATTCTCATCTAGATCACCATGTAGGAAAGCATTATCCACATCAAGCTGGTGGATATGCCAGTTCTTAATAGATGCAATGGCCAATACTGTCCTTATGGTGGTCATTTTTGCTACTGGAGAAAAAGTTTGAGAGAAATCAACTCCTTCTATCTGGTTGTAACCCTTGGCAACCAATCTTGCTTTATATCTATCTATGGTGCCATCAGCCTTTCTCTTGATCTTGTAGACCCACTTGCTTCCAATAGGTTTAACTCCTTCTGGCAGATCAGTGACAATCCAAGTCTTATTGTTTGCCAAAGCTGTCAATTCATTCTTCATGGCTTTAACCCAACATTCATGTTTAGAAGCTTCAGCATAAGTAGTAGGTTCTGTGTCAGCAAGTAGTGAGAGGCAAAATGTGGAATATGATTTTGAAAGGTTATTGTGACTAATAAAACTGGAAATAGGGTAAGGTGTTTTGTGAGTTATGGCATTGCATTGATAGTCCATAAGATGGAGAGGTGTTTGTTTAATTCTAGTGGATCTTCTAGGTGAACTGTTTGTAAATTTCTGATCATGAGTTGAAGTAGTGGTTCTGTCAGATGGTTGGTCAAGAGGTAAATCAATGGAATCATGATCATGGTTTGTTGAAAGGTCATTTGTGGTCTCTTGGCTATTTCTGGTTTTTGTAGGTTCAGTGGATGGATGAGTGTTAGGTGTAGGTTCAACATATTCCCAAGTTGTTTTTGAATTGCTGACAGGATAGGGAAAAATGGTTTCTTCAAAGACAACATTTCTGGACACAATAATCTCATAATTGTGAAGATCCAAAGCCACATAACCTTTCACACCAGGTTTAATTCCAAGATACACACATTTCCTTGCTCTAGGATCTAACTTGGACCTCTGATTATCTTGAGTAGATACAAAACACAGAGAACCAAACACTTTTAAATCTGACAGTTCAGGTAACTTGTCATACAAGGCAACAAAGGGGATTTGACCTTTTAAAGCATTGGAAGGGACTCTATTCATGATAAACACAGATTGTAGCACAACATAACCCCAGTATTTTGCTGGGAGATGAGATTGAGTCATTAGGGCTCTAGCTATGTTCAAAATACACTGGTGTTTTCTCTTCACTCTCCCATTCTGCCGTGGGGTGTACACACAACTGGTTTGATGTTGAATCCCTTTGCTAATGTAAAATTTTGATAGAGACAAGAATTCTTGACCATTATCACTTCTCAGGAATTTTACCTTATGCCAAAAATGGTTCTCAGCAAAATTAATAAACTCTTGAACTTTAGATGCAACTTCATATTTTCCTTTAAGCAACACAATCCAAGTGAAACGACTGAAATCATCAACTATTGTTAAGAAATACTTGTGACCATGTGTTGTGGAAGTTGAAAAGGGACCCCATATGTCCATATGTAGTAATTCTAAAATGACAGAAGCTCTACTATTACTTGTAGCATAAGGTAATTTTCTCTGCTTAGCTAGGTGACAGACATCACAACAGAAATCAACTTTATTCACTTCAATAGTTGGATACAACTTTTGTAGAATTTCTAATCTATTTTGAGATGTGTGTCCAAACCTAAAATGCCACAAAGCATTATTTGGAATAGCTAAAGAATTACATTGTTTACCTGTCAAGAGATTTGGCTGAGAATGTGTGCCTTCAAGGTAATACAATCCATTGAGCATCCTACCCGAACCAATCATCCTCTGCAAGGAGTTTTGGATGAAGCAAAGATTGTCAGTGAAAGCAAAAACACAATCCAAATCCTTTGAAACTCTTGAGACTGATATGAGATTAAAGCTGAAATGAGGCATGTAGAGCACATGTTTCAAAGTAATGGTTGGAGTGATGCTGATATTCCCAATTATATCAGTGGTAACAATGCTACCATTTGGTAATTTTACAGGAATTGGATTAACTTTCCTATATTCAGTAAACAAACTTAGAGAGGCACAAACATGATCAGTAGCTCCACTATCTATGATCCAAGTGTCTAAATGGTTTGGCACATTACCTTGCTTATCGTTGGTAAAAGATGAAGCAATAAACTTTGACACATTGTTCACTTGGGAAGAGCCTTCACCAGCAGACTTGCTATTCTTCAAAAGAGCCATTAAAGCTTGATAATCCTCAGCACTGAAAGTCATACGAGTGTCAACACTACTCTGCTCCACATTGTCATCAGCATTGATACAGTTTGCACTAGACTGTCCTTGATTCTTACTACCAACCACTGTCCCATCCTTGAACCTATAACCTGGTGGAAATCCATGTTTCCTAAAGCAATTGTCCACTACATGATTTGTTTTGTGACAATAGGTGCATTTTTTCTGTGATTGAGAAGTAGAATTTGCCTTACCATAAGACTTTCGTGCAAAATTAATAGCAGATGCAGTGGGATCCAATTGATCATCAGTAATATCCAAACCATTGATGCTCTCATGTTGGATAACAAGACCAAAAACAGCATTTAAAACTGGAAATGGTTCCATAAGCAAAATTTGAGATCTTACCATTGCATAGTGATCATTCAATCCAGTAAGAAACAAAAGAATTAAGTCTTCTTCTTTGAACTTCTTGGCATTCCTCACAGCTTCACACACACAACGAAAAGTACAAGTGCAATTAGGAATTGGACGAGAAAGTTCTAATTCTTCCCACAAACCTTTCAATTTGGTGAAAAACTCAGTAACAGATGAAGATTCTTGGCGGAGAGCATACAATTCCCTTTGTAGAGAAGCAACACGAACCCTATCCGCTCGTGAGAATCTAGCCTTCAAATCACTCCATGCTTGTGCTGCAGAATCAGTGTACACTAAGCTCTGGGAAATGGACGGGACAACCGAATTCATCAACCAAGAAAGAACTAAATTGTTGCAACGAATCCATGGCTCATATGTGGGAGCAAATTGATCCGGCATTGGGCAAGATCCATCCAAGAAACGAAGCTTGTTCTTCATAATGACAGCCTTCATCATGGATCTTGACCAAGCATGGTAATTCTTACCATCAAGAAGTGGAGAAACAAGTGCTGCTGTTGTACTTTCGTTGGGATGAACGTAATACGGATTTTGGGAAGGATCCGTTAATGCAGGCATGGCGGGAACGTCATCCACACCAGAAGAAGAATTGGCACGACGTACCATGGTGAAGAATGAAAGGAATGAAAAAGAAGGAGAAGGAAAAAAAACGAAGAAGACGATAGCGCAGCAGAGAACTCAATTGAGTATCTCTGATACCATATTAAGAATGTAACTGATACCAAAATAAAGGATGAAAGAATCCATTGTTATACAAAAGAAAGCTTAAAGGGGAAAGATAACAATGAAGAAGAAGAAAATATGGAATTGATTGATTTCAGTCAGTAAATATTGGTTACATTAGTCACACTGTATATATATGATTGATAACAACCAATTTAAGCATAACTAACTCAAATAACTAACTTATGCTTAGTCACTAGCTGTCTAACTTGCAGTACCAGTAATCTAACTAACTATTAGTAAAATAGCTAATTCATTCCATATTTTGACATGTTCAACATAGTAGCCTACATCAAAATGTAACTTGACTATGATCAGTTTTTCAAGCCAACATGGCTGCTACTGCTAGTTTTATTTACGTCAAAAAAAGCATGGCTTCATAAAAAGAAAAGAAAAGAAAACATGGCTAATAGTTTAAGGATAAAGCATGGCTTGATATATACACATATTTGCTGTAATTATTCAAATAGTACCCTACATAGAGACGTATCCTACAATTTTTTTTTTAGAGAAATTAAAATAAAAACATTATAATTGCAAGACTAAAATCATATTTAATATGGTGATTATTTTTAATGGCAAATATATTATATAAATATAAAAATGAAAAAATAAAAGAAAAAATCTAATAAAACAAAGAGCTATTAGAAGTACACTCCACCAGAACCCAACAAAATCTACGGTAAGACAGAAAAAATAAAACTACAAGGAAACAAGGACGAACACCACCCCTTAAAGGCACCATCACAAGAGAATACCCCCAGAAAGAGAGACAGGGGCGTCTCCACGTTTTTGGAGACCCTGTGCGATTATTAAAAATAGGCCCTAATAAAAAAATGTAAAAAAAATCAAAAATTGTCATTGATTTAAATTATAAATAACATCAGTAACACTAAAAAAATTATTTTTTTACTGATATAAAAAAGTTTGATAAACTATATAACAATTAGCTATAAAACATCTAAAAAATTTATTCACAATAGAAAAATCTCTTTTAGGACATTTTGTAACTAATAAATCCCTTATTTTAGAAGAAAGACAATCTCAAATATTTAGACTCCACAATCTCTCACTTGGAAGCATGCAATCCCTAATTTTATACCTCTCATTTACTAATACTACTACCCTATAATTATTTTTAGAGGCCTATATTATTATGATGTCTTATGCCGTCGCACATACCGCACATGTGCCGAAGACGCCCCTGAAGAGAGATGCAAAGATCAACCACATGTAGTACCGAACAACAAGAGACATTTATTTTTTATTTAGACACTATAACTAATCCCATTGAACAACACCAAACCACTACAATCCACACGGGGGGTGTTGAGACTTAGTTACTTGTATAGTTCCATCACTCCAAGGATGGAGAAAGCACGACAAATAACTTCAAGTTTAGAAAATCCACATTTTTTAACTAAATTCTCATATTCTTTTGGTGTTCTTTCCTTACCACCAGCTGTAATAAACATGCATGATATTATCAACAATTGAAACCATCTTAGAAGCATTTGTTGATCCAAGATCTTCTGGAGATAAAAACTCCACAAGAATGATTTTACCATTTGGAGGCAAAGCTTTGTGACAATTGCTTAAAATTTCTAAGCATTTTTTTATCCGGCCAATTATGACATACAAACTGCAAAAGATAATTCAAGGGTACAAAATGTTTTGGTAAGCACTTCATAAGAATTTGTTTAGTAAAAAATTACAGATAATAATTTATAAGTTAGCTTATAAATTTTAAAGGTGGCAACTCTCTTGCACTAAGAACAATCACGAAGAAAACTCAAATTTTTCGTTGATTCTCTCACTCAAACTCAACTTTGAATTTGAAATCTTATTCTAATATTAAAATAACTCAAAAATCAAGAAAGAGGTTCGCTATCTAAATCTCAAATGAGAAACTCAATTTGCATAAACTTAATATATATTACTCCATATGGTTCTATATATAAGCAAAATTTGACTTTTTAGATTCATTGAATAAATACGTTATTTTTTCAATGAATCTAAAAAGTCAAATTTTGCTTATATATAGAACGTACTGGAGGGAGTACATGAAAGGATTGACCATATATTTATAATACTAAAAGGTCAAATTACACTTGAAATAGTAGTAATAATTGATACATCAATAGAAAAACAATCTAGTCGAAATGGAAATTATGAAACATAAAGTCAATAGTAAAGTATTTGGTGGAATGGAGAAACTAGCAATGTAGAGGTTTATCATTCCTTATTACAATTGATGTTTGGCTTAGTTACTTGTATAATTCCACCACTCCAAGGATGGAGAAAGCACGACAAATAACTTGAAGTTTAGAAAATCCACATTTTTTACCTAAACTCTCATATTCTTTTGGACTTCTTCCCTTACCACCAGCTGTAATAAACATGATGTTATCAACAATCGAAACCATCTTAGATGCATTTGTTGATCCAAGATCTTCTAGAGATAAGAACTCCACAAGAATGACCTTCCCATTTGGAGGCAAAGCTTTGTGGCAATTGCTTAAAATTTCTAAGCATTTTTCATCTGACCAATTATGGCATACACGCTGTAAAAGATAATTTAAGGGTACATATTTTTTTGGTTAGCACTTCTTATGAATCGAGGATATTGTTTAAAAAAAAATCAAGGATATTATCAAGAATTAATCAATATGATTTAGTCTTTGTAATTATAATTTTTTATATATATTATAGTTCTAGTAAGTGTTTTTTTGTTTGAATTTAGTCTTGCAAATATGTTGTTTTTAGTCCTGATATTATAGTTCAATATAATCAAGTAATGTGGCTCAATAATAAGCTGAAATATTGTATTAAAAACAACAAATTTTTAAATTTAATTGCACGACTAAAATTATATTTAAATCAGATTTGTATTATGAATGTATACCAACCTTAAGCATTATGGCATCTCCTTGTGGAACACTTTCAAACATACTTCCTCCAACATTTTCAATCCCTAAATTAAATTTAATTGGTAATTTTCAATCAATAATTTTGGGAAAGTTATGTAAAAAAATTGAGATGTGACAAAATAAATAGTTACCTTGAAAGAGTGGTGCATTGTCAATGACCTGTGGGAGATCGAAGTTTATTGCCTTTAATGATGGATATTTGGATATAATTGTTTTAAGACTTTGTCCATCTCCTCCTCCTACATCAACCAATGTTGATATTCCCTCAAATCCTTTGTATATTTCAAGGATTCTTTTCATGTGAATTGCGCATGTATCAGTCATTGATTTGTTAAATATGTTGTTTATTTGTGGATCTTTTTTAAAGTACTCAAAGAGAGAAATTCCATGAACTCTTTTGAATAGGTCAATTTGTGGATCCATAACTGCTTCCTTCAAATTCAACCTATATTAAAAAGTTTATGTATGTAGCAAGCTATATATCAGTAAGTAATGATACATATTAATGGGGATCAAACCACTACTATATTAAAAAGTTTATGTATGTTTTTTGAGAGATCACTTTAGTTGAGGATTTCACTTTTCAACCTCGATGTACTAAGTTCAAGATCAGAAATTGAGATAAAAAAAACTTAAAAGTATGGGTCTAATGTATGTATATGTCCTTTAATTTTTTAATTTGTTGCACTCTTTCCTTTTCAGTTATCATACGTTTACAAAAGCACTTACGTGACCATTGATTTTGATGTTAACGCCGGTGAATTTGAGGCTCAATCTGATGTGAACCATGAGACTCAAGCAATTGAGGCACAATTGGAAAGAAGGGTAACAACACAACAAATTAGAAACTTAAATGATCAATTTGTTAATTAAAAAACTTAAAGAACCTATTTATTATTTAAAAAACAAAAATGATGTAACTGTAGAAACTTACAAGACTATGGATGCATTTTCACTAGTGCAAAAAACCAGTTTTTAAATCGGTTAAATTGGTTGACCCCATTTAAAATGATTCAGCTTTTAACCATATACAAAACCGATTTAAAATGTCACAATTTAATAGAGATACAATACAACTCACTATGTTAATAGAGATACAAAATTGAAGAAGAAGGGAGATTAGGATTTCAATAATCTAAATAGTATAACTTGTCAAAAATCTAATAGAATAGAATACTAATATAAAAAGTTCAATAATAAGTCTTATTATCTAAATAACTTAGCTATTAGCGAAAGGGATACATTAGTACAAGATTCTAATTTGGAATTACACATTTCTTTATATTTAAAAATGTGAGGCTAATTTTAGTCAAAAAAAAAAAAATGTGAGGCTAATCATTATATGTTAATTTTTATTTTTTTGGGTCAAGTAGCCTAATGACTAGAAAATCCACCTTAAAGGTGAATAAGTGGAGTGTTCCGGATTCGAACCCGGACTCCTGCACATATAGTGCGATATCTCTACCAACTGAGCTAACTCACGGGGATTGTTAATTTATGTACATATAGTATAGTATATGGGAAATCAAATTTGTTTAGATCACTTGTGTAGGAACTGAAAATATTTTCAATTTGTCCTTCTTTGTCTAATGCATTTGTTAAGCAGATTTTATGGAAATTCAATTCTCTAGAACTTAGTTTTTTGTTTCTGTCGTTCCCCTTATTTTTTTCCATTAATAAAAAAAATAAAGCATAGTAGTATATGGACATATTTTTATTGGACAAAATTGGTGATTATTTTTATTGGACAAAGTTTTTTAGCAGCAAAGTATTTGACCTCCTGCGCAATACTCAAAATCCATACTTTACTTTATCAATGTGTATCATAGAAGCTCTCCTCCTAAATAAAGTTCTTAATTGAAGCAATTCTCCAAGTTTAATAGCCATGTACATATTGTTAAATAATCATATATATGGGAGAAATTGCTTACCACACCCCTGAGAAAGCTGGGTGAGACAAATATGATACCATTGAACCCATATAGCCACAATCATTTTCACCATTAACAAAGTATTTACCAGTTGGTGAGAGACTATAAACTCTCACCGAGGTACCATCATCGTCATTGGTCCGAGTGGAAATAGACAGAAGGGAGTGGCTAGCAAGCAAGCGCAACATTCGGTCGAGCCGATTAGGCAAGTCAGAGTGTTGGGTTGGTAACTTTGAAGCAATTTCAACGCATGACATGAATTCACTATTACCTAGTGAATTTTCTTTAGCTATGATTTCAAACAAGTTGAGTTCAATTGCAGCATTAAGAACGGCTGAAAACACTAAATTGGAACCTAGCACCATGGCTAAGAGGGTATCATTAGTATCATCTACTTTTGGAGTGAGTGTTACATGGTTCTCTTTTTCATTGGAATATGAACTCATGTTTGTTTTCTTTGGTTTATATATTTGATATGATGTTTATGTGTTAATTGTTGTGGTGTGTGTTTAATTTCTTCAAGTGCTGTTATTTATAGCCAGTTTTATTTTAGCACTTGTGTGTCACATACTATTTCATTGGTTTTTTTTTAAGTGTCCGTTTAGAATAGTAACAACAAATTAAGAAAGTATATTTTTGCACTTTATCTTCCTATTATATACCCTAATTTTAATCTGCCAATAAATTTCTATTTTTCTGCACACACTTTCTCTTTCAAATAAATTTAATATATTATGTACAAAAAATACAAAACTTAATATGTTATGTACCAAAAAAAATAAAAACTTTACTTTTCTAAATATAAAACATTAATTAGTTTTATTGAAAAATATAAGAGTAATTGACAATGGGTATAATCGACAAATCGTGCCCTTAAAATATCAAACTTGTATTTAGGAATACTTTTTTTTATCAGGTAGTGTAGTGACTAAAATTTCACTTTAACGTAAATAAGTGGAATATTTAAGATTCGAACATCGGTTCTTAAATATAAAATGTGATGTCGTTACTAACCGAGTTAAGTTTACGAGATTGTTTCTTAAATATTTTATTATTGGGTCTTGCTAACAAGTGCCCCCGAGGCACTCTTTAAGCATTCAATTTAAAGAAATTTTTTATTTAAAAATTTAAACAACACATTTTCCAATGCATTGACTTTACACATTTCCATGAAAATTCTATAAAAAACTTACTATTTAAGGACTTAAAGAGTGTCCCGGGGGCACTCGTTAGCATTTGCCTTTATTATTTTAGGATTCAATACAATTTTAGTCTTCTGTTTTCAATACAATTGTAATTTGTAGTATTATATTTTAGCACCCTCTCATTTTCTTACTCATGGGCAAATTTTTTTTTAAAAAAAAATATTCCTAAATACAAGATCCTCTATATGCATTTATTTCAAATTTATTCATCATCGAACTCAGGATCTGTAGCATACTACCTAAATCTCTCACCACTAAACTAAACATAGTGGCTTTTGCAAAATAATTTCTTATTAAATAACATTTTCCTATATAATATAAATTTTTTATACTTAATTAGACAACTTACCGATTCAACTTTACCTTTAGTTCGTTTAATGCATTTTTTATTTTGGTTTACAACGGAGCAGAGAATCGAAGTCAAAACCACATGCATACTACTTAAATCCCTCACTACTAGACAATTTATATTTTTATTTTTGCGACGGTATGTAGAGAAGAAAAAAATCATTACAACGGAGCAGAGAATCGAACTCAAAACCTCATGCATATTACCTAAATCTCTCACTACTAGACAATTCATATTTTTATTTTTACGACAGTATGTACAGAAGAAAAAAATCATTAAATTGTGTTTTTATTTTTAAAAAAATCAAAGTTTTGAGACAAAACTAAAATGTTAAAATGATCAAACATCATGGAAGAAAGGAGTAACGTCACACAAAATTCACATAAATTTATTATCCTAACGACTTTTCCATTTTATTTTTTTGTACAACTGACAACTGTTTTAAATTTACAAGATCCGTGGTGGGAAGAAAGAATGAAGTTGTTGGGTCCAAACTAAGGTGGCTATGAGCTACCATATGGTAAGATCTAATAAGTTTTTCTAATCTAATGGTTTTTAATCTTAATTGGTCCACTCTTTTATTTAAATAAGTGGTAAATGGAGATATTTTTAAAATATGGTAATGCTAACCGGTGTCTCTAGAGCACTATTTAACTTTTTTTTTAAAATATTCATAAAGTTAAAGACTTACTGTATTTGAGAATATCCTACAAAATCAGGGATCAACATGGTGGTTTACTCTTTTTTAATAGAAGAAATTCGTAACCAAGAAATTTGACAAAAAAAAAAGAAGAAAGAAATTCCCAACAAAAATATATACACCTGATGAAAATTCTGACACTATTGTCTAAAGAAACAAAACTCTTTCTATTATTAGTGGATAGAGTCTCTCACTGGGGTTCAGATTTCCTGGTGTTACAGTAGGTGTAGTAATACATTTGAACCATCCGATTTCAATTTAATAGCCGAAATTGATTTCACTAAAAAAACATAGTTTTCAATTCTGACTATCCGATCTAAAATTAACATTTGAGATTAAAAATGTGTACTACTATGTGTAACAATTACAGTTGCAAATCGTGATCCCTCTCGCCGGTTGCAACAAAATGAATTCGTTATTAATTTTGTTAATTTGCAACATACTTTTTTAATATCTTTGACGGAAGATCTATTTTAGTGTCTTATAAATTTCTGACAAAACAATTCTATCTCTATACTCAAGATGTGCAAACTTGCACATAATAGAAAAATATTATTTCTTCAAAATCAATTCAAACTCCACCACAAACACCTTATCTTTTGATCCTCATTTAAACCAAGACTTCAACCTAACTTGTTATGCTTCCATTTTTATCAATCATAATTTTGATTAAAAAGTTCCTGTCTTCTTTTAAATTAATATTAGTAGATGATTGTAGAAAATTCACGTTTAGTTACATTACTACGAAAACCTAAAATTGATGCTAAATTTTTTTAGTTTGGTCATGACCAAATTTTTGTAAATATTAGCAGTGATTACACCAAATCAACGTTTGGTTGGACACTCCGCAGACTTTTTCAAATCTCAATACTTAAAGATGGATGGCTACACCAAATTCTCTTTTAGGTTTGCCTAATTTCCCCAATTAGGTTTTGCCTAATTATTTCTCTCAAAAAATCTTAACCTTCCTTAAATGGAAAAAAAAAATCAGCAAAACCCTTAATGGGCCTAAAGCACCACTCACTCATTAAATGGAGATACTTTTAAAATATTAAGTTAAAGATCTACTCTATCCGGTTCTATATATAAACAAAATTTATCATTTTACATACATTAAAAAAGTAATGTATATAACTAATCGTTAGTTGGTTCAGTGGTGATTGATGTTGAACTTGGTAGGGAGGACCACAGTTCGATCCCCGCAACTGCGATCGGGAGGGGCTGAAACCACTTGATGTCAGAACTGACCCCCGAACCAAATTAAACTGGGGGTGAAAACCAAATAATTTTTTTTAAAAAAAAAAGTAATGTATATAGTCTATATTATTGACTAGATACATTATTTTTTCAATGAATCTAGAAAGTCAACATTTGCTTATATATAGAATCAGAGAGTACAATATTTGAGAATATCCTACAAAATCAGTGATCAACATGGTGGTTTGCTCTTTTTTAATAGAAGAAATTCGTAACCAACAAACTTGACACAAAAAAAAAATGAAGAAATTCACAACAAAAATATATACACGTGATGGAAATTCTGACACTATGGTTAAAAGAAACAAAACTCTTTCTATTAGTAGTGGATAGAGTCTCTCACTGGGGGTTCAGATTTCCTGGTGTTACAGTAGGTGTAGTAATATATTTGAACCGTTCGATTTCAATTTAATAGCCGAGATTGATTTCACTAAAAAAACATAGTTTTCAATCATGACCATCCGATAATAAACGTTTGAGATTAAAAATGCGTACTACTATGTGTAACAATTCCAGTTGCAAATCCTGATCCCTTTCGCTGGTTGCAACAAAACGAATTCGTCATTTGTTTATTAGGAATATACTTTTTTAAATATCTTTGACTAAAGATCTATTTTAGTGTGTTATAAATTTCTAACAAAACAATTATACCTCTAACTAAAATAAGATTTAAATTGTCTTTGATATTTTTATATTGGGAACAAATTTGTCCTCTACATAAAATTGTCTTGAATTTTATTTTTGTTAAAGATTGAATTGACCCGCTAAAAATTTGTGAAAAACTCAAATCGATCTTCACTCTTTTTTTTTTTACAAAAAAAATCCAAACATTTAGTGATGGATATTCAACTCATTACAACTACACAGAGAAAATCCAAACGGGCATGAACATCAATCCTAAAAAAGGAAATACTATTACATATCTTTGCCATTAGTCCCTAAAATTATAAAAATAGTTGCAACATCTTGCAACCAATTATCAAATTCATAAAATTGGAGTTTTCCTTCAAAATCAGGAATATTAACTTTAATGTATTCATTTTTGAATTGTTGACTTTGCGAATGACAATTTCTAAATGACGATGAATCACCATCCGATTGGGTTTGTGGTGCATTTACACTTATTTGCAACTATTGGATTTGTCTTTCTTATGTCTTCCATTTGAATATCTTGTAGAGTTTGCTTATTCCATCTTCTTGGAGGCATTTTTATAACGGAGGAATGGAAATAAATAAGTATTGTACTACTAGAATAATTATTCTAGACTATAACTAATATAATATACCAAGTAAATTCACAGGAAAGAGATGTGGATCACCGTTGGGCACACTTACACTATGTTTCTTTTGATAGATTTATGAGAGAGAGAAATAAAGAAGAGAGAGATAGCAAAGAAATAAGATATTTCTTCAATTTGGATGAAGAAAGAAACAAGGAGAGAGGGAAATTTTTTAGGTGGGTCCCGTGCCAAAATAAATCTCTCTCCAATAGGTGAGATTTGTGAGTTGAAGTAGTGGAGACCAGTAATTTCCCACAATGTCCTTCTCCTTATTTTGTTAAGATTTAATATTTAACGATATTTGAATTTTAAATATAAAAGATAAATTTGTCTTTTCTCATTTTTATTAATTTCTCTCTATTCACTTTTCTACTCATCATCTTTTCTATTTCTATTCATCCAAACAATACAAAATTTTCACTCAACTTCTCTTTTATTTCTCTCTCCCTTATTTCTCTCTTCACTATTTCTCTTTTTCCTATTTCTTTGAACATCTAAACATAACCAAAATTTTCCTTGACATATACACATTCACAATACTATAATTATTCTAAAAAAAAAAATAGAATAATGATTTTTTGATGTGGAAGATCACTTTAAACTGCAGCCACATAGCATAATAAGATTTTTCGATAAAATCAACACAAAAAAAAAAGATTTTGCTTAAAGACACAATGACTATGTTAGTTAAGCCATGTGTCCATTTTTAAAATAAAGTGTGTGCAAATTAGCAAAGTGAGTGCAAATTAAAGAACATTTTAAATAAAAGTTACAAAACTATCCCTCAAGTTACTAGGTTTAAATAATAAATATGAATGATTTTTTTGTCCAAAGTGAAAAGGTGCACCTTGCTAACTTAGACCTTCATGTTTTTAGGTGGGTCTAAGTTAGAGAACCCATATATATATATATATATTACATGAAAAGATTGACCATATTTATAGTAATTCTAAAAGGCCAAATTAAAGGTGAAATAGTAGTAATAATTGATACATCAATAGAAACACAATGTAGTAAAAATGGAAATTGTCAAACATAGTACTTTGTCGAATGAAGAAACTAGCATACTAGCAATGGTAGAAATGAAGAGACTTAGTTTATTTGTATAGTTCCATCACTCCAAGAATGGAGAAAGCACGACAAATAACTTCAAGTTTAGAAAATCCACATTTTTTAACTAAACTCTCATATTCTTGTAGTGTTCTTTCTTTACCACCAGCTGTAATAAACATGATGTTATCAATTGTTGAAACCATCTTAGAAGCATTTGTTGATCCTACATCTTCTTCTGGAGATAAGAACTCCACAAGAATGACTTTACCATTTGGAGGCAAAGCTTTGTGACAATTGCTTAAAATTTCTAAGCATTTTTCATCCGGCCAATTATGGCAGACATACTGCAAAAGATAATTAATTCAGGGGTACAAAATGTTTTGGTAAGCACTTCATAAGAATTTTTTTAGTAAAAAATGGTAGATAATAATTTATAAGTTAGTTTATAGCTTATAGCGGATAAACTAGCTGCTAATGCATATGTTACCTGATTGAATTTGTAGTATTTGATAAAATTATTGCTTGAACTAACTTATAAATATGATATATCATAAAAAAAATATGTTTAATTAATGTTAATTTTTTTTCAAATAAATATAACAATGGTAAATTTAAGAGAAAAAAATGATATGTCATAAATTTTATACTATAGACTACTTGAAACTACATGAATTAGCTTATTAAAAAAATACTATATGCTAGGCAAAATATAAGAAAATAATTGTTATCAAACAATTTTTTTTAATTCTATGAATATATAAGTTATAAACTAAAAAATGTTGTGCTGTCAAATAGAACTTATGTATGTATACCAACCTTAAGCATTATGGCATCTCCTTGTGGAACACTTTCAAACATACTTCCTCCAACATTTTCAATCCCTAAATTAAATTTAGGAATTTTCAATTAATAGTTTTGGTAAAGTTATATATAAATAAAATTTTAAATGTGATCAAATTGTTACCCGGAAAGGGTGATGTATTTTCAATCACTTGTGGGAGGTCAAAATTAATTGCCTTTATTGATGGATATTTGGATATAATTGATTTAAGACTTTGTCCATTTCCACCTCCTACATCAACAAGTGTTGATATTCCCTCAAATCCTCTGTATATTTCAAGGATTTTTTTCATATGAATTGCACATGTATCAGTCATTGATTTGTTAAATATGTCATTCATTTGTTGATCTTTATTAAAATACTCAAAGAAAGATATTCCATTAACTTTCTTGAATAGGTCTATTTGTGGATTCATGACTGCTTCCTTGAAATTCAACCTATATTACAGAAACAATTTTGTATGCAGCAACAAACTATATTAGCAAGTAATTAATAATGATACATATAATAAAAGTTTATATTACAATAAAATTTAACTTTAGCCTATATTTTTTTTTAGACCGGACTAAAGTCCACATCGCTTAGAGGTGTAATATATCTTAAGATCTAACATGGCTCATCCATATTCAATTGAAGGCACACCGTATTTTATACTACACTATTGTAGCAAGATAATGACTCTTGCATTGAAATTACTATTCTCAATTTCACTCACATAATGAGGTCTACAAGGTTGTTATGCATATTCTCATACATAACCACACCTACAAATGCGCATATGCATTCGATCTCAAGGTACACACATTTCACATAATTCATACACAATCATCTTGAAATTGTTACTAACTTAAGCGTTGAAGTGTTAATTTTTTTGCATGTACCTTTTCTCCAGTGTCTGAAGCTCACAACCACCACTAAAATGCGTCTTATCTCACTTGAGAAACCATCTAATTTTAATACCTCATATCACTTTTTAAATTTAGAGATTATTTCATGGTTATTGTTAACTATTCAATAAAAAATCTACTATTTTGTCACAATACCCCACTTGCCATCGAGCTACCATTTGATCTATTTTAATAAATTTGAATTTAAAGGTTAGATTGGTTATTTTCATATCCTATATATAGTTCTTAACTTAAGCAAGTCTCCAAATTTAACCATGTACATATTGTTAAATAACCATATCGAGCAAGAGAAAAATTGCTTACCACACCCCTAAGGTAGCAGGGTGAGCCAAATATGATGCCATTGAACCCAAATAGCCACAATCATTATTTTCACCATTAACAAAGTATTTACCAGATGGTGTGAGACCATAAACTCTCACCAAGCTACCATCATTGTCATTGGTCCGAGTGGAAATGGACAAAAGAGAGTGGCTAGCAAGTAAGCGCAACATCCGGTCAAGCCGATTAGGCAAGTCAGAGTGTTGAGTTGGTAACTTTGAAGCAATTTCAAAGGTTGAAATGAATCCACCATTACTTGGTGAACTTTGTTTAGCTATGATTTCAAACAAGTTGAGTTCAATTGCAGCATTAAGAACAGCAGTAAACACCAAATTGGCACCTAGTACCATAGCTGAGAGTGTATCATTGTCATCTATTTGTGGGGTGTGAGATTCCACAATATTGCTCTCTTTCCCATTGGAATAGGAACTCATGTTTGTTTTCTTTGGTTTATATGATGTTTGTGTGTGATTGTGTTGTGGTGTGTGTTTACTTCCCTCAAGCATTGTCATTTCATTTATAGCCCTATTTGATTTTTTTTTTTTTTATAAATTAATAAATGCTGTGTGTAACTGTAGATATTAATCTTTCGAGTCGAGTAGATCGAAAATAAATGACAAAACTTTAACATTGTTGCATTCTCTCAAAATTGCAATTGAACTCAAGAACCTTTAATTAGTACTTGATTTGACACTTGTGTCTCACTATTTCATGGATTTGGTGGGTTTTTATAATATTATAACAAATTTCAATATTACTTTGACCCGTTAATCAAATATATATGTATTTTTATGTTTGCATTGTCAAATGATGGTATGTTCAAATGCTTGTAACAAAGCAAAACTTCTTCCGTCAGAGAGTTATAGAAGTCTATAGGTGAGGCCCTTCTTTTCAATTTCAAGTATAATATTAATTATTAAACATATATTAATCCCATCGAACGTAACTTGATGAACAATTCTCAATCCAAAACATGACTAGTAGATTAAAGAAATGGAATTTTCCAAACTCAAATTTCGAAAAGTTCACATAAGTCAAATTGGTTACTTCATGTTTTTTTTGACAAAATTGGTTACTTCATGCATTGGTTTCATTATACAAGAAATTGTTTGATTTGGTAAGTACTTAAAATAAAACAATAAAATATTTCCAAAATACTAGTCCTATCCAACTTTCATTACATAATATATATTTTTTTTCACCGCAAGTATCTGGTCCATAAGACTTTCTAATCTAATTTGAGGATTAGTTATGACATTTCCACTTCTTCCCAATCACAATTGCGGGGATCCAACAATATGTTATAAATATACTCAAATCATTATTACTCTCATAACTCTTAAATAAGTCATCAATATACTCCCTTTAGTCATTTATATAAGAGATATTTCATTTTTTAAGGACAATTTAAAATTCATATTTCTCTTTTTAACTATTAAATTTTTCTTAAATTTTGTGAAATAATCAAATAAGTTTTCTTTTTATACTAAAAAATAAAGGATATGCGTTCATTCAAATTAATAGAGTACATCAATACAAATTCAAATTTGCTAAAAACAAAAAAGATAAATATGCGAACAAACATGTTAATAACATAAAACGGCAAATTGCATAAGTCTATAAATATAACGTGCGGTAAATTATTTACAAATATCATTTGTATCTAATCGTTAGTCACACGTTACTGTTTGGTCAAAAAAATTAAAGAAACTCACATTGAGGTAACTCATTGGAGAAATAATTCAACAAAAATAAAAATTATGGGCGATTAAGAAATAAGTACACTGAGTCAAAAAGAAATAAGTACACAGTCACCACTAACCACTTTAGTCAAAAATAAAAAACAGACCACTAATCACTAATTTTTAGAAGGTTAAATAATATTTTTTTCTATAAATATTGAATTTTTGGGTTTTAATCTCTAGAAAAATAATATAGGAAGTTTGTGTCTGTATAAAATTTTGTATCATAGAGTTTTAATGCCTGCTAAATTCAATTTTGTTTAATTATCTTTAAATATTTTTTTTTATTGGAAGGAGGGCCTAAGCCCAAAGGATTACAAACTAACTAGCCTGGGTACTAATCTCAGCTGCATCAACTATGGATTTTTTTTTCCTACCCCTACATTTAATCCTTTATCCCTACGAACAAACCAATATTCCTATTTTACCCCTTTTGAAATATTAAAAAATGAGTTTTGAACATTTCGGTACACTTTTTCCCATGTACACCGATGACAAAGTGTAAATCAGACAGTTTGAAAAAAGTCTTCCGATAAACATTAGCCACGGTTAAACCGTGGCAAAAACTAAAATCTGGAAAAGTACAAAAACACTACGAATTAGCTACGAAGTAGCTACCAATTCAGTAGTAGCTAATCCTGTATATTCTTGTAGTCACAAAGACACAAATTATTCGACAACAAAAATCCAATAATGGTCGGAATCATTCCATTAGAAAAAATCTCATCAACTAAAGGACTACAAATGGATCTAACAAGCAAAACAACACTACAATAAAATACAGGATTAGCTAATCCGTAGTGTTTTAGTAAAAATATGTTATATGTTAGATTGAGTTCTTACTTTGATGTGTATCTTTCGTCATCATTTTCTTTTATATTTTTTTGTTTAACATATTAATTTTTTTTTGTATTAATTAATTTTATTTTTTTTGGTTGGTGTATTAATTAATCTTTTATTGTTGGCCTATCTTCTTTGATTTTATTTTATTTTTTAAAAAATTGTTATATGTTATCTACCGTATTTTTAGAGGTAAAATAATATTTAATAGTAGAAAATTTGAAATATTAGATATTTTAGTAGTAATTTTCTTTAATATATTGTGACTAGATAGAAAAATAAGTAGTTTTCATTATAAAAAAAGAGCCATAGAAAAATTAACTGATTGCGTGCATATATTAACGTAATGTAACCGTGTAGTGTTTTTTTGCTTGTTAGATTCATTTGTAGTTCTTTAGTTCATGATATTTTTTCTAATGGAATGATTCCGATCATTATTGGATTTTTGTTGTCGAATAATTTGTGTCTTTGTGGCTACAAGAATATACATGATTAGCTACTACTGAATTTGTAGCTACTTCGTAGTTAATCCGTAGTGCTTTTGTACTTTTCCAATTTTAGTTTTGCCACGGTTTAACCGTGGCTAATGTTTATCGGAAGACTTTTTCCAACTATTCCGATTTACACTTTGTCATCGGTGTACATGAAAAAAAGTGTACCGAAAATCTTCATATTAGCCACGGTTTAACCGTGGCTAAATGTTCAAAACTCATTTTTTAATTTTTCAAAAGGGATAAAATAGGAATATTGGTTTGTTCGTAGGTGTAAAGAGTTAAATGTAAGGATAGAAAAAAAAAAATTTCTCAACTATGACTAACTTGAGTCGGACATGACTCGTAACATATCACTAAGTTACCCAAATCACAACCTATATGTCCAAGAACATCGGCACACATATTCACTTCACGATCTGTATGACATATCCGCACCTCCCAATGACGCTGAAGAAGTGTTTTGATCTTCCTGCATATACTCCACCTTGTTGTATGTGTTCCATATCTTTCAAGCATATGAACCACCATCTGAGAATCACTATACAACTCAATACGACGATATCCAAGCCTCAACACATAGTTCAAACCCTCTAGCACACCCCATAGCTCTGCTACTACAATATCACAATCACCAAGTCCTTTGGCAAAGCTCCACGCATAGTCTTTTTGAATGATATTTTACAGTAATGTTTAGAACAATATAGAAAAAAATGAAGGTTTTATAAAAAATTTGGCAGCCGAGATAAAGTTACTTCAACAAAAATTTAAAAACGACTCTATTTAAAAAGTTTTTTTGTTTTTTAAGAAGCTAAATT
This sequence comes from Trifolium subterraneum, assembly GCA_951799995.1. Classification (NCBI taxonomy): domain Eukaryota; kingdom Viridiplantae; phylum Streptophyta; class Magnoliopsida; order Fabales; family Fabaceae; genus Trifolium; species Trifolium subterraneum. Next base: position 57,240,409 of record OX637464.1, on the reverse strand, counting down.
AGCCCACACAAATTGGCACCAGCGGAAATCGATTTAAAAACTTGTTACTAATTGTAATCTAAAGATGTAAAGAGTTGGTATTAAACAGTAGACATAGAAGATGGTTTTGGGGTTTAGGGATTGACAGAAGGTTGAAGATGATGAAAATATCTATTGAACGATAGAAAAGTATGAGAAGCTTATTGAAGACTTGTTAATTTGTGATTAAATTAGTAATTAGGATTGATGATTAACTAAGATCGTTGTATTTGATTAACCTAAGGGGTAAACCGTTGAAACAAAATCAATCGTACTAAACTAAAAAAATACCTAATTTTGTTTAATTTGGATAAAAAAACCAAACCAAATCAATATAATTTAATTTTTTTTTTGTTGAATCAATCGATATAGTTTAATTTTATTTTATTTCTAAAATATATTACGGAACAAATAAAAATGAATTTAATTTATATGCACCGTTGTCCAATAATATACCAACACATCATGTATTATGTTTAAAGGGTCATGTTAACATGTGCCCTAAGGGCACATGTTAGGGCACATGTTAAGATACCTTAAAATAGAAATTGTACATTTAATGATGCAAGGAATTTAATGCTGGAGAGATAAGATGCACAACTAATTTCAATAAATACTTTCTAAATTTACTTCCTTAACATGTGCCCTTGGTGCACATGTTAACATTCTCCATGTTTAAAAACATATGATGTGTCACATTCATTAAATGATGTGACAATATATCATTGGATGCATGTGTAAAAAAAAATTACGTACAACAATTAAACTCAATAAAAATATCACGAGTTTTGATATATTTAATCGGAAAAACAAACCAAACCAAACACATTGGACAATCAATATCTAAAATGTAAGATATATGTGTTGTGTTCTTTAGTTGTTATCCCGAATCTAAGTAAAAACTTGAAACAATGAGTAGCAGAACCATGTTGTGTTCATCACTCTCTTCTTCCTACTTCAAACCAACCCATTCACCATCACCACCACCAACCACTCTCTATTCCCTCCTTCGCCGCCGCCAAATCCCTACATGGCGCCGATGTTACACTTCACCTCAACCCGCCGTCGTTTCCTCAACAGAACACCCTCAATCAACCGACACAATCCACAACATCCTCAATAGCAATGAAGGAGTTTCTTCACTCATGAAAATGGAACGGAAACCACTTCTTCACGAACCTCAGGCTCGGTGGTTTCCTTACCTAGACACTTTTAGGTGCGGAAATGGTTATGAACTTACCAGTGATGAAGTTATTGAAGCTGTTAATCCTTGTATTTCGGAATCGAGGAAGGTTAGGTTTGGGAATGCGGTTCGGAATCGAAGCTATTCGGTTTGTCTTGTGGTGGAAGGTTTGTGTGATTTTGGAAATGTTTCTGCTGCTTTTCGGTCTGCTGATGCTCTTGGTGTTCAGTCTGTTCACGTTGTTTCTACTGATGCTAACAAAAGGTGTTTACATTCTTGTTGAGGTGAAATTTGAAAAATGGAATTGTTTTTTAGTTATTCAGTTCATTGCATTTGGATTCATAAACTATGATGCATAGACACTCCTTGAATTAGGCTGTCCCGGTGTGAGACACATGTTGGTATCGGACACTGGCACGACACCGACACTTATCATTACATTAAATTATGTCATTTTTTCAAATTATTGTCGGTGTCAACATGTGTTAGTGTCCATGTCTAGTGTCCGTGCTTCATAGTTCATAAAATCGGTTTGATTTATTGATTTTGATGAATTGAATCACCATAACATTAGGAATTTGACTGCGAATGCTATCGTGAAGTCGTATTTGATATGAATATATTCTATAGTGTAGTTGATTTTTAGTGGAATCAAAGCTGCATTTTGTCTTTTGACGTCCCGTTGATTGTTGAAATTTTTGTCCTGTACTGACATTTGAGGTTGAAGAGTGTTCGGTGTCTGATATATGTCGGCGTGTTAGTTGAATAGGCACAAAGTAACTATGATTCTGAATAACAACTGAATATTATTATTATGAAAAAAGAAGATTACAAATAGGGTTTCTAGAGACCTCACTGATAATCCTTCAGTAACAGAAATTGTCACAAAAATAACCAAAATAGGATAAGACTACAGACTTAATTTTGACTAAGTCAATAAGTCAAACACCAAAAAGTCTAACATTGCTTAGGAATCGAGGCTAAGGGTAGTTTATAAGCAACACTCACACTTCTCAACCCACCGAGATGCCTTTTGCAAAGGCCAAAATTGTGAGGGATCACACAAGTCCCCAAGGGGACAATACCTCAGGAACACAATGCTGTGGACTTGAGGTCGGCGTCAATGGGACATCGACACAATACTAACACATGTGGTTATATTCAATCTCTTCTATTTTCTTAAATTATTAATGGTTGCTATTTGTTGGTTAGCATGTGTTAAATGGAAGCCACAGCATCTCTATGGCAGAATGGCGCGGCGGAATTTTGGACAACTGCCATAGGCAATTTCTGAAGGGATACCCTCCATGGTGGCACCATAGGCCACAATAGCTTGTTTGTGTGGAGGACTTTTGGCTTTCCTCTATATATATTCCGCCATCCACCATTGACAACAATGGTGCTAATCGTGTCCGGTGTCAATGTCAATGCTTCATAGGTTATTTTTGCTGATGATTATAATGGGTCTTGCATTCTAATTATCTTTTCCATTGCCAACCATATATGAAGTTTGTTAGGTTAAAAAGTAATTTTTTGTTCTAATTATTTTTATATTCTTTTTTATTCTTCTTGAATAATAATATTTCTAATATTCAGCCAATCATAAATGTTTGTTGTCAAAAGGTCAAAACTTTTCATAATTATGAATTTAAAGTTTGTAAATTTAATCTGAAATGAAGTTACAAGAAACATAATTGCAACATGTAACCTGGCTTGCTTGTTGCAGGTATAAGGACAATCGCCATGTAAGCATGGGTGCGGAGAAATGGTTAGACATTGAACTGTGGGACTCTACAAAGGAGTGCTTTGAAATGTTGAAATCACGTGGTTATCGAATTGCCACAACTCATGTGGGAATAGATGCGGTATTGTTTGTCTCTCCTATTTTTGTTAGTTCATATCCCCGTGAATCATGTGCAACCTAATCTTTGTATTTATATATGTAAATTGTGTCGAAAATCGTCATATGTGATACAGTGAAGTTGACTGGCTTTTCTTGCTGTGTATAGGTATCTATTTATGACATGGACTGGTCCTGTCCAACCGCAATAGTAGTCGGGAACGAAAATAGGTTATTTCCTTCATATTTGTCTCTTGTTTTAGTTTTTTTCTTATTAGTAAAGCTTGTTTAGTTCAATGTGAGCTTGTTTGAACGCTCCATGTAATACTTTTGAAGTCTGTTGAATATTTATGTTTAATCGGAGTTATGTTCTTTTTGCAGGGGTATTAGTAACGAGGCTTTGGCAATGTCAGATTTACACTGCAGTATTCCAATGAAAGGGATGGTGGACTCTTTTAATGTTTCAGTTGCTGCAGGAATCCTCATGCACCATGCTGTTTGTGATAGAATTTCTCGTACGGTAATGATTTTAATTTTATACTTTATGTGGCATAAGATGCCAGTTTTGTATTGCTAAATCAATACTATTTTAATAATTACAATCCGATCACTATAATGATCACTATAATCCAATCACTACTTTTCTTATTTTGTTAATATTACAAATTTATGATATAAAGTCATGTCTTGTTCTACAATTCATTTCTGACTGCATCATTATTATTGTTTGCTGTATCTCATTTGTTTTTCGCGTAGTCTGATTTTTTCATGACATACGACATTTGCAGGGCTGTCATGGCGATTTAACGGTTGAAGAAAGACAAATTCTACTAGCAGAGTTTTCATTACGCCATAGCAATAGTGCGATTAGTGTTGTCGAAGATTATGCAAAGCGCAAGGCAGCATTATTGACCTAGTAGCATTCACAGGAAGTTAAACCACTTCTGATTGTTGTACTTTCGCTCATTCTTGACAAGGTGACAGGCAAACACTAGGTCTCCTCGAATCATATTCCTGCAAACTAACTAAGCAAATGCTACGTTGCATTAGCCGAATCATTGTGCGCTGGCCTTACACATGACAATGAGGAACTCACCATATAATACCAATACCATGCTTCTGTTTAAACTGTAATATTTCCTTAATGATCTGCTTACTAGCCCATTCTCTTAGTAACAGGGAATGATATCAACTAATGTGCGACTGTTTTTAGTCGAGTTTTTGGGTATTATTGTGTCATGAGGACAAGGATTTTAAGCTTCTAGTTTGATTCATTTTGACCTACAGTAGTTTGTATTATAATGAAGGAAATGCTAAAGGTTATGCGAAGAGAATGATTGATGTGTCCTGTATCACCATTTGTAGAAAAAATGCACATGGTTTGAGTGCCATATCATTCTCTGTCTTGATGACTTCTTTTCTTAGTTTTTGAACTGTTATTATTTTAGCAATCCTTTACGAAATGGTAAACATTCAGTTAAGGTCGAACGGGTCAAAGAGTATTCGAGTTTGAGCCCTGAATAGACCATTCTGTAGCCAAAGTTTACTTCCCTCTTAACTGAACTCTAGATTATGAATGTCCTTTCCTCTAGAACCAGAGGGTTAAGACAAAAACTAGTCGCAAAATTGAGGGACTTTTTTATTTTTTATTTTTATAATGCTCGCAACCTCATCTTGTGCAAAATGCCATTCAATCACTAAAACAATACGAAACTTACATGCTCATGCCTTTCACCAATGAAAAACTATAAACTTACATGCTCTTGCCTTTCACCAATGAAAAACTAGACAAGAAGACCGCCGATGGAATCAGTGCACTACTACACAACACAGTAAAGGACTCATTGTTGGGATCATTTCGTGCAAAAATATGTTACAGCAAGTTGTGTAAAGAATTTGGACAAACCTTTCATATTATTCTTTTTTTTTAGATGTGGACATAAATTTTTATAATGAATCATCACTAGAATGATCACTAATAGATATAAGACTAGATGATGAATATCCTGCATTAGCAGGACCAAACAATAATTCTAGGCAAAATGTCGGGCCACATATTGATCTTCCTTTCTTCCCAACTTTGTCCAAATCCGTTACTGTGAGCTGCAAAACAAAATAGTTACATAAGTGAACACAGTCAGTCGAACTCGGTGTATTTTGTTGTTATTATTTCTAATTTACGTCGGTTAATGCGTAACTGCGTTCTTTTCTAAATGCGGTTCAATTTGCTTCCATGTATATTGCAGTTTCTGTGAAAGATGAGATTACCTGCAGTAAGCTGTTCCTAATAAAAGCTGTATTAAAGCAGCAGTAGAAAAGACGGCCTCCAATCATTTTCTCGTAGAATATCACACGTACATCTCCAGTTACCTGTCCAATGATGTACTGTTTCTTCAGAATATATACAAACAGAAGTGAAAATGAATATTCTGTTTGATAAAAACTTATAACTTACTTGTATAGGTTTATCAAAATAATGGTCCAAACAAGATTTTTGGTATATTGCAGGACTCTCTGTATCCATTTGAACTACAACACGAGGTTCTTCTAGTTCTGATGTTACTCCATCTTCATCACCTTCAGGAATGGAAATATAATAGCGAGGACTCTGTGTTCTTTGATAACCTTTCTTAACCTCTCTGCAGCCGCTCCTATAAACTTCCACTGGTGGACGGTAGACCTCATTTGGAATCTGTCAAAAAAATGGAACACACATCTTGGTAAGTATACAAACAAAATTTTACAGCTTATCATTATTTAAGTATGTTCTCAAGGCAATCGCTAGGGTCGGAAAGTGCCTCATGTTGTCTAAATAGAAGTTCTGGGTTCTTTACGTCTTTATGACTAGACAGTGTTGTAGTTGGTGTCGATTTGACAAAAACAAGAGAATACAAAAGTAAATTGAGGTGAAACTAACCTCCTGCAGTTCTGATATAACAAAGAAAACTGTGTCAATGTTGACAGTATCATACAGTCGGATTCGTCGCAATTCTCTGCTACATGGTTGAGGCAAATTCACATTTCTAGGTCCATATCCAGCTCCTCTGGGGACAGAAAGTAGACTTTCCCAGTACCCTACATATCGACGTTGGCTTGGTATTGATACCTAATATGTATAAAACATTTTTTATACTGTTAATCAAACATAATCGTCAGATTGTTAAAACGTTTGTTTTTAATCATAAGTACTTCTATAATTACACATTGTATGATTAGTTCTGATTTACTGATAGATTAAATTTACATCTTATATTGTTGGAATTATACCTAACATTAACTTACTCCTTCATTATTCGTTGTTCTTCTGTCTGCATATAATTGAAGAGCTTCGTCTGCTGACATGCCGCAATATGTTAGGTATGAACTCACCATCAAACCAGTTCTACCTTTACCTGCCTGCATTATTGGAATCAAATAATACAATTGAGTAAAAAAATATATGTAACTAGTAATATTTAAGAATTTAAAGGAAGTGTGAATTTGATAAACTCATACCATGCAATGAATAACAGCAATATTTTTTGGGTCTTTTGCCAGCCATGCATCCACACTTTCACAGAAAGCTTTAATCATTTCAAGAGATGGCACATGATTGTCATCAAAAGGGTATGCTTCCACACGACCATAGAAGTGTTCTGGATCATAATTTTCTTCTATGCACAAATTATAGACCTGAAATTTCAAAAGCGGTATGCTTAGATATATATTCACTTTCATTACTTCCTCTGTCTCAAAATACGTCACTTAAAATTTTTACCTTATAATGTTCATTATGTCTCATATCCAACACAGATTTGACTTGCCAAAGAGGATTTCTATACACTGCTCTCATACGTTCAGCAGGAAATGACATTGCTAATACTCTATCTGTGATATATGACATGTCAAGATCATAACCAGCAATAAGCATTCTTCTCCTTTGCTTAGATACCAAGTTACGGATAAAATTCTTGGTAAGGTAATGAATCATTTTATGATGTAGTTCCAAACTTGTTGGACTACTAATTTTATGTTGTGGACTGTCCTTTGTAAGGTTCAACCCCATTTTTAGGTTGATATGCCAGGTTCCACACTGACAATAAGGTACCTATCACAAAAATAATCATATTTGTAAAATTAATATAGAATATGATAAAATTTAGCTACATATTCTTTTTTCTAAAAACTTAGATTGTTGGTTGCAACATACGATTCTAAATTGCGGTTGCAGTTATACTGTTAACTATCTTAATACAACAAAATACAGATAAATGTGGCCGCAATTGCAGTTGCGATGTTTACAAATGTTTTGGTTTGATTAGTCTTTTTGCAGGCAAACTTCAATCATATAAACTTTTTTTTCAAAATAAAATTAAGCCACATAAATTAATAGTTTCAACATGGCTTAATATTGTTGTTTTAACATGGCAACATCAAAGTTTTTCAAAATTTCCACAACAACATTGCAACCACAATCAACTATATTTATCTGCAATTTTTCACATCAGAAATTAAAACCGTGGTTTGCACACGAGGTTGACAACATCATTTTGATACGAGAAAAGATATCTCGAAATCTAAAACCAACATTTGACACCGTATTCTGATACAGTTTTTATTGTTATATTATTTTTTTCTCTTTACTCAGATCAAAATAACACTAAATCGGGATGTGTTTTATACGGCGTCTAACATACAATGTCTAAGTGTATGTTTGATATCATAGTAAATATGTCATAATCACGGTGATCCACCGTGATTTTTCAAAAGCCACACTCTGTAGCTTCCTTAAAATCATGGTGAGTCACCGTAATTCTGTCATAACCACCGTGATACCAAACACAGGCTAAATAAACATATGAAAAAATATCAATAACAAATTGCATACACATATGATTCATTTGGTAGAAGAACATAATGTTTGGTTAAAGTATATATATCAAATTTGGTACTTTTGTTGTCCTATATTAAATTTTTCATAGACCATTTTGAAAACAATGAAAAACAAAAAAACAAAAAGACAGATAACAACAACAAAATGTGGTACCCAAGTAATCTTAACATGTAGTAGAGTAGCTCTAAAATTGAAAGATCAGAAGCAAGAAAAATCCAGGGCTCCAAAAGGATTGAGGAGACCCCAGAGAATGATGAAATGAAAGGTGATGATGACGATGCTGATGATTACAACATTGATTATCCATCTTGTGATGATAGATTGGTAGATATGGATTGCTATATTTAGAGGTAATGATTCCCTCACTTCCAATCAAAATTTCTCCAAATTTAGTTACAACAGAAACCGTTATCATAGGAAAGAACAGGTATTTTATGTTTTTGTGTTTTTCTATTTGTCTGTTGTTGTTTTTGCCAAATCATACTGTCTCACAGTCGTTATAATTAACTGTTATTTTAGATTTCTATTTGTAGTTTATATTACATGATGTATTGATATTATCTATATTTAATTTATTCTGCATTATGAAATTAAATAACTACTCAAATATAAATAGGTTATCCATTCTCTATATTGTAGGTGTGACTTATGACCCTTAAATGTGAGGCCTCATCACAATAATTCCCAAATGTATCAAAATTACAAAAACATATTTAAATGTGTGTTTTGTTAGTTTGATCATCAAATGTGTTTTTTTAGTTAGTTTTATTATCGAATGTGTCTTTTGTCACTCAATTTGGTCCATAAAAGACACATATATGGTCTGTTTGGTTTGTAAAATGTAAGTATTAGACAAAACAATATATGACAGTACATGACAGAATAACACAAGACAGTTTAAGGTATTGAACAAATGTAGTCTTGTACGATGTTTGGTGGACAAAAGGTTATATTGGTATATTAGACAACTTGTGCAGAGGACAAAAAGTTGTCTTGTGGTTTAGTGTGAGAATTTTTTTTATAGTTTTTATCCGGTCACTTGGCCCCCAATTTGACCAGTCCCAGAAACAATTTTAAAATCAAATACAATACAGCTGAAGTTGTCATGTCCAATCTCATATTTTTAGCTGATAAAACGCATCCTAGGGATAATTTTGTAATTTCGATACATTCAGGGACTTTGGCAACAACACTTCACACATTTAGGACTAAAATGACTATTTACTCCATTTTTTCCTTTCACAAGTCTCGAACCTAACGTCTCAATTCAAGAATTCGAGATCAGTTTCACTCTGAATAATGTAATGTCAAAAGGTTATCTACCCATTTGAAATTAAGGTAAAATCCATGATTCCCTATTTTTGTTTTTCATAGAAAAGAAACTTCTTAAGAATGAAACAAAACAAATCTCACTCTAGTACCTTTCATTCATTTATGCAATAAGTATATAGCAGCCTCAATAGGAAATTGTTCAGATACAAATCCAATAATTCCTTCTGACAGGAACTCAATGAATCCTGAATCACTATTGCTCATTTCCTTTTTGTCTTTTATATTAATTTCTTGATTTTTATAATATACTAATTTCAAAGGGCTAAAGAACTTAATGACACAGAAAATTCAATAGGGACCTGAAATCTCAATAAGAAAACAAATCAATAAAAATAAAACCAATCATGGACACTGGTTTGTTATCACATGGTTTCAAATTGCGGTGGCAGTTGTGTTTAAGCTGCAAATCTTAATAATAATATTGCAGAAAATATGCAAGAAAATACAACCAATGCCGTCTGAATAATGGTTGTGATGTTGTTGCAGAGAGTTCAAACTCCTTTATATACGTCCGCAATTTAAAACCTTTATCATTCAAGATGATCATGTGGCCTAATTGACATGAACATTGCAGCATACTGCAAGAGCCTGCGCTCGGTGCCTCCAGTGTCCCTTACAGGAGTCACTGGACCTCTAGTCCTCTGCCTGTAACGTCTATAAGCAAGTTGAATGTTGACAGCAGCCCATGTTCTCCAATTCGACGAGTAATATCTCGCTGTTCTCTTAAGCCTCTCGTTCGCAAATTTGTACCGGAAGTGATCGGTTATGTACCTCAAGTTTTGAGCATCAAGACCGAATGCTTCTGTTGATTCAAGACACACAAATGTAGCTGAGGAGGCCGGAAGCCGGTCTATAAAAGGACGTCTCAGACACCATGAAAGAAGTTCATCGCCTAAAAAGCCTCCTGGTTCAAGGACACTTGTTGCTACCAAGCCTTTGCTGAGACTTTGGTTTCGCCTTATGCGTCCACGGACAATAAACACCATCCTTGGTACAGGATCACCTTCTCTAATTATCTGTTTCATAATGATATATACACAAAAGAGTTAAACAACCACGCCGATCATTTTAAAGTCCTATTTAAACAAAGTGCTTCGATTGTTTATATGATGATATCATTAATACCTTTTCATCTCTAGAGAAGACTAGGGGCTTCACTCTGTCACAAATGTTGTCAAGAATAAGATCATCCAAGTTATGGAATAAGGGTACCTGTAATCCAAGATGGAAATCATGGATAAGCTTCTTTCCTTTATCTTTCTTAAACGAACAACTAAGGAATATTATCCATTTTATTGAGGCAACTTTACTGTCGAATTTCTTTCATTTTTAGGTTTGGATCTATCTTACCTTTTTAATGAGGTCTAAGCAAAGATAACGCTTGATGTCTCTCCTCAGACCCTCGGGTAAGTCTTTTATCAGTTCCATCTCATCTTCTCCTCCCATGGCTGCCCATCTCTGACGTTCAAAATGCCGAACTCTTTGTCTTAACCGGGACGGCAGCTGCCTCCTCCTCATCCACCATTCCATGTCGCGACATCTTAGCTGCATCTTTCTCTTCTTTGCCATGACTGCATGTAAGAATACCTTCATAGTACAAATGTCTCATTGTTAAACAATGTTTGAGTATGAAAACGTTTTTCATTAAGCGTAACAATATCAAGCACTTTTCATATTTACTTGTAGGATTGGATTGCCTGCAGTCACCAATCCCATGCATTCACGCAATCATCACATTGGTGGTTGATGAATTGATACCGGACCGCGCTTGAAATCTAGACCGTCTGATTTCTGTCCAACGGCCACTGTTGTATTTATTGTGTGAATGTGTAGGATTGTGACCTCGGGCAATCCAAATCCAATAATAATCTACTTTGGATACCTGGATGTTACCGATCAACAGAGTGAAAAGTAGTAGTCCAGCGAGTACAATGCATATGCTGAAAATCACTTCTAGCCAGTTACTTGTGGGTTCAAGATCATTTCCAAAAGTGCTGCAAGAATTAGTAGGATCAGGAAAACATAGAGGCTAACTAATTCAAGGGCTTAATATATGAAATAGAATATTATTTGGATACTTCTCAACTATGTAAATCACTTATGAGCGTGTTATTTGTTACCATAAGCTCATCGAAACAGTCTCTCAATTGCTTATTTCAGTAGATAAGCTCAAATAAGTCAATGCTAAAGTAAGAGATTTTTTATTGAGCAATTTACCTGAGAGTCATCAAACCCCAAAAAATGGGATAAAGAATCTTGACAGCCAAGGAATTGCTGGATATGACGGGAAGTGCCCATTGGTAGATCCCATACTTGAAAGGTCCTTCAACATCTAAGCACACTGGCTTACTCATTGTTGAGTTTCCACCACATGGATTTCCAATGGTTCCTGGTGGTAAGATTGACTGATAACATATTTCCTCTGAGCATGACAGAGAGAGATTGCATCCAACACTTCTTTCACATTGCTGTTGAAGGCATGATGCAACGCGTTGAATCGCAAGGACATACCAACACCCTCCAGCAACCTATAAATTGTAGTGTAAGTGTTTATAACAAAAGATAAAATAAAAATGTCAAATTGTTTTCCTGAAGAGCATATGAAAGTAAGCTGAAAGTAGCTCACAGACAAATCAAAAGTTATTTTCATAAGCTCTCTCAAACAGTCTCACAAATGACCGTTTTCATACAAGACTTAAATTGTTTTCATAAGTTATCCTACTGAGCTTATCGAAATAAGCTGAAAAAAACTTGTGGACATGTAATAAATTGATTTCATAAGCTCTCTCAAACAATCTCATAAGTGACTATTTTCATATATTATCCTGAAGAACTAATGAAAATAAGCTGAAAACAATTTATGGACATGCCATAAGTTGTTTCCATTAGCTCTCGTAAACTATCTCACAAATACTTATACCAGTAGATAAACTCAAATAAGTTAATTCAAACATGCTTTTAATGATAACTTAACAATAGTGATGAAGCTCAAATTTCATTTGAGGTTTGCTTACATGAGAGGCAATGAAATAAGCTATGAGATTGAGTCCAAATCCCCACCAAATAGTGCCAAAGATATAGCCAGTGACTTTTTGCATTCTTCTCATCATGGATATGCTATGGTAAACCTTAGGGAGAAATTGGAACAAAAAAATCAATAGCAATGTTGTCATAATTATTTTAATCCTCTCTTCTCTTATCAATTTTGGTACTACTAGCCAAAACACAACCTGCAAATAGAGGGATATCATAGAGTCAAAATAAGTTTAATAAATTATTTGTTAATAAAAACGTTATGAGATTAATTTTTATCCCCTTACAATGTAAAACTTTTATACATGCATCTAATCAAATCATGCAAAATAGATATTTGTAGAAATATTGTATGAACCAACATAAAAAAAAATGGCATCCTAGTAGTATGATTGGTCGTTTGCATAAAAAAATATTTACGTTGTCAGTATATGTATATTAAATCCAATTTATAATATTGTTTTAGTTTTGATCAATTTATAAGGTTAAGGGTGCATTTGGATTTGACTTATTTTTAAGCTTATGAAAATAGCTTATGCAAATAAATAAACTTTTATGCTAAGGGTCCATGTATCTTTATAAATTGTTTTCTCATAATCTGCTTTTAAAAACTTTTAATAATACATAAAAATTTATTTATTTGCATAAGTTTTTTTGTATAAGTTATTTTTCAATCAATCTAAAAAATAATCTTTATCTTATTATAAGGCAGGAGAAAGTATTACATGACAATAATGCATCCCTTTGTATCAATTTGGGTGTAGCATATGTGGTGGATATTTGAATCTATAATCATTTGGTTCAAAAAATACTCAACTATCTATTCAAGAGTATAAATAAACTATAAACTAATAAAAGTAAACTATTGTTTTTTTTTATGAACACCCAACTGCTTATATAGGTCAAACATTTCTTCTTTTATTAATCCAATCTATTAATTTATTAATCTATTTAAATAAAGTAAACTAATTAAATAACAACAATAGGAGTAAGAATAATAAACTAATTGAAGAATTTTTCCTAGTCACGAGAGACAACATGTGAACTAAGAATATATTAGTGCACAACAGCAAACAACCTCGGACATCCATCAAAATATCTAAATCTTTAATTCACAAACATAAATAATAAAAAAAAAAAATGCTAAATAGTGCCCCGAGACAATGGTTAAACATATAAAAAAAGAAATTTGTCTTGGAACTTGTGCATTCAATGCCTTAAAAGTGTAAAAAGTTATCCAACCAACATTTTTTATCTTTTATTTCCTCTTTTGGTATACTTAACAAATGCCCCGGAGACACTGTTTAGCATGACCCATAAAAAAATATGCATCGACAATGTAAAATAATTTTATACATCATATTTTTTATTTTTCACTACGACATTTCATTTCACCTTACTTTTTAAATATAACATGCAAATTAATAGTTTTTTATTGAATCATAATACAAAATCATTTTACACTTTCTATTAAACTCACAAAAATTACCAGCTACATTAAAATCACATTTAAAAGTCACATGAGCTTGACTCAATTGGTTGGACATCACATTTTATATGCAGGGGTCGGGGTTCGAACTCCGATCATTCCACTTATCTACGTGGAATTTCTAGCCGCTAAGCTAGTTGACCCAAAAAAAAATTACATCTTAAAAATAAATAAAAAATTAACAGAAACAAGAACGAAAAAATGTTACCTGAGGCACAGGAAGAATAACAAAAACATCAAACCAAAATCCTTTGAAAGATCTCAAATAATGAGAAGCAATGGCATGTGCGTCCCACACGAGTTTCCCACATCCAACAACAAGTGATTCTCTCGACACATACGCTAATCTAAACTGCAACACAACATGAAACAAATGAACTGCATCAACAACCGTACGAGCCACCGTAACAACCGCCGCCAAACCACCATCCATATACAAACACGGCGAGCCTTCTCTCCCTATGGACAGCGCGTAGAAAAACAAAGGATCAATCGCCAACGCAAAACCACGCGCTAATAACAACGCGCGGTTCCATATTTGCACGCGCTTGCTTCTTGGATCTAAAACTTTTCCTAAAGGTCCCCAATTTGCCCTTGTAACCGCTCTTGCGAATTTTCCGGGACGGTTTTGTATTGGTACTAAGTATGAACCTGCTGATGCTTCCCATTCTGGTTGGTGAACGCTATCGCAGCTGGTGGAGTGGAACACTGGCACACCGACTTGTGTGCAAGCGTAACACTCCACCACACTTGTCACTGGATTGTCGTCTATTACAACGCCAACTCCAGCGTCATCACCGCTGTCTCCAACGTTGTTGATTGTGCTTGAAGGATTCTTTCCAAACAATTTTCCACCAATCCACCTAAAAAAAATATCAAAATTTGAATAACTCAACTATTTTCAAATAAAATATGTATCGAGCTGAAAAAGTAATTTTTTTCTTATAATCAAAACTGCTCAAAATTACTAAAATTAATGATGAAAAATTGAGAAATTCATTGGTCACAAAATCTAGTGATGAGTTAGAAAGTAATTTCATGATTTTCTTATTAATTTAATCTTTTTTAGTACTAATTTTTTTATAAATATAAATTTAAGACTTGGCAATATTCTCTCCGATCTATATTAATAGTGAAAGAGTTTGTGTATTTGGTCTAAATTTAGACTAATACTAAGACTCTTTCATTATTTGAGACCAGAGAGAGCGCATTTGAATTGAAAGATGGATTATACCTAGGGATAGAGGAGAAGGTGGGCATGGTTGATGATGAAGAGTAAGAACCATGGGAGAGAGGAAGAGGAATTGAAGGAGGAGGAGGAGTACTACTTAGTTACATGAAAGAGAGTGAGAGAGTGGGGTTAAGGTGTGACAGAGAAGAGCACATGGTGTTAGTGTTGGAAAATGAAGAGAGAGTATATAAATGTAAAAGATGATGAAAATTGTTGGAAATGAAATTAAGGTAAGTTTGAGTTTTGCATGTGAATTTTGGTGAAGTAGGGAAATGAAAACACAATGGTGTTTATGGTTATGCAATGTAGAGTGGATTTTAGTGTTTTGTTAAAAGAGAGAGAGTGTTTTGTGGGGTTATTAACGTTGGTGTTTTATGTGTGCGTGTGTGACTACTTACGTTCCAACTATGTTTTTTTGTTCTTTGCCGTTTTCTGTCATACTTTAGGGACCACTTTGTTTTTTCATTTGGATACTTCTGCAGGTAGATGCAGAGCTTACAATAGTGGTTGCGTAATTCGGTTATGTCGTAATTCTTGATATTGTAGAGAATCGCAATCAAATACAGCTAATACAAACTCAATTACCATCACGTCGTAATTTTGACTATACGAAAGACATACCTTAAAGTTTTGTTGAACTCAAACATGAGATAAACTTATCATACGAGAGTTTTAATGCTGCGTGCACAAATTCGAGATCAGACGAAAGTAAATTGTGTTGAATTTATGGACAATAATAGTTACCACATTATCAAGTAAATTACATAAACCTAACCACCACGTATGTGAACATTTTTTTTTACATGCAGAACAAAATTAACCATCTAATTATCGTTAGACGTTGGTACAATCTAAATTTTCTCTTTCTTATGGTTTTGTTTCTTTATTCTTCTTATCTTCAACAATGCATTATGCATCACAATAACATGAGTCATGCATGTTCTGTGGATATAAATTTGTTCACGTACCCATATCAATCATTCTAGACCAAGTTCAAATTCATGTCGGATTCCAATTCTTCATATATTCCTTCTCTTCAATTATATTCTGTTTTTTAGCTAATGATGATCATGCTTGTCACATCAGCTCTATCAATGTCACAACATTCAATTCCTTCTTTTAATTAAGGTTTTTTTAAAAAATATACTAACTTTTCTAGATTAGGTTTATATATCCTTCCAGCTTTCTGGTAAATATATTATTAAACGGTTTTTGTATAAAACAAACAAAGACAGGTAATAAAGGAACTACATAACATAGATATCGTATATATGCGAAACACCTAAAATAAATCTTAAAACAATTACCATTTAATTGAGGTTCACTTTTGAATCCCATAATCAGAAAGACCACTCTCATTTTTTAGACCACGAGAGATTTTATCCCTTTCATCTTTAATAAATTTCTAGCTTATATAAAACAAATGTTGTTTTTCAATTTAAAAAAAAAAATACTACTATTATCTAATGGACACTGATTAAAGAAAACATAGTAAAAATATTTTAAAAATTGTATAGTGAACCTCTCTTTTTTACACATGCAGTAAAACTCTTAAAATATAAAATGTATTTTTTAATGTAAAATTTACTTCTTTTTTTTTTTTTTTGCACTAGTTGACGCTGTTTTTAAATTAGGTGTCGCAAAAAAATATTTCTTTCGTCTTTAATTAAAAGATTTTTTCAAAAAAAAAATCAAATGCCCTATGATGTTCTATGAAATTTTTGATGTATTTCATTTATTATTTCTAAATTAATAATTTCATTTATATTGAAATTTTCTTTGTCCTTATAAGACATCTTGCAAAAATGTTTGAAATTGAAGTCCCCACACGTGAACATGATTGTTGCAAACATTTTTTAAACCTGTCTTCTCCTTTCAAAACCCCAATTTCAGAGTTAGGATTAGAAGAATTTCTTAACTCTAGATCAGAGCTCAAAAAAAATAAAATCAAAGGCTAGAGCTCAAATTATTGTTATTTCATAGAAAAGATCATACATTTCTTTTCACTATAGCAAGTGTAGGGGCGGATGTAGGGTGTCGCAAGGGTTGATACATGTCCCTACCAAGACTTACATGATTGTTGCGCCAAGAATCTAATAATGGATGTAGTTCAAATATTATAGGGAATATTTGTAAAATGATCATTATTAATATCATTGTTATCGATAATAATTTCTTTTTTCCTCACTTAAAAATAAGAAGTTTAAGTTCACAAATTCTAGCTCAACTGGTAGAAATATTGAAATTGCTAGTGTCGGACGTTGTGACTAGAGTTCGAACTCTGATCACTGTGTGTGAGTTTTTAATGGTTTTATCGTTTCGTCTATTATTAGAAGTCTCACATTGGCTAGAGATATGACAAAGATAGTCTTTATAAGTGTAGCGCAAACCTCAACTCTCAAGCTAACTTTTGTGGTTGAGTATAAGACTCTCAAATTCTAAAATGGTATCAGAGTATATCCTAGATCCATTTGTTGTTTGTTGTGGAGATCTCCCATATTTGGGCCACCCATTAATGTTGTTGATTCCACGCACCAAGCCCAATAGTGCTGGGCGTGAGGAGGTGTGTTAGAAGTCTCACATTGGCTAGAGATATGACAAAGATAGTCTTTATAAGTGTAATGCAAACATCAACTCTCAAGCTAGCTTTTATGGTTGATTATAGGCCTCTCAAATTCTAATATCTATTAACAAAAAAAGTCTAAGATGTTTTATTTGAGAGTTAGGAAGTGACAACGTAAGAGAAAAGTAAGGAAGAAAAATTTTAATTTCAAGAAAAATGTGACATTTTAGTTTAGGGAATTTGAAATATGAATTCCAGAAAGAAATTTGTTGGAATTAAAAAAAAACTCGTCAAATATTTTCTCTCTCAAAACATCTCTTCAAATAACATTGTTACACTTTAATTTTTATTTTGATAAATTGTTATGTACACTAACAATGTTTTAAAAATCAGATCGGGCGATCAAATTGGTTGAACTGGAAAACTGGAGGATCATCAATTAGGTCTAATTGTTGAATAGATGTGTTATTGAACCAATAGGAACCGGCGCTAACCAATCAAAACAGGTGAACCGACAATTTTTTAAAATCGACCACTTCAATGCTTATTAATGTAATTTTATATTTAAAATTAAAACAAAAAACGACACCATCCTTATTTTTTGAATTTTTTTTATTATAACTAAAATTGTCAGAGACCAATGATTGATACAAGAAAAGAGAGAATTATGATATTTGAATTTAAAAAATTTGTAAATGACTATGTTTAGAATTTGAAAATTATGATATTTAAAAATTTTCACATTTTTTATATGTCATATTTTTTTAGAGAACGAATCATCTGTTGTTCTCTTGATTATTTCTTTTATCAATTTTATGTCCAAATGTCAATACAGGACACATTGATCATCTAAGCAAATCATTATGAATATTGACTGATCTTCAATGGTAACTTCTCATCGTTGAGAAACAGACATTAAAGGAAACAACATATATTAGAAGGGAAAGAAAAGTACCATTATGAAACAACATATTACCCTAATTGATACTATTCTTTTTGTGTTTTTTTTTTTTTTGTATTTTGTTAAAAACCCTTTAATATTCTTTTTAAATATAAAAAATAAAATTAAATGGAATTGTAAATACAGTTCAGTTCGTAACTACAAGATTGTTAATTTGTAAAGGTCAGAATTCACACTCGTGATTCTTCATTTCTCCAGACTTAAAGTGTGAGTATTGCTAAAAAAATATAGTATATCTTAAGTTTTTATTTTGTTACATATATAGTATGAGGAAATTGAAGATGCACATATTGTATAAAATAGTTTCATACTAACGGCCAATAAACATCTTATATATTCCACTAAATTATAGATATTTTAAAATTAGTGGATGGCATGGCAAACTAATTATTTAGGGATGGCAGGAAAACCCAAACCCGCGAGATCCAACCGAACCCAAACCGAAGTCAACGGGTGAAACACGAGTTGACTGAGTTTGGGTTTGGATTTTCCTTCCATCCTGAATATATTTAAAACTACTTAATTAACCCTAAGTATATATAAGTGTCAAAATTAGGGTTCACACATTCCTTCACATCACACGGCCGCTTGAACTCTCTTTCACTCACTCGGTCAGAATTATGTTGAACTGTGTAATTTAATTACTAATGTCACCAAACTATGTTAATTACTTTTTTTTTTTACTAAGTTAATTACTTATATTGAACTATGTAATTTAATTACTATGCTTCATTTTGCATTTTACCAAAAAGAATTTGGGCAGAGTTTGGGCAAATAATTAATTATGTGTGTTTTTGTTGCGGGTTTGAGTGGAAAAACCCGAACTCAATGGATGTGGGTGTGGGTTTTGATTTGCCACCCATACAGCCTTTGGATTTGGGTTTGGGTGATTGTTTCGGGTGTGAGTATGGGTAGCGTTAAAATCCTCACCCATGGGCACCCATTGTCATCCCTTATATGTCCAAAACTGGAATTTTAATTTTTTTCCTACCCCTACAATTATACCTCTACCCCTACAAATTAATTATTTTTCCAATTTTACCCTTTTTTTGTTAGAATAATTTTACTCTTTATTATTTGAGATTAAAAGAAATTTGACTTATAGTGACAGATAAAACTGTCACTAATAGTAAAAATTTTGTAAATAGAGCTCGTATTCAACAGTACCGGTACTTTTTTTCAAAGTAACTCGGTTCATCATTTCATACCAGAACACTTTCTTTAGAATTACCGGTATACTAATTTAAATACAAGAAATTTGAGTTATAGTGACAGATAGAGTGACAGACAAATCTGTCACAATAAGTCAAAAATATGTAGATACATCTCATTAGCACCAATAACGGTACTCTTTTTCAAAGTAACTTGGTTCATCATTTCTTACCGGAACACTTTGTTTAGAAATACTCCCTCTAGTCCTATATATAAGAAAATGTTTACTTTTTAGATACATTGTAGAATTGATGTATATAGACTATAATTTTGTCTAAATATATTAACTTTACGATGAATCTAAAAAATAAATATTTTTCTTATATATAGTACCGGAGGGAGTATCGGTATACTAATTTAAATACAAGAAATTTGACTTATAATGAAAGACAAAATTGTCACTAAAAAATATGTAGATAGATCTCATTTGCACCAATACCGATAGTCTTTTTAAAAGTATTTCGGTTCAATATTGTTTACCGCAACACCTTATTCTTGAAAGTAATCTGGTTCATTATTTCAAAGGAAAATTGACTTTTAGTGACAGTCTTGTTTGTCACTATAAGTCAAATTTGACTTTATCAACTCAAATAATAAAGAGTAAAATTATTTTAAAAAAGGATAAAATTGGAAGAAAAAAATTGATTTATATGGGTAGAGTTATAATTATAGGGGTATAAATTTGTTTTACCACAACTGATATTATATCTTAAGATTTTGTTTGTGAGTTAAAGAGAAAAATAGAAAACAAGTGAAAATTTCCCTCGGTGTGTAATGTTTTTGAAGAAAAGAAGAAGAGACAACTTATAATTTGTTTTTTTAGTATAAAATGTTGAAAAATGATTTGAATAGTTTTTTTATTAACTGATTCTCAAAAGAAGGGGTCCGATCATTTTAAAAATGTTGAAAAAAATCCTTCGAAACTAATTAATGATTCTTTTTTGGTTGGATGAGTGGAGGAAAGATGTCATGCCATCATCCAAAAAATTATAGTTAAGCATTGTAGGAGCATTAAGTAGAAAAGTAAAACTACATTTTGTCCCCTATTTTTTCTAAACCAACTTAGCTCATTTTGTTTCTCTCCTTTATGATATGATGATAGTCCTCTAACCTTCTACAATTTCTTCTAAAATTTATGCTAAGAAGACATAGTTATTAATTAACCTTCTACTAATTCAAAAAAATTTATTAACCTCCTAATCCCAATTTCTGTCCATCCTCCCCTCCCCTCTCCATCCATCAATCTCTCTCCAACCACCTCTCTCCATCTATCTCTCTCCATCCACCCCTTCTTAATAGAGAGGTCTTTTTAAAAGGACAAAAAAATTATTTTTAACCATTCATAAAATATCTAGATATATAGTTTTGGCGAAGATGATTGTTAAATCATAATCAACATAGTCATCACTTATAAAGATCTTCCATGTGATCATACACCTAAAGAGCCAAAATCTGGTAAACCGATCACTCCCCACCATTGCATGAAAATGTCAAATAAACGACATTTTTGAAAGAAATTGAAAAAAGAGTTTGTGATATTTAATTTGAAAGGTTGGTTATGATTTTCACCTAGATATGAGATTGTGATCTATTTACTTTATTTATGTTTGATTCTATCTTTTTAAAAGGAAATTTGATTTTAGAAATATAAAATCAATTTTTTGTTTTACAACAGAGTCAATGAAAATCGAACCTAAGATATTAGAGTCTTAGACATTCTACTCAAATTTCTCACTAATAGATCAAACTTAATATTGACTTGATATAATTAAAATCTATTTTGACAAGGTTGAATTGTTTTTAAATATAATTGAGTATCAATAAAAGAAAGAGAAATTATATTTTGACAAATATTTTAGGACAATATAATGGAATTAACCATTCATGCAAAGTTATTTTAGTTTTTTAAATATGTTTTTTTGTTCACCTATGATATAAGCTAGAAATTTTACACATTATCTTGTACTATATTTTAGTTGTCCTATATATAGTGTGGCTCTTCTCTTTTATCTATATATCTTGCTCATAAAATACTCTGATAAAATCACTACTCCATATATTTTTCTTCCACAAAATGACTCAATCTCAATTCCTACTCATAGGTGTTCACTTTGTAGCTGCAACCTTTAGGAACCACAACATTTATTTCTAGAACATTGAGGTCGAAAATGATCACTTGAGACAATCCAACACCAACACATCTATTTCTAAAATAATTGAAAAACAACAAAACCCTCATCTTTGTAGGACCTTAATTTGATTTGAAAATTCCGTACAAAAATACAAATTATGAGTTGTACCTCTCTCCTTCCTAATTTTGGAATGATATAATATTATTATTGAAGCAATTGCCCCCCAACCCGTACACCATCACAATCAAAATATTTAATAGTATAGTTCCGTGTCATATTAAATGTCGTTTAATATTACTTGTATTTGTTAAAAATCTACTACTTGACTTTGAGTGTCATTATCAAAAAAAAAGTAAAAAACTTCCTAAGTATACTAATTTTTATATTAGAATTAGTTTTTGTTACCAAAAATAAAATAAGTGTATTTTTCTTGAAAAACAAAGCTTATTAACTAAATTACACTTATTAATAAAATAGGTAATGACAAAAACAATTAATATTTGACAAAAAATAATAATTAACATTCGATTGATATTATAAAACACTAACAAATAATACGTGACATTTAAATATTTTAACTGTCACACTCAGTATTAGATGAGAGACTACCTAGGTTTTTTTTTTACAGTAAGAGAATACCTAGGTTGAAATCAACTACTCTTGCATTATTAAGTCTTATAAGTTGAGTTTTTTTTTTGTATGAGCATGAGCCTTTTTATTATGTATGTGTACATTCATCTTAATTAAAACATCCAAAGTGAAAGTCATCTCACCAATTAGAAGATGGAAGGTGTCGGAATTATATTGTCACCGTTTTGTGAATGCGGCCAATAAACTATGATTAATATGCCCGTAGTTTTTGGTGGTGGTGGTGGTACTTTCAGAAAGTCATCATCATATTGAGTCTTGTGTTCAACCTGTGAAGACGACTCAATAATATCTTACATCTCTCCATGATCTTTTCCTTGCCCTACCATGTTTTGGGGCGGGAGGAGCATTTTCTGCACACTATATGCATACGGAACCATGTGTTGCACTCTAACTACCAAGTCTTTCTCTTTCAACATTGTTAGTCATTCCTAAAACAATAAAGAATTTAACACTATATTCATTCATGCATTTTGTCAAACACTGGTGCGCATAAACTACAATGCAATTCTAAACACTAATTCAATTACTCATTTCACCAATTCAAGCCAATAACTATCACATTACACAAACAATACTACAATAAACCCTATTACTTTAATTTTCTAACTACTTCTAACTACAAAGCTAATCAATCTTAATCAACAATTGAAAAGCTGAGTCAGGACTTGTGAAACATTTGTTTTAAGATGAAAGAAACGAATTGGCCGGATTACGTTTTGGTGGTGGAGAATAAGTTTAACTTTGAGTTGAATGACAAAAATCGTAATTGAACAATGTTATTCTAGTTTTACTCTATATTGGTGCATTTCGGAACGTAAGATCCTTAACATAGTGAATTCCGAAGTTAACTTCTGAAGTGTTCAAATTGTAACTTCTAAAATTAGAATTTTTGGGAGGCTTAGAAGCAATGGGAGGGGCAAAAGAATTTTTATTTATTTCTTATATACCATTAAAAACAATTCGACCGAGGGTCCTAAAGTCCTACAAGGCCCATTAGAATGAACAGATTATGAGAGAATTTTATGTGTGCAAAGATGAGATCATAAGTGTACTAAGTGGGGGATTGGTGGTTTTGACTAGCAACTTATATGAATAAAAAAAGTGGCTTATTGTTTTTGAGTTTCAGATTATGTTCTGCTATGAGTTTCAAAAATTATTTAATTAAATTGAATCAATAAATCTCATTATTTAATCAAATGAGATGCAATGTGTTTTTTTTTTACCTATGGTTAAAAGCTTACTGCATCAAAAATTTTGGTTTGTTTTTTTTTTTGGGCTTTAGCCCTCTTCTGTATCAAAAAAAAAAAAAAATTTGGTGTTTTTTTTTATATAAAAAGCTTTTTTCAACTGAGTTTTTCTCTTTGCTTAAAAAAAAACTTGGCATCAACAAAATGCTATGATTATTACTAAAATAGACTGGTGGATAGATTCACACACTTTAATGTAAAAAACTGGAGAATTTAAAATTCGAACTCCAACTTTTTCAATAATACTATATATAGCTACTCATTGAACTACGGTCTACACTTACAGAATATTATATTTATTAATTTATTCATAATTCACGTGAGACATTTTTTTTTTCAACTGAATTAACTTTTTATATATGTAAAAAATAATTACACATTAACAAAAGGTAGACGGGCAACAAGCTGCGCCGCTAATTCTTTTTGAATAGCAAAACCTAATCTTTGAAAAACTACATCCCTAGACCTAGGCGTCACGACATTACAATGCATAACCTTTTGAACTCTTTTCAAAATGTTTACAGCCTCTAGTGCTAGCTAGAAATCCAAAAGTGTCGAAAGCAAACGGTATAAAAACGTGTTGATTGTCAGAACATGCTTTCTCATGTTTTGCCATTTTGCTTGAAGCAACTTTGAGGGCTGCCCGTCCCACGATAAAATCACCATCCCCTAGTCCCACAAGTGGGAAAACTCCAGTCAATTCTACACAAGCATGTTTCCCACCTACCCATCCAAACACTAGAACATCCGCTAGCCGAAGTGTCGATCTCGCTTATTGTGGGTCAGTCAAGAAGTTCACTGGTGCCTCTTTCTTAACAGAGATTCCCGCTCGCTTAAAAACATCAAAAATCACATCTCTGACCAAGTCATGCCTGTATTTGAAGTCGGGAAGCTCCCTACAATGAACTGCATGCTCCCCAAAAATGTCGAGACATGCTTTACGACAAACAGGACAAATCTCATCCTTAGGAAATATTAGAATCATGAGGCGGTACTAAAGGATGATACGATACTCAACCGGTGACATGTGTTGGCTTAACCCATCGATGGGGATAGCGAGGAGAAAGTCTTGAGCATGTGCCACTTTTAAACACCCAAAAATTGTTTTTTGCCTGGTAGTCATGTTAAAATCAACTTCCATGTCCTGAACAATTTTGCCAAAAAGAACACTCGCCAAAATATGTTGGACTTTAGGGGGGACGGTGTCCTTAATAGCAAAATTGCTAAAGTCATAAGTCGGAATCTTATCCCGAATACCATCCAAAGCATTGTCAAAATCCAAGTCCATACCACATCCTCCACTGTCTCTCAATATATGATTTTGCAAAATCCAAGATTGGGCCCTGGAAGCCACAAAAGCATATGAGGTGGCCTCTACTGCTGAATATAACCCTAACCCCCAAACTTAATGGGTAAAGAAGCAATCCTCCATTGGAGGTCTCCAAAGAATGAACCCCCTCCAACCACGATATTTTCAATCGCCACTCTCAACTCTTTATCAAACAAAGCAGCTGCCTCCTTCATGTAAATTGGTTGGCACGTCCTGAGGCTGAAAAAAAGTTTGGCGATACCCATGCATGACCGAAGTAGAAGAAGCTCACTCTGTGGATCTCTTAACTTAGAAAGAAGATGCATTAGCTCAACAGCTCTGACAGCTCTCTTCATGGCCACCTCCTCAATAAAACCTCTATCTCGACTAACAGCGCCTCCGAGCAATTTTACCCCAGACAAGGGCCTCCCAATGTCCGAAGGGAACAACCCCTTACGAAGTTTGCTTCCATCACAAGAAGGCCAAAAAACCTCTGTTTTCCGAATATTCAAAAGAAGGCCCAATCCTGGACCTGTTTCTCTAATGATATCAAGGGATTTAGCCACTTACTCGAAATCCCCTATGATAGTCCCATCATCAAGATACCAAGCATGAAAAAGGAGTTTGCAGTTGTCTCTGATCTTATGAATGAGAGGGTGTAGCACAAGAGCAAAAAGAAGGGGTCCCAACGGGTCACCTTGTTGCACTCCAGTGGCTGCCATAATATGATCATCCCCAAGGTATAACCTCGCTGCCTGACCATAAAGAAACTCAACCCACAAGGAAATAGATGGACATCACACCCTCACCTCTTGTAGCAGTGCCGACCTATCAACCATGTTGAAAGCATTCGAGAAGTCCACTGTGAGCATAGCCAAAGAACCATCCTCATGTCGCTGGCTTAGCACCATGTTGGCACTGTGCAAAACAGCCTCTGCGCCGCTTGATATTCCAACCCCAAATTAAAATTCATTGAGATATTTAGCCTTTTGTTTATATCTTGAATACATCAAAATTTTAAATATATCTTCAAATTTGTCTTTTCTTTATAATTTTATGAACTAAATTAATTATAAGCAAAATATATAAAAAATTCAATATATTCAAGAATTATAATATCGAAATTGGTAGGGACAAATTCAATATATTCAAGAATTATAATAACATATCACATATTGTTCCTGTGAGCATAAATTCATTATATATACAAGTTCTGAAGTTCAAACTCGAACACTTCAATTATTCACTTTAAAAATAGAAATTATAATCACTAGTCTACATAACATATCTAATAATCAAAATGATTGTTTACCGGTTAATAGAGGCCAAGAAAAAGGTAAAAAATGTGTCAAGTAAAAAGAGGGGTCACAAATAGGGAGTAGAGGATTTAGTAGATATGTGGTAGAAACTATTTAAGGGGAATGACCATTAAGTTAGGTAAAAATGACACAAACACATAAGTTATCATTTCTTAGTTAGATTATATTTATCCTGTGATCGAATTTTAAATTATTAATACCTCTTTGTTTTAGGAACCAAAGAGTTAAAGGGATCCACCAAAAAATCAGATTCGTTTTGCTAATTTTAATTTTGAGTCGGACTTGATATATTTATATATCATTGAAACTTTTGAATTATAAAAACACAAATTACCATGAGTCTTGTTTGCCAGTATTATTATTTTTTTTTAATAAATTTACCCGTAAAAATTATCTTTTTGCTAAGCCAGTAAAATTTATCATTATTAACAACTTGGCATCAAGAAGATGTTACGTTTGTTCAAATTCAAAATTTAAATAAAATAATAAATGATAAAAATGAACCAAAATTGCCCTTCCATGTGTTAATCCTTTTGTCTTATTTTTGACTGTTAAAGAAAGTTCAATGTTAAATTATTTTTCTTTCTAATTCTAGCACTCAATGCTGAAACCTGATCTTTATGGGATTTTATGATTGGAGCTGAAAACTGATCTTTAATTACAATTCACAATATCGTTACATAGGTCCATTTGAAAACTGAATTTTAAAAACAATTGTCAAATACTTGATTTTTTTTTATTTTTTACTATCAGTTTAATCTGGTTCAGGGGTCAGTTCTGGCATTAAGTGGTTCCAGCCTTCTCCCGATTGCAGTTGCGGAGATCGAACCGTGGTCCTCCCTACCAAGTTTAGCGTCAATCACCACTGAACCAACTAACGATTGATCGTCAAATACTTGATTTTGATAAGCTGTTAGTGTAGAATTAGTTTAAAAAGATGTCCATAAATCATAATTAAACTAATAATGCTAATTTTTTTACCTGAATTTGAACTTGTAACCTATTTAAAAGTTTTGAAAAGATCACCATATTTGTCCAACCCTGCCCAAAATATTAACGGATACTAATTTAAATATAATATTGGTGCATTAAATTCAGATTACAAAATCAAAAATTCCTCAAAATTATTTCAATATTTTTTTTTTAAACCGAATATCTTCTACGCAAATGTAATGTTCTAGATTCAAATTCAAGTGAATAATATCAATATTTAACACGAGTTAAAATTTGTGAACAAAATCTTTATATCTACCAAATCAACATTTATATCTATCATTTAAACTTTATTTTTTCATACTATTTTATTCATTTCCTTTTTTACACAAACACTATTTTATATTTTTTTACTCTTTGTACATTGTGTGACTAAAAAAAAAAATTCCTGTACATTTATAATATTTTTGATATAATTCCTTATATATATTTTTTGTAGTACTCTCCATATCTCTTATTTTATTTCTTTCTTTATTTTTTCAAAAAATCAGTCAAAAAAAAATTCTTTCTCATTTTTTGATATCATTTTATTTTTCTTCGAAAAAAAGGATATGATTTTATTTTTTTCTTTTGATAATTGATTTTATTTCTTTCTTGAAAAAGGGAACATAATTTTTTTAATAAATGCAATATAAAAAACAAAAAAGTATAAGAAAATCTTTATACCCGCCCAAGAAAAAATTAAATTTATTTCTCTCTCTCTCTCTTGATTTTTGATTTCTATATAACAAACGCGCTACTGAATAAACAAGCTCAACAAAAAACCAGAAACTGTTGCAATCTCTTTCATCATCATCTCAAATTCTCAACAAAACCTTCCAATGGATTGGTTCAGTTGATTCATTTTGTTACATTCTGTTCCTTTTTACTTGCCTTTCTGTTCAAGTAACCCTTTTTTCTCTGTCTATGAAACTCTGTTGTTATATATAAAACAAAGGTATGTTTTTTCTGAAAACTATCATATGGGTTTTGTTTATTTTCTTTATATAATAAGTGGGTTCTTTGAAAGATGTGATTTTGATTAAGTTTTGAAAAAAGGGTTTCTGAGTATTCCCTTTTTTATATCTATTTTGATTTTTCTTGAAAACTGGTTTTGTTTTGGTGTGTTTTTTGGGTGGTGAATTTGAAGATTGTAATGGTTTTTGTAGTTTTCTAAGGTAGGTTTGTGCTGAGGAATCAATATAAGGTGATAAATTTTTTCTTTCTGAATATAATGTATGAAATTATTTGTGTTATGTATATGTTACCATGAAATTATTTGGTTACCATTCTTGTATTTGATTTAAAACGAGAATGATCAAATGTACTTTTTTGTAATCATTTGGATTTAAAGTTGTTTTTCTTCTTTATGGATTTCCTTTAATGTAGCACCGGTCATGGTTTTAAATTGCGGTTGCAGTCACAATTGCAGTTGAGTCAAACTTGCTACAACAAGCTGCAGTTTAAAACCATGGCATCAACCCATCAGATCAAAGGTTGATGTGTAACTCGTGTCACTATTCAATAGTGACACATACATAACATATATTGGTCTTTTTGTTTTTGACACCAACACATACGCTCAATCTTTTTGTTTTTTTTTTTTAAATTAATTTAGTGTATGTTTGCTATCACCGTAAAAATGTCACGGTGAGAATCACAGCGATTCACTGTGTAGCTTTTAAAAAATCGCGGTGGATAAGTCACCGTGATTTTGACATATGATATCAAAATAGGCTTATGATCGAGTGGTGACTTTGTTTCGGTATCATATTAGGTATTTGGTGTCCGTGTATGTATATTTGTTTGATCAGTGTCTTTCGAGAGTCGAAGTAGGATCGGGGAACAATAGGAATGTCACCATCCTTATACAATTGATAACTTTTGTTTTATTAGCTAGGGTAGGGTCGGTTAAAGTTTATAGATGCACAATTGAAACACC
The DNA here is from genome assembly GCA_951799995.1 of Trifolium subterraneum. Classification (NCBI taxonomy): domain Eukaryota; kingdom Viridiplantae; phylum Streptophyta; class Magnoliopsida; order Fabales; family Fabaceae; genus Trifolium; species Trifolium subterraneum. The sequence continues at coordinate 57,211,102 of OX637464.1, read as the reverse complement.
TAATACATGTAGTAAAGTTTGTTTGTTAGAAATTAGATTGTTGTTTGTTGAAGTATATTTGTGAAATTGGGTAGCTGAAATTAATGAGTGAAAGAAACATCTTAGTTTTTCTTTTCAGTTTTTGATGATTTCATTTGTTTTCTTTTCTATAATAATTGTGGTTTTATGGTCAGTTCTTATTGCTTTTATTGCTTCATATATATTTGAATTTGAATTTGCTTAATGTAATGATAGATAGTATTTGCATTTTAATCTGAATAAATGGACAATAATCAAATGAGAAAAAACAAGTAATTTTAATGTTGTCAAAGATTTATTTACATTTCCATTGATAGATATGTCAAATATCGAATTTGAATTTGAATTAGAGATCACAAAATCATTTATAAAAATTATGATGTTTCTGTAACTGACAGATTATGATTTGTGAACAATATTATTCTTGGACCTTGATGCATAACATTAAATATGTAGATATTAAATGATTTCTTTGTTATTTCAGGATTGTTACTCCAATATATGATGGCAGAGGAAAGTGTTCATGTACCAATGGTTTCTGATGAAGTGACTATGTCGCGTGTCGTTGAATTAAGAAGGCCCTCATCTGGAACTAATGGAGAAAAACGTGTTCCTCATTATCGTCGAGCTTCGATTGGTTCCTGTCATGATATTTGCAAATATGGGAAGAACATTGCAGTTGAAGCAAATAAAAGAAGTTCCATACCTAAGTTAGCCGAAAGAAAACAACTACTCCAAAGTTCGCAGAAGAACATTGGCGAAGTAATAGTCGCATCAGGTATCAAACTTCAAGCATCAGACACAACCAAGGTAATTAAAACTGGACCGGGTCGGCTAGTTCAACCTGGCAATGAAGTTGTGGTAAACAAAGTGAAACAATCATTACCTCTTCGAGATTTGCAAAATTCTTCTATCTACAAAACAAGGAGGCAAGAGATTTCATCAAGTTCTAAGATGGATTCTATACCAAAACCAATTTCCAAGAAGGAAGAACCACTATTGAAATCAATCTCTCAAAGGGTGAAAACTCATCCAATATCAACTTCTCAGATGGTCAAAACTTCATCAAAATCCATTTCCAAGAAGACGCGACATTTATCAGTGGATCTAGATTCCAGCAAAGTAGCTTCACAAAGGGCTTCATGGTCAACTTCTCATATGGTCAAAACTTCATCAAAATCCACTTCCAAGAAGACGCGGCATTTATCAATGGATCTAGGTTCCAGCAAAGTAGCTTCACCAAGGGCGTCCTCATCACCAAAATCTTTTCAAAAAAGAATTGCAGGTATTAATATACACAAGAGCTTGAAAACTGTGTCGCGTGTTAAGAATCAACCAAAGCCTAGAAAAGTTGAACCTGCGGAACAATGCAATGAGGTCAAGGAAAAAACTTTGTATGTCATCATAGAAAGTGAAGACCAAACTTTTCAATCTGATCAAAATGAAAACCTTGATATTGAATTGTCCTCAAATGCTCAAAATGCAACAAGTGAACTTGAGGAGGATTCTTGTTTAGGAAACAATGGAAAAGAAAACATGGACAATTTGGAGATTTTGGATTTGGAAGGTGAGGAAAATGAGAAGCCTCAAAAGGGTGAGACTGAAAATTTGGACATTATGGATTTGGAAGTTGAGGAAAGTGAGAAGCCTCAAAAGGGCGAGACTGACAATTCGGAGATTTTGGATTTGGAAGTTGAAGAAAATGAGAAGCCTCAAGAGGGTGAGACTGAAAATTTGGTTGAATCTCAAATGGAGAAAAGTAGTCCAAGGGAGGTTGAATTTGGAAGAGGAAAAGTGTCGAAGGACAACGATAATGATGATAAGGTTGATGCTGATGAAACTGATGCTATAACTGGTGTTGAAAAGGTTGTTTTGAGACATCAAGATGTGAAGGGAAAGAAAGATGAACAAGTATTGTTGAATACTGTGATTGAGGAAACAGCTAGTAAACTTGTTGAAATTGAGAGGAGTAAGGTGAAAGCTTTGGTTGGTGCATTTGAAACTTTGATCTCACTTAATGAGAAAAAAAACTAGGCAAACATTTTCATGAAGTGTATGTTTGGATTCACGTTGAGTTTGACATAATTAGACTGTGATGCATTATTTTATTAAAAGTTACACTTTAGTGCTTCGACAAAATTAAGATGTCGTTGTGATTTCGTCAAATCAAAGTCATTTCAAACATGCATTACTTAAGAAATGTTAGGATAGTATACCAAAGCTGGGAAAGTGGAAGGTATAGATAGATATGCCTAGTTGTCTTTGTATTCACTGTTTACCACTAGTTTGAGTAAACATGAATAATTATCTTTTGAATTTGAATAAAACAGTGATGATGATATCAAGTTATTTTGTATTTTACAAACTCTTTTGAATTTGTGTTTTACAAGCTTAATGTTCACATTAAATGAAATTGATTTTGAATGAAGTGTGATTTTGTAAATACCTAAATTTCTTTAGTCATATTTGATAGTTATTATTTGCAAGATATGTATTTTATAACAAGGTCTTGCTTATTTTTATTGTGTGTTTGCTTTGGTGCAAAACTACACTCGATAGTTGTTACTTATCGATAGCAGTATTTAAAATATTGTCGCCACCGAATTTTTTTCATATGCATAAGTTAAATGCTATTTTTATTTTTATTTTGTTAAAAAATGATGTGGGCATAAAAATGACCTTTGATTATTTAAGTGCCACGTCACAAGACCACCCCACATAAATCCTACCTGGTGCCAGCTAGGAAAAACTTATGTCATCAAATCCAACACGTGTCACAAAATTACTGGTCATTAACTTGTGATTAGTAACAAAGCTATGATCCAATGATTATCTTGCAAGTTGCAATAATCTCTGTTTCTTTCTGTATTGTCGTTATTCATTCTTCATTTCACATTTCTTGACCAAATTGCCCCTACTTTTAGTTCAATATTACTTCACACTGTAGTTGATAACATGTTATTGTTTCTCTTTCTCTCGATTGTTCCAATTGCACACAAAAGTGGGTTTTTCTAGGGTTTCAAGTCTCTGCTGAAACGGATTAATTCAGGTAAGATCATGATGAATACTCTCTTTCTCTCTCAAATTGTGAATCTTGGATTCATTTCATTCGATTTGTTTTGGTTTATTTCTTAATTTAAGTTTTTTTTTTGGGGGGAAATTTCTTGTTTTTGTGAGTGAAATACAGTGTTGTTGACTTTTTTGTGACTGAACTATAGTGTTGTTGACTTTCTGTGCATTATTTATTCATTAGTAATTTCTGGGTGATCTATAATCTTGAAATGATAAATATGGTAGAAATTTATTATGCTATCTGGATTGGATTATGTTATTGATGGAAAATTTCAAAAATTTAATTGTTGTTGTGGTAAATTGTTATCATTTATAGCTAGTTGATCACTTTGATCCTGTTTGGGTCGGCTTATTTGAGCTTCTCTACTTGTATAAGACTGTTAAAGTGAGCTTATAGAAAAACGAGATTATAGAAAAACTCCCTCCGGCCACTATTATAAGCATATATTAATTTTTTCTGATTCATTGAGTAACTGATGTATCATTATTCAATGAATCTAAAAAGTGAATATTTGCTTATAATAGTGTGCCTAGAGGGAGTAGCTTATGACATGTACATAAGCTGTTTTTAACTTATTTCCATAATTAGTCAAAAAAAAAAACTTATTTCCATAAGCTCTCCAGGATAGCTCATAAGTCATAAGAGTAGCTTATAAGAACTTATATGATAAAATTAGCTTATAAGTTGTTTTTAACAAATTTGACTTTATTTTATTATAAAATTAGCTTATACATAAGGACTTATATGATACTACTCCGGTTTTGAATGTAAGCAAAAAAACAACTTTCTAGGTTCATTGAATAAAGCATGTATCAGGTCCTGATACATACTTTATTCAATGAACCTATAAAGTTTGTTTTTGGTTATATTCAAAACCGGAGGGAGTAAGTTCTTATGTTATAAGTCTGTATATGTATGATTTGAGGGATTTGTGAATTTTTGAACTCTTAGATGCATGAATTGACTTAGTATGTGAATGTGATTGTATGTTGCTGAAAAAACTAGGAATGAGTTGAAGCCGAATTGATTGAGTATTGCTTGGATTTTCTCACTTAATATTGTAAAAGCTTGTTTGGAGAAATTGTTTTGAGCACATGAGAGAAATAGAATAAGTTTGTATTATGTAACTATAATTGTGATGAAAATATATTAGCGGAAAATGAGAATAAGAAACCCAACCAAACACATGCTAAATTTGTAGTCTTCATTTTCATTTTGGAGATTAATTGATTATAAGACTAGTAAGCACAAAGCAATTGAAGTAACATTAAACCGGAAATTCACATCATACTGTTGGTAGGGGAATTTTTCTTTTCTTGAACCGACTTGAGTACTCTAGAACTAGATTGCAAACCTATTAGTTGAATATTAAATTTTAGTTTCTTAAGAAAGTATAGATTTGTATAATTCAGTAACAGTTAAATCAGTTGTCTTGATTTTTTCCAATTACTGTGAAGCATTTTATGATTAAGAATTTGGTGTTTAAGTTTTGTCAACTGGGTGAGTACCCTGAAGTTTGCCAAGTATGAATGTTCATAAACTGATAATTTTTCTTTTAGTTTTGCTAGGTGGATAAAATGATTATCACAAAGCAGTATCGATGCATACACTCAGCTAGCTGTCAATGTTCTAAAGGGCATTTAAGTGAAGATGCAATTTTCTTAGTGTTTCACAATTTAAAATGGAATCCCAAATTGATTGCTACTCTGTCGTGTGTGTGCAAATGGTTTGATGATCTTGCCAAACGAGTTCTATGGAAAGAGTTTTGTCGAACAAGAGCACCAAAGATGTTGTGTGATCTGCAATCCACCGGGAGCCACGTCGTTGATGGGAACTGGAGGGCGTTAGGGAAGCTTCTTACATACTGTTCGGGATGCACAAAAGGTGGCTTGTTTAAAAACATCCAGAATCCGGTCCCAGGTCACTTTGTGTATCAGACTCGATTTTCTAGAACTTCAGGAAAGAGCTTTCTTTTACCACAATGCAGAACCGATGTTTTATATGTGTCTGATCCTTGTGAGCATCTTGATCAAGGTGAAGAAGGAGATTTGGGATTTTTTCGTGGAGTTTTTAAGTCATTTGCAACGTCAAAGGTCAGAAAGATGCTTATTAGTAAAGGTGCCAACCTCCATCAAACAGAAGTTTGCCCTTATTGTAAGGCAAAGTTATGGAGCATGCACCAAGCTAAAATGATCCCTCAAAGTGCTAGTTGCAGACTTGGTTCTTATGAAGATTATATTGAGTATTTTGTGTGCCTCAATGGTCACTTGATTGGGAATTGTACGCTATTGCCATTGTCTGATTCTGAAGAGGCACCTGAGTTGGAGAAATAGTTCAATGACTTTCAGGTATTGTTATGTATCTGGAAAACCTTAACTCACTCTTCTGTTTATGTTTACTCACTCTCCTGATTGTAGCTGAGTGATTTCTTTGAGAACTGGACCCATTTATAATACCATCATATATATGACTGCGGTAACGGGATAGAAGTTAGTGAAAAATAAGAACTCATTTTATGCTTTAGTCGTTTTAGTATTGTCAGTTTAAACCAGTTTTCAGTAAGTGGTTAATTTTATCCAAGTGACTAGATCAGTTTGAAGGTTAATTACACTTGTGTACTAAATGTTTCTGCAGCTGTCATTATTCTTTCTGAATCTGCTAAATTCAAGATGAAGATTTTTTAGAAGAAACGCGAAGAAAGCAAAAGGTACCTTTGAGGTGGTTCATGATGTGCTCTCGCATATGTAAGATAATAGGTAGAGAAATTCTTCAGATGCATTTCACTTTGTGCATGTGAAGAATAGTCTAAGTGACTAGTGATGTAGCATAATCCCTTACTTGAAGGTATTGATATTGCATTATTCTTATTTGTATTCGATATTTGTGGTCAATTCTCTTATTCTTAATGATTGGTTGTTATCCTTGGATGGAATGTATATATTTACTTGAACAGCTGTGTATCTTTAAATTGACGGCGAGTTTGACAAAATTATGATAACATTCTAATTTTGTGAAGCTCTAAAGTGTAGTTTTGTCATAGTCGTGACGGATCACCATGATTATGTCATTTTCACCGTCAATCCAAACATTTAAAACAAATTTTATATGGTTAATTATTTCCTAAATGACAAGTCTGTCTTAAATTACTTTTTGTGAGCTTTAGATGACTAATATATCAAAGATAAAATATTACATGTATTTGAACTCTTCTATAAAGCCATAATTTATAGATTAGATATTCTTGCTTCAATTTTTTTAGAAAGTAATTTTCTTAAAAAACAATTGGCGATAAAAATATTTTGGGTAAAATATGTTTTTTGTCACTACTTTTATATTGAGTTTTGGTTTTCGTCCCTATACTTTAAAATCGTTCTTTTTCGTCCCTAATTAATTTTCAGTTTTGGTTTTAAATGTTAGGTCAACTAAATGTTGACTAATGGATGTCCACATGGTGCTGCCATGTTGGATTTCGTTGCCACGAGGCATCCTATATGGACTTCCACGTCAGATTTTTTTATAAAATTTTTTTAAAAAAAACTTGGGATCTTTGACTTCATAGCATATTTCTTCCACTTGGACAATGCCTTTCATGCAAAAACATAGGATCGTTGACTTCATGGCATATTCCTTCCACTTGGATCTTTTATACAAGCTACGAGACTTAGATACCTTTTATGGAAATCCAACCACAAGCTTAACACATATTGCAGTTCTTGTAAAATTTTTTTTTTTTTTGGTCCTTGTTTGATTGAAGTCATGCTTCTCAGGTCCAAACTTTAAAACTTAACAAAGCTGGATTTGACTCCGTAAATCAAAATTGAAATAAACTCAGGTCTGCAAGATTAGAATCATTCACAAGTGACACGATTTTTTTAAGACAATTTTTTAATAGTTCATCTCTTATTCCATACTCCCTTCATCCTTAATTATAAGCAAAAATGTACTTTTTAGATTTATTCAAAAATTGATGTATCTAGACCAAATACGTTAATTATTCAATGAATCTGAAAAGTTAACTTTTGCTTATAATTAAAGATGGAGAGAGTATTTTAAGCTTAACTGTGTCTTACGAGATGGATTATTAAGAAATGGTCTTAAAAAAGACATATCATCTGTAAATGGTTCTAAAGATTGTTAGACATTAAACTACATCCGTTATTGTTCTAACGAAAAATAGTAAAATAGGAATTGGCTTATTTATTTGTTCTAATGAAAAATAGTAAAATAGGAATTGGCTTATTTATTTAAAAGAATTAGAGAGATTTTTTTTAGAGAGTTTTTTTTTATATTTCTTTTTTGTAAATTATTTGAAGAGTCAAAGACAAATCACTTAGAAATGAAGACTTTAGTGATTGCAAACATTAAAGAACATGAATCAAGCAATGCGCACATGTCTTTGATGAGTAAATGGATTGACTTGCAAATTAAATTTGAGAAAAATATAACAATGATAAACATCTTCAAGAGCTTATAAAAAACGGAAAAATAAATATATTTACACTGCTTTGGGGTGATAAAGATGATACTTCGTCATGTATTATGATATTCGTATTGATTGATAGATACAAAACATAACCAAATATCAAATGAAACCTAGTATAGTGAAAAATAAGGAGCAGTGGCATGTATTCATTCAGGGAGCTTGAGCAGAAGGTTCCATTTCTTGTGGTGTAGATTGTGAATCAGCTTCAATCTTTCTAAAAACTAGCTTTTGCTGTGGAAGTTGATTGTTGGCAAATGCTGACAGTTCTGTGTCTACTAAAATTGTGTCCTCCTCCTTAAATTCTCCTCTCAGAATACCCTTGGCAAGTTCATTCTCCACATTTTGTTGAATCACTCTCTTGACTGGCCTAGCTCCATAATTAGGATCATATCCTAGGCTTCCAAGAAGTTGGATGGCAGCATCTGTTACACGGATTTTCATCTTGCGATCCGCTATTCTTTTCTGCACACGCTCCAACTGTAATAAAACATTAAAAAAGGGGGGAAGTTAGAAAATCTTGCAAAAAGGCTTCATGTAATTGCCACTGTAATTCTTTTTTTATGAAAGAAAAAACAGCAACAGTTATTGTAGTCGCGACATTAAGATTTTTTTGTCTCTGCAACCACAAAGCGACTACAATTGGGGTCATATCAGCAGAGTTTAACCGCAATTTTCCATAATATCAACAAATAACATCAGAGTTTAACTGCAATTTTTCCCATAAAGAAACATTGGAGATACTAGTAACTGGTAAAATACCGATGGTTAACTTGTAAATCTTATATTCATATTTTGCTGAGAGCATATAGAAGTCAATAAGAAATCCTAGATTAGTAACTTACAAATGCAAGTTAACTTATAAATCTTATATTCATATTTCTGATTATGCTTGTAAGAAATGTCAATCAAAATGATATATTGGAATATAGCAAATTTAGGAAAAAAGGAGGAATAAATTACCTGTAACCTGACAATGCTACTTATTTGATCGCGATCAAGAGGCTGGAAAACAATATATTCATCAACTCTATTCATGAACTCGGGGCGAAAAATGGATCTTGCAGCGTCCATTACTCGTTGCTTTATGGTTTCATAAGCTAACTCTTTGGGTGTCGTGTCATCATCCGTGTTGAGAATGTACTGTGATCCGACGTTTGAGGTCATAATGATAACAGTGTTGGTAAAACTCACTGTTCGACCCTGTGAATCGGTTACTCTTCCATCATCCAAAATTTGAAGGAATACATTGAACACATCCGAGTGTGCCTTCTCAATCTCGTCAAACAAAATAACAGCATAAGGTCTGCGGCGAACTGTCTCGGTAAGCTGCCCTCCCTCTTCGTACCCAACATATCCAGGTGGTGCCCCAATCAATCTTGAAACTGCATGCTTTTCCATGTACTCGCTCATATCAATTCTTACTAGTGCTTCTTCGGTATTGAACATGTAAGAAGCTAGTGTCTTAGCAAGCTCAGTCTTTCCTACACCAGTAGGTCCCATAAACATGAAGCTAGCAATTGGACGATGAGGATCTGAAAGACCTGCTCTTGAACGCTGGATAGCCTCCGCTACTGCTTTAACAGCAGGGTCTTGACCTACAACGCGCTTATGAAGTACTTCCTCTAAATACAACAACTTCTCCCTCTCTGATTGTTGAAGTTTTGAAACAGGAATGCCGGTCCACTTGCTTACAATTTCAGCAATATCATTTCCTGTTACTTCCTCTCTCAGCATAGACTTTCCAGAGTTCATATATTCATCTAACTCCTTCTCTGCACTCTCAAGTTGTCGCTGCAAGGAGTTCAGGCTACCATATTTTAATTCAGCAGCACGGTTTAGATCATACTCCCGCTCAGCCTGTTGGATCTCAAGATTCACCCTGTCTATCTGATGCATAAATACAGAACATATTAGTATTTGGTGTTGATCATTAATCGATGAAAGATCATCTATGTAATTAAATTTCAAGTATAGTTGCCAACTCAACCATATACTTGCACTAGTTTTTCCCCGTGGTGAAAATATTACAGAATGGCATGTTTGATAACTTTCAACATCATAAAAAGTATATGATAACACACCTCTTCTTTGATTGATTGAATCCGAGTCATTACAGATTTTTCATGCTCCCACTGTTCAGTCAGCTCAGACTGTTTCTCTTTCAAGAGAGAGAGCTCTGCCTCAAGACGATTAAGCCTATCTTTAGAAGCCTTGTCTGTATCATTCATGAGAGAGAGTCTCTCCATCTCAAACTTCAGGACTGAACGGTTGATTTCATCAAGTGCAGTAGGTTTTGAAGTGATTTCCATTTTAAGTTTGGCAGCTGCCTCATCAACCAAATCAATAGCTGTCATTGGGAAGAAGTTAGAAGTCAGTGCTTTATGAACATTAATTGCAGCCCAGAATGAAATTTGAACCAAACAATGCCTTACAAAACAATTTCAAAAAGAAATCTGTCAGAACAATACTTCGTCATTTAAAACCTTCCAAAACAATTAACAAACATCTCTAAATTATTTGTTTTCCATGATCCCACAAATGAATTCACATGTTCTAAAAGCACATGATTAAATCATTCAGGAATGTTTTTATCCAAAATTTTGATTCCACAAAAATATGTTAGTTACTTAGGGATAGAATCGAAGTGAATTCTCCTGAAACTTAAGTCCTTTTGCAATTTAAATAAGTAATTGTTACCTTTGTCAGGCAAAAATCTTCCGCTGATATATCGATCTGAGAGAATTGCAGCTTCGACAAGAGCACTGTCAGAAATCCGGACTCCATGATGTAGTTCATATCTTTCCCGCAGTCCCCTTAGTATTGAAATGGTATCTTCAACAGTAGGTTGGTCAACATAAACCTGCTGGAAACGACGCTCTAATGCTGGGTCCTTCTCAATATACTTCCGATACTCATCAAGTGTTGTTGCACCAATACACCGCAACTCTCCTCTACCAAGCATAGGCTTTAAGAGATTACCAGCATCCATAGCACCATTTGTAGCACCTAACATAAGAAAAATAATAATTGCAATTAAATCCAACATCCAAATGTTACTTTCTAAATACAATATTTTAGGAGAAAAAAATGGATTAAATTAAATTGTATCGTCTATAGGATTAGATTCCTTGTCGATCTGATGACATTTTGGAATAAAAACTTTTTCACATCAAGTAATAGACCAATCTTTAGCAGATTTTAGAATCTTCAAGAATTTAATGTCTGAAAATGAAATGCTTTGAAGCTTACCTGCCCCAACAACTGTATGAATCTCATCAATGAAAAGGATAGTTTGACCATCAGATTCTGTTACTTCTTTAAGAACAGCTTTCAGCCTATCTTCGAATTCTCCCCGGTATTTTGCTCCAGCAATAAGTGCACCCATATCAAGGGATATAAGCTGAAAAGAGAAAAATGCATAAGATTATTTTGCAACTACAAACTGATACTTCAGGAGTTAAAAATAAGAAAATATTATCTTTTCGCTAAAAAATGAAATAAAGAATAGACTGGCAGTGGTATAGTAAGGATCATTACAGTGAAGAGAGAGGACAGGACATACCCTACGGTTCATCAAAGCTTGAGGCACATCTCCTTGAACAATTCTCTGAGCAAGTCTGTTTCAATGGTAGATATAGGTCAATATACATAACATTAAAAAGAATATAAACAAAAGCATCCAAACTTTGGGGCAAGTAACAAAATAATTATTTAACCTACTTGTTGTCAAATAAAATTATGAGAAAATCCTGAACCACCAGTTAAACACATTTTTCACATGCACAATACTATGTGCTGATCATATAGTTGATCATATTGCTTCATCCATTCTAACCTTTGCTATTTACAAGGTATCAATTTTTCCTAAGTAGTTTGGTTTTTAGTAAAGTTGAAAAGAGAGAAATAAGTTGTCTTGAGAAAGAATTAAGCACGTACCCTTCAGAAATTGCAGTCTTTCCAACACCAGGCTCACCAATCAGCACAGGATTGTTCTTTGTTCTCCTGGAGAGAATTTGGATGCACCTGCGTATTTCATCATCTCTTCCTATAACTGGATCAAGTTTTCCTGCTTTAGCCATTGCCGTCAAATCTTTTCCATATTTTTCCAAGGCTTCATACTTGCCTTCTGGATCTATTAACAAATATAAAGTAAGGTTTGATCAGGACTAAATGTAGACAATCATATAAAGTAAGATTTCATACTTGCCTTCCGGATCTATTAACAAATATAAAGTAAGGTTTGATCAATACTAAATGTAGACAATCATATACAACACACAGTTTCTAAAAGCTCATAGACAAGATGTTCAAGCATAACAAAAATCCACAGCTTCACAATTTTCCAAAAGAGACACAGGTCTTCAATAGCACAAAATTAAAACTTAAACCAGTGTTGTCAAGTGCAAATCGCAGAAAAAAGCAGTTTGTTCAAATTACTATACAGAACAGTACTATACCACTCTATAACCGCTATTTGACAACATTTTATACTAATAGTGTATTGCGAATAGTAGTAGCACAAGAAGAAAAATGAACAGCACACCAACACAACTATAATCATATATTAAAAAATGTAGAATGAGACAAATGGAAAATGTCATTACCTTGGTCAATTACTGACTGGCGTCCCCTAATTGACTCTATTGCAGATTTTAGACCTTGCTGAGATATTTGAAATTCTTTAAAGAGTTGCTTTCCAAATCGTTGGTCTTGGATAAAACCAAGAACCAAGTGCTCAACTGAAACAAATGAATCCCCATATTCTTTCTTGTAGTCCCTGGCTCTTTGAATCAATGCCTCCAAATCACGCCCCAACATTGAACCAGCTGATTCCCCTATAACCTAACATAATTGAAAAAACAATTGAGCTTTTGGGGTACAAAATAAAGAACCCCAGAGGAAATATCTAGTGCTTGTTTGGATTGACTTATTTTAGATTATCTAGTGGCATAAAAACATGTGAGACTGTTCGGGGGGCATATAGAAATAGTTTATGACGTATCCATAAACTGTTTTCAACTTATTTCCATAAAGCTTATTTCCATGATCACTTCAGGACAGCTTATGAAAACAACTTATAGTTTCTACAAAATTAGTTTGACTTTATTTTATCTTGTCATATAAATAGCTTATACATAAGCACTTTTATAATAGATGCTTATGCTATAAGAGCTTAATTGAGATATTTATCCAAGAGGGACCCTAATCCACTAATGAGTACACAGTAGTTAAGATAAACTCAATAAATCAGCAAAATACAAGACTGCAAATGCTGATATATCAATTCAAACTTGTTCAAATATAATGAACAGATCACCTTAGGTTGCCGCTGAATGTACTTATCAGTAGCTTCCAGAAGCCGAGTGTTATCCACCCCAACCTTGGAAAAAATCCTACGAGCAAGTCCATTCTTCTGCTCCAACAAAGCCTTCAACAAATGCTCTGTCTCCACAATCTGATGCTTGTTCTCTTTGGCCACCTCTGGCGACGAAACTATCGCCTGCCAGGCCAACTCTGTGAACTCTTGCTGTGTAATCTGCCATTGCATCAAAACCCCAAGTCCTAACATCAACCGATGTACTTCTGTACTTCACAAGCTATAATACACATGACATAACAAACAAGATGGAAAATTTTCAAATCTTCAATTTTGCAAATATGCTGAGAAAATCACCCATATGGTTAGTCAATTGATGATTAAATTAGTTGGAAGATTATTGATTTCTAAGTTACTACTAGTAAGTGGTACTAAGCCCCTTTGTGGTTCAACTTAATCAGGACAATGTCGAGTGTCGACACCATACACTCCAAAGCTACTATGTTTTGGATCCTAGCTGAGAGAAAGTAATAATATTAATAAAAATTCAAAACATATAAAAAAACGTAGTTTACACGATGATATCTTTTGTGAAATTTGTGTCCATCTGAAAAACATTTTGGTTTCAGATACCATTTTTTGTTTTTGTTTTCGCCACCACTATCCGACCCACTAGATCGCCTAATCTTGTTCGGGGGGGTCAGTTCTGGCATCAAGTGGTTCCAACCCCTCTGATTGCAGTTGCAGGGGATCAAACCGTGGTACTCCCTACCAAGCCCAACGTCAATCACCACTGGACCAACTAGCCAAGATACCATTTTATTTTTGTTTGTAAATTAAGTGGCAAGGACCATTGAAACACACGCAACTCCGAAATCTCAGGTTCAAACTTGGGTGAAGGTATCCATTCTAGCAATATCAACATTGCAAGTTCAACAGTTTGAATTATTATTTTAAAATATGTAGAGAATTGAATTGATACAATCCTATATAATTTTAGGTAACAAACTAAATATTTACTCGTTTTAAATTTTTACTTAAACCCTTACTTATCAATAATCACACTTGACTTGTGGTTAATAAACTCCCTCTAACGACAATTGACTTAGAGAAGCCGAGTTCAATTCCTAAGAGAATGGTAATCCTAAATTTAAAAAGAAAAGAAAAAAGAAATTTAAGTGATAATGTGTTACTATTACCCTTCCAGTTCCATTTGCAGTTCCAGAAGCTTCACAGCGAACAGAGAAACGTGATGAATTGGTTTGAATTGTTCTGCAAAACCGATTTGAAAGAAGCTTCGTTTGGTTGAATTGAAGTGATGATGATTTGGGTGAGAAAGAAAGAGAAACTTGGCGAGAAAAGCAAAGAGAACGGTTTGTGTAGCATGAAATGGGAACTGAGTAAGGAAGAGAAAACGACGTCGTAGAAGCCATCACTGAATAATTGAGAAGAGAGTGATGATAGTAATCAATAAAGAAGAAGAAGAAGAAGAAAGATGTTTGATTGCGTTAGTATTGAGAAAATAATTTATTTTTTGATCCTTCAATGGATTCATCAAATGAAGCAGATCAGCAATTTATTTAAAGGATATAAATAAATAATAATAAAAAAATGAAAATATAGCCGTTAATTATTAAAAAAAAAAGTGGTATTGGTTAATTTTTATATTATCACTAATTAATTGATTAATTTATTTATTATTAAATGGAAAAAAACAAGATTGAGTGTGGACGTACAATCTGGAGTGTTCTGGCAAGTTCATGAAGAATGTCGACGTTACTCAACGCCATATCAGCGGTAAACCACCACCTTTTGCCACATGTGTTCTTTTATGGAATTTCGATGTCACTTTTTTTTATTTTTTTACATTCTACAGTTTTAGGATCTATTTGATTCGGGATAAATAGAGGGAAGGGGATAAAATATTTTTAATTAAATATGTTTTGTTCAATATTTTATAGTATGATTATTTATAATGAGAAAATGTTAAAAGTGTTCGTTGTTTAAGGGAGTAAATATAATAATATAATATTGAAGTTTGTATAGATTTTTTTGTTAAGTAGTCTAGTGGCTAGAAAATCCACCTTAAAGGTGAATAAGTGGAGAGTTCCGTGTTCGAACCCGAGCTCCTGTATATATAGTGCGATGTCCCTGCTAACTGAGTTAAGCTCACGGAAATGTGTAGTTAACTCCTCAAAAATCTAAAATAAATATTTTCAACTAAAACTTTCTTTTTTGCACTTTCCTTAATCAGTATCTCGAGAGTACGGAGTACCGGTACCGGTTAGCATGACCATTACAAAGTGAATAATTTTAAAATTATAAAACTCTTGTACTTTACTATATATTTGTTTTAGTACTCCTTCCTATTTTCAAAACAACTATGTATTATAATTGAAATCCTTGTACATTTTTCTACCCCCTATTTTTTCACAAAAATTGTTAACATTGATAAGTAAAGAGTGACTTGACACGAGTCTGGATTAGAAATTTCTCATTTGTCTACACTTAGTTCGAATGTGATTTTTTTTAGTTTACAATGTTATTAATGAGGATCGAACTTAAGACCTCGTGCATGTTACTCAAACTCCTTACCACTAGACTAAACCTAGTGGCATAGTTCAAATGACATTTGTTATTAGAGTCTTTAGACAAAAAAATTAAATAAATAACCATGCATTTGTATTCAAAAAGCACAAGAAAAAACATATGCACGATGCAATGTCACCACAATGCAGAAACTCGTGGAGGAAAAAAAATTGCATACAATGAATAAATAAATGTGGATACATTGTTTCTCGTATGATCATGAGTCTAATGATATTGAAAAATAATAATTTATAAAATAAATATATCAGTTAAAACAAGTTACACATTAGTTGTAACTAGTTGAAACCATTGACTTTGAGGGTCATCCAAACAAGTAGGGTTATCATCCACACAAATGCATTTCTTTGTAACAATCTTAGGTGAAGTAGAGGATTCCCTTTGCAAGCATAAATTTTGACCATTTCCATCCAAAGTACTTAAATGAAGATTAGTGGCTGATAATGTTTTCCAAAAGCTTTGCTTACTCTTGCAATCATTTGAGAGTTTTACTATTGATCCATCACTAATTGCTTCTATGCATGTACCATTTCCAACCAATTTAATTTGTTGCCCTTCTTGATTCCACTTACTTTGTCCATCACAATCACCCAATTCAAGTTCATGGTTATTGTTCACTTTCACACATTGTCCACTTAATGGATGATATATTATGTAGGACTTAATTGAATTTGAACTTGGCTCTGAAAATTATAAGAAAGTTAAAAAAAAAACACTTATCACCAACACCATAAGTGTAAAGTTATTTTACAGGTACATACGTTCAATAATATACCAACGCATTATGTACTGTGTTTAAAAACATATAATGTGTCACATTCATTAAATGATGTGGCAACGCATCATTAAATGCATGTGTAAAAAAGTTTTACACTGACAGTGCACAACAATTAAATTCATAAACAAATAAATTTGTCTGAAATTCTACCTCTAAGTGTTTTATTTTACGCAAAACTAGAGACTAATTTCATTTTTTCTGCCTCTTAATTGTATCATTCAACTTTTTCAAGTAGTAAAAATGTCATACCTAGAAGCTTCTTTTGCACAAGTTGAAACCTTTGAGAGAATTCTGAATATCGAAGTGTACCAAAATCATAATTCCATATACCATAATGTTCGGTAACAAAATTTTCTTTCTCTCTTATATAGTAAGCACCTTGTGCAGCCCACAAAGCCCAATCCAAATCTACCCCAGCAAGATATGCCAACATACAAGACATGAATCTTTGATTTTTATCATCTATATCAAACATGTCCATACCAAATTCAGTCATAACCAATGGATTTGGGTTGGAACCACTCATGAGAAACCCTGCCTTGTCATTCAAGTTATTCATTACATTGGCACATTTTTGGTTCATTGGTTGCTCATTCCAATCATTTGGTGACCCAATTGACCATGCATAGGAATGTACCTCATACACCAATTTGTTCCCTATGCTAACATTTAAAGGATTTGTCTTCAAGAAACTTAAATCAGTGTCATAATTTAAGCCAGAAATAAAGACTAAAATATTTGGATTTGCTTTGTGAACAATTGTAGCTCCTTGGCTCATGTACTTGTGCCAATTGTCTTTCTCTTGATTTGGACCTCTTAGTTCATTTCTCATCCCTATTGCCACAACCTATTCAAAACTCAAACATTAGAAAAAGAATTTGTTTATTTTAATATATTAAAGTATATTTATGTAATTATTTAGGTCACTATTACCAAAAAAAGACTAATTTTAGCATTAACTCTAAATGAACATTAACATTTTATATCTTATAGAAGAGATGAAAATAATGTTTTGTTTGAACCTGAGGTTTTGCTTTGACACGATTGGCAACATTAGAAAGTCCTTCTAACCATTCTTTAGGGTCAAAATATTGATCACCAAAGAATCCATTTCCATCATTATTGTCACAACACCATTTAGGATCACTAACATGATTATCAACCAACACCATCATATCTTGTTTCCCAAACTCATCAATTATAAAATCAAAGGCTTCAACAACAGTAACATTCTCCAAAGAAGGGTTATAAAATCCAATTCCTAACCTAGTACCATGTAGATTCAATTTGTCAAAATTTTCTCCAACTCTATAAGTTGAATAACGTGTAAACATATGTGTTGCAAATGTATATCTAACACAATTAAACCCTAATTCTTTCAATTGAGCTATAAGCTTTTTTAAGGGTATTGCATCAAGTCCTTCAGCTATCATTGCATTTAGGTGGCTTGACCAATTGACACAATGTAGCTTCACTCGTTTTCCCGACTCGTCTACTATCCATCTCTTGTTGCTTGAGAGAGGAAGAGAATTTGAATTTGATGCAAAAATTGAAAATGCTAAAAGTAAAATCAAGCACAAATGTTTTCCTCCCATCATGAAATTAAAAAAAGGGACTAAGGATGTGAGAATGTTGTAATATCAAATAGGTTTTGGGCTTATTTTTTGTTGATTTAATTTCCTAATTGTTTGTGCTTATATAGGATTTCATTGGCCACAGTGTTTGTTACCATGATTATGAGATTGATGATATGAATGATTAGACTGATTTCTTTTTCCTTCTAATTTTAGTACGAATATGTTATAATGCAACTAGTGTTAGTTTCATTTTCCTTATATAAAATTGTGTTACAATAACTATTGTTGGTGATAGGGATGGCAAAACGGGTCAAGTCCGTCGGGTCGGCCCGTTTAACCCACCATTTTTTGCGGGGTGGGTTGAGATTTTCAATCCGCAAAAGTGGCGGGCCCCATCCCGCCTAACCCGTAAAAAACACGGGACGACGACGGGGCGGAGTGGGTTGACCCGTTGGGTTTAATCACATTCTATTTTTATAAAAGTTTCAGCCCATTACAAATGAAATTCTATTTTTCGGTCCAATTAGCCTAATCTACATTTTAGCGTTGTTGTTGATTTGGATTGAAGAATAATTATAGTTTATTGTTTACTTTTGTTGGTGTGGATTTAAACATTGAATCCAAGTTTTGTTTGTTTTGGATATAAACCGAGTATTTTCATAAGGTTTTATTATGGTTTCTTTGATTTTATAAACTATGGATGTTTGAAGTTTTGATTGATAATTTTAATTTTTGGTCACCTTGTTGGCTTATAATTATATTTTGATTTTCTTGGATGGTTTTTAATTTTATTTTATTCGCAAATTTTTATGATATTTTTGCGAATTTATCGATTTTTTTATTTTTATTTTATTGACGGGGAACTCCCGCCAATCTGCCGCCCGCCAAGAAAAGGGGCGGGGTGAGATTTTAAACCCACCACCACTAATTAGCCCGCCCCGCACCGCCCCTTTTTAGACAGGTTAATGACGGGATGGGGCGGGTTGACCCTTTTTGCCATCCCTAGTTGGTGATCTATTTGTTTCTAAAAATATATACTCCCTCCGTCCCAAAATAACTGACCTATTTTTGGCTTTGGATACTATTCATAGGATCTACTTTGACTATATTTTTCTACTAGGTCAGTTATTTTGGGACGGAGGGAGTAGATCGGTATAAACTTGCATTATGAATCCTAATTCAAAAATCAAGGTCTTTTTAATGAGCGATACTGCGATAGTTTAGGTATTTCATCTCAATTCCACTTAAGCACGCATAACTAACGGAAAGAAGCATATATAATTTTTTTTTATCTATTTAATGCGAACAACATATTATGTTTTTTACAATAACTTTATTTTTTTCAATATACAACAAATAACATATAGTTAAAGTCATCGGATTTAGTCTAATGGTGAGGAATTTGTATAGTATGCATGAAGTTCTGGATTTGATCATCAACTCCATTGTAAACCAAAATAAATAATAACATATATATATATAGTTATTACATTTAGTGTATATATATATATATATATATATATATATATAATTTAACATGTGTGTGTTTGAATTTTATGATAAAACAATTATGAGAGATAAATTTTTTATCTCCGATAATTGTTTGTAGAATGAGAACTAGCAAAATAGGCCAGCATTGTTGGCCATTTTACTATCATTGATTATTATATTAAGGTAGACATTGTAATGTTAAAATATTTTAAATTTACTACTTCTTTCGGTCTTTTTTATACGAAACAACATACGTTTTATATATTTATTAAATAATTGATGTATTTAGTGTACTATGTATACCAAATACATCGTCTATTCATTAAATTTAAAAAATCAATTGTTTATGATAAAAAAGACTAGAGATAGTATAAAAATAAACTATGCAAAAATAGTTCAATGCAACATTATTTTACATGTTCAAGTATAATAGTATTCTCTCTTATCTATAAAAATATTATATTAATATATTTACATTGATAGGAGCGTATAAAAAAATATAAAAAAAAATTATTTAGTAGACAAAGTGGTAAATATTATTGAAATTCATTCACTATTTTTTTTTTTTAACGGTAAATATATTACTCAAATTCATTCCCTATGTGGTGGCAGCTGGTTGGCAAGAGCTCTGGTTTAGACTTTATTTAGTATAAAATGTTCTTTATATTACACTATGTTTTCCTTAGACTATTATTAATAATATTATATATATAATTATATGGAGGACCAAACTTATATACAATTCCATATATACATACAATTCATATATACAGTTCTTACCATACTAGATATATGGAGGTAGTTATTTTAATTTAAGAACAATTTTCTTTTATTTTTTTAAATTAAAGCAAAATGAAAAACTACATTTTTGTGAGAAGAACAGTAAAAAATGCATCTAAAGAAATTCATATAAGTTTTTTCTCTATATGGAGAAATGGTGGATTGAATTATTTTGACTATGTTAGTTGCCATTAAGTTGGACATATATAGGACTATTGGTGTCATTATAAAACCGTTATGAATGAATACTAAGAGTTATAATGGAATATGATTGAGTAGTCTGGAGAAAAGAAAAAAGAAATCGCACAAACAAGACCTCGAATCGCGCACACAAAAATTCAAAATAAAGATCTGAGATATTTTTGTTCATTTTGCACATACGAAGCTATGTGCAGCTCCCACAAAGTTAGCAAGTTTTCTAGAAGGGAATCTCTCTAATCACGTGTACCAAAGCTACAACTCGCATACACAAAATTTCGAAATTTCATTAAAAATCAAGAGTTTTGGGTTCTAGCTTTGGAGGCTATGGATTTTGGTGTGTAATCTGATTCCAGTTATATAACACACATGAAGTTACTATACAAGAGTAGCAACATTACCATATATATAAACAATAACCAAAATAAAGCACATTCAAATATTCAACACAGTTAAGTCTACAAACATTTTGTATCAGGCACAGGTATAAGAACAATTTCGAAATACACATCAGATACAATACAACAAATGGTAAACTTGCAGAGATTTCATTTCAGTAAGTGGCAGTGATTAGAGCTATGACAAGAAGAAAAACATCTCATAAGAAAATTGTATAAGAACTTTGAACCTCTAGATTCACAAAATCTCCACCGAGTCAAGTACTCTTTGCGTGTAGTAACAATATGAGGTATGCAGCCAAATAATTTGTGTATGAGGAAACCTTTGAAAGCCAATGATTACGTGAAAACGAAGCATCTCTAACCGTAAACACCTATGATAGATGATGACATTTGCTATTCGATCTCGATGCTATAAAATAACACAACCACATCTTTGCTGTGTTACTTCCTTCACAGCTTTCTTCTCTGTGTAAGGAGAAAAGACAAACATGTCAATATGTGTCAGATAAAGAACTAAAGCTAAATGAAAACTGAATTTGGCCATATCAAACAGTAGTAAATTTACATTTATACGTAAGCGATTTCCCAGTTTTGACACATTTTAAAAAACATCTCACAATTGAAACGCACAATTAGAAATTTATAATTGATAAATGCAAAATCAAGTGTTTTCAATCTATGAAGCAATGACATGGACACAACACTGACACGTCGACAAATGTAATAATTTGAGCAAAATAGAATAATTGAATGTAATCACGTGTGTCGGTGTTAGGCACTAACGTGTCAAACACCAGACGACTTTAATCTGAAGTGTGGTTTTTACATTGTTTCCAACAGAATTGATCTATTATCTAATCAATATTTCTTTCTGTTTTCTTCTCTTTCTCAAATAAGAGGCAAGAGTCCATTAGGATTAGCTAAAGTCACTACTAAACTTTAAAAAACAATTGTAAACTCCAAATTTCAGGAAATAAATGCAACTTTTTATGTGTTGTAAAACAGATATTATTGTATATTGTTGTTATGATCTAAGATGAAACTAAAAATCTAAAAATGAAATTAAAAATAAAAAACAGTTGAATAAATATACACGGACAGTGTCAACAAAGAAGTAAATATTTAACAAACACTTCTATAATGAATTTACGTAACAGTATATTACCAAAGACAAACCCAACAATCACCTAATAACAAGGAATCACATATAAAATATTGATTAAGCTAACTGTACAATATATTTATCAGGCAAAACTGCACCAAGAGTCCTTTAACTATTTTAAAGTTTCAAACAGGTCATTTATCTTAAGATAACAAATGTCCTTTATTTTCGCAAACGACAACAACATTGGACAATTAGTGATTTTCAATTCAAAACTGTGGGAAAAAAGTACAAAGTGGATGACAAATAGTGTACCAAGTTGGACCTTAACTGCTGCTGTGCCTTCTCAAGCTACTGCAGGCAGTTTTTGACACTTCTTACGTCCAATTGGTACACTTTTTTCAAAATTTTGGACAGAAAGTTGAAATAGATAAAGGACGTGTTTGAAACTTTAAATTAAGTTAAAAAACCTCTAGTGCAATATTGCCTATTTACTATATATAAAAACACAGTCCTAGGTGCAACGTATCTGTCGCCAGACCTTTTATTTCCTGCCCAACAAATGAAATGAACTATTTCTACTATGAAGAAGAGAAACTGTAAAAGAATGTTTTGGATCCCAATTCTATGGTACACAAGTGAGACAAGTCTTGCACCATGCACAAGTATGTTTTCAGCATTGGATCAATAAATCACACCTTTAAATTAAACAAGATATGATATGATAAGATTTATTGATCCAATGGTAGAAAACAAACTTGTGCATGGTGCAAAATAATTTACTGTGCACATTAGACAAAGCCGATTATGGAATAGCCAATAAAAGAAACAGTTTGGAATCATATGACTGTCAACCGTTGAAAAAGAATAGTTTATCATTAAGCTGTATTCACCAGTGTTGTCAATGGCGGTACATGGCGGAGAGCCAAAATCCCGCAATAAGGGCCGTTTTGTGGCGCTGCAATAGCAGATTATGGCGGAATTTTCCGCCATAACAGCCGATATTTACCATATTGGAGAGACCAAAATCTGCCACTGATAACAGCCACGGCGCTGCCATGGCCGATATTCGATAACACTGGTATTCACACACACACACCCACAAAATTAGAACTAGCTTTTGGCATTATTGGAAATAAACATTAGACCTTTGTCTGTAGTAGGTGGTTGCACAACCACATGCATTGTTGTAACTGTACCGGGTGCATCGCATAAAGGGCTCTGGCTCTGGCACTCACCAACTGTTCTGTTGTTCTCCAATATTTTTCCCGCACTAATTAACTTCAAATCTTTTATAGTCCTTGGCCCAATCTCCTTATCTTCAAAACACAACACAAAACTAACAGTTACAAACAATAATAGGCAAAAAAATTATTGTAAGCTCATAATATATCAATATTGTCTTAAAAATCAAAACAGACATCGAACCAGCGAGACCTTTGGATTGCAGTTCAACCACCGTAAACCACTTGAATCGGGATTAAACCACGGTCAAACTGCTCAAGTTACTGAACCGTAGTGAAGGCCAATTCAAGGTTCAACTGGTTGAACCGTCACGCAGGACAATAAGGAAATGAATTTTAAGAAACAAACTATTAAACGAGTGACAAAAAGTAATTGATTTCCACTTTTTTAGTTTAAGGCTCTATTTCAGGTCTTATCCTTCTTTTTTATTTTTGATATGCCTATTTCAGGTCTTATCACCTTATATATGAAGCAAATGACATATTAATAATGCAAAGTATCTTTAATTTATGAATGAAATCTATCTTAAAAGAATTGAGAAAACAAAACATTTGCACATAGATGAATTCAACATACATTTGCACAAGCATATGCAGGAGATGATATGTTTGAAACATTAAATATTCAAAATATCACATTAAATGGAGAAATATTTCAATTCCGTTTCTTCTCTAATCTCATCACAAGCACGAAATGTTTTGATAGTCATTTACGCAATGGCTAAATCAAGGTTCATTGAAAAAATGATAACTTAAAACTAAAAGGAAATAATTACTTCTTCATCTTCAATATATATCTTATAAAATAATGAATAAATCAAACACAAAAGCTGCATAAATGATCATGCGTCTTCTGTCACCCTGTTTTCGAATTCATCCAACCAAACCACCCACCTTCTTAATTTTTTTTATCAATAGGAATCGAACTTCGTAACCGGAGGTTTACAATTACAACACTCAAATCAAACTCTTTGTGGACCAACCACTTAAGCTAGACCCCGATGGTACGTGTCTCTCTTAATGCACGAACACAACGTTTCTTCCAACAAACATGAACAATACCAAAGCAACATCGCAATTCTCACATTGATAATTTGGCTATTAAGCTGAAAAACCGAAAAGAGAAAGCATATAAAGAAGACAATCAATCACAAAACAACTAACCTTTCGGCCATTGAGCAAGAATACTTTCTTTCAATGTTGCAATACTAGTAGCAGCAGGAAAACTTTTTGGGCCAATATCAGAACCATCTGTCAACCTAAACTTGATCTCAAACTGCTCTTGGTTCCCGGTCATGCTCAGAGATCCAAGAAACTTGTAAAGTAAAATTGAAATCTAATAACTTCAAGTTGTATCTCAAAGACTATCAAATCAACAAGTTTTTCTGTGAATCACTTCAATTGAGTTTAATTACTGATTAAGAAGCTATCATCACTCTCGAGTTTTCTGCGAAAATAAGACAACAACAAAAATTTGAGCAAGAGTTCTCTAAGATACACATCCATATAAGCAATAATCTACAGAATCTTGCATAGAAAACCAAATGAATCATGAAAAGTTTTGAGAGGTTTAATATATTTCTAAAAAATCCATTTCATAAGAATAAAATAATTGAAATCCAATCCAACAAGAGCATATAAAGAAACATATACAACAACAAAAATAAAACAACAAAACATAATTCATAATTTCAACACACTATCACCAAAAAAAAAGTAACATCAATTCATCAAACATCTTGTGTGCATAAAACAGATCTGATTTTCAAAAGGGTATACATCAAATAAATAAAAATCTAAAATTTTCAACTGGGTCAACAAAAACAAAAATTGGAAAAAAAAACAACAAAAAGTGAAAAACCTGAAAGTTTTGATTTGTTTTTTGTGTTTTCTGTTTTTGTAAGTTGGGTATAGATTCCAGTGATCTGAGTGAAAGTCACGAGAAATTGGTTTATCAATGGAAGAAGAAGAAAAAGAGAAAGTAGGTGCTTTTTCTTCTTCTTGTTTTTTTTATTTAATTTTTATTATCTTTTTAATTTTTTGGTTGGTTTGTGTAATGCAAATGCAATAATTGATTATTATATTAAAAATGAGTGAAAAGGATGAGAAATGCAAGGAAAGAGAGGGTGCTTTGGAATTTTCAAAGAGATAGAAATTTGTGGTCAATGTCTTCATTCTTACTTTGTTGGCTTCTCCCTCTTCCTATTCTCCGAAGGCTGTGGAAATGGAAAAAACTTATCTTCTAGTACATTTTTTATTTTTATTATTATTATTATGGGTGCGTTTGATGCTAAAAAAACAAGAATTCCACGTAATTTTAGATGTATTGTGTTTAATTTTAAAATTGTTTATGTAATTGGAAAAATTGGGAGTTAAAAAACGGCACAAAAGTTGAATTTTTTTGTCCCCAATGAAGTACGAGATTATGATATTTTGTACTCAGCACAAATTATTTAAAATACTATATTAACTTTTTATCAACCAAACATTATATAAGACAAGATTTATTCAATATCTTAAATTTAGTTTCTGTGTTATTCTATCATATATTGTTGGGTCAATCAATAGTTACATTTTGCAGATCAAAGTGGATCTTACTTGTAAAAAGTACAAGTTATTTTTTTATTACATTTTTATTACATAAATTAATCTATAGAATCGAATAAGATTTACAATAGACGGCAACCTTCTAAATGCAAGTTGCTATTATATAAATATTTTTGTCTTTTTCTTTAAAGAGTGAAACGGTAAAAAAAAATTCCTAATAACTAATTCTAATAAGCTGAATTAGAGTCTTTAATATTCTAACAACGCACAATTTCTTCTTCGAAATGTTCAGCCAACCTTCCTACATCAAAAACTCACATATTAAATGTTTACTTTTTCGGGCTCGTGATCCCGTATATAAAATGATTCTATCTTCTCTTACTACTACAAGATTTTTTTTTACCCTTTTAAGCTTTTGGATTAACTAATCATACAATCTAATTAATTACTTAATCTAAAAAGCTCAAAGCCTAAGATTTTGTTCAATAAGAGAACATTGTTGATAGGTCTTTTTATTTACTTTTTATTAGTATTTTTTTAGCCTTATAATTTTTCTAAACTATAGTGAATTCCGAACATTTCACTTATTTAAGTCATTAAATTATCTAAGAAAAAAAAAACCTCATAGAAAATAGAAGATGGGCCAACTTATTTGAATTCTATGTGCAGCCAAAATAGTTGTAACATTATCTATGTACCAAAAAATTGAACGGAATATTTTGCAAGTAATTAATATGATAGTAGCATGATTCATGTTTGGTACTATTGATGAAACATTATGTGAATGTGTACAAAGTATTAGTCATAGATTCTATTACAGTAGCAGCCGATACTATTACAGTGCAGTGTTCAACTTGAAATTGCAATCCTCACAAATCATGACGACAAACACATTAGTGAAACACTAGTCCTTATCTAAGAACATGTACCTTAAGCACTGTATATACTTATAAATGCATGTACAACATTATGCATAGATTCTTCATATCTTATTCATGATATATACTCTACTTGTGCTCCATCTCTTATATGCTACCAATTTCTCAGCTGTTGTACTACTTTCATGCAATTTCACGCAGTTAATCATCTCGGCCGTTGAAATATTATCATACAGTCTAGTTAATCTAGTAAATTTAATTAATATTTTACAGTTTCAATCTTAATTGTTAATATATGATCGAACAATTACTAGTAGTTACTGTGTTAATGTAGTAACTGCGATAAATTCATTTCCCAATTTCTCATATATGATAATCTTTTTACTAGTTATACTCAAGATCATGCATTTGAATGAAATATTTTAGATAATTTTCAAAATCCAACCGTAAAAATGTAGCAACTTTTTTTTTTAAATGACAAATATATATTATATATTAATATAAAAATAAAATAATTATAAGAGTAAGTTAAAAAAACAAAGAGGTGCACACTCCACAAGAACCCGACAACTTCTAAGATACTCCCTCCAGCCTCATTTGTAAGCAAAAGTCAACTAAAAAATTTGGCCTCAAATACAAGCAAAAGTCACCAAAAGTAACTTTATTTAATGTTATTTTTCCAAAAGTACCCTCATTAATTGTTCTACTTTTTGACATGATTGCATAGTCTCAATGCAAATTTAATGTTTTGCAAAGGTCATTTTAGGAATTTTAATTGAAATAACACACAAAATTATGACAAAAAAGCAATTTCTTAAATAATTGTGCAAAAGGGAATATTTGCTTACAAATGAAGCCGGAGGGAGTAAGATAGAAAAACAAACAGGCAAATAAAACCACTTAAACAATGATGCACACCACCAACAAATTCTATAACCCCTCAAAGACTCCACCACGAGAAGAAGAATACCCCTAAGAAAGAGATAGGCACGGATCAACCACATGTAGGACAAAGCAACAAAAGAGTCTACAATCTCTCTAACCCATCGGAACCCAACATGACACCATAATAAACTCTACCGGTTCCAGTATAAATATAGCGACATTAAAACTATTAAGAGATGTTTTGTTGTCCATTTTAGTCCTATTTAAAGAATTAATACGCATAGTTACATTTGGAGAATATATTTTTTAAAGAAAATAATTTTTTTTTGTTTTCACCACCAATTTAATCTGGTTCGGGGTCAGTTCTAACATCAAATGGTTCCGGCCCCCCGATCGCAGTTGTGGAGGATCGAACCGTAGTCCACCCTACCAAGTTTAGCGTCAATCACCGTTGAACCAACTAACGGTAGTGTCAAAGAACCTTTTCATATAGTTTTTGGAAGAATCTGACTATTTAATGACGAGCACATCCAAATTTGTTAAAGCCTATTCTTGGGACAATTTGTGTTGATTAATTAAAAACACTTGAATAAAGAAACTTGAGAAAAAAGGTCCTACTTAAATTATGGTCAATAGAACTACGGAGTTGCACAACACTACTTATGGCTACAGTTTCTGCCCTTTTGGCTACACATACAGATGAAATGAAAAACAATGTGCTATTAGCATCTTCTTCATTTATCAAAAGTTTTTTTAAAACATCAAAAATTGAATTATGAAACTAAAAAGACGATCATTAATTGTAAAATAAGCATTGTGCTACTAAAGACTTCGTGTTTATCAAATGTTGATCGGAAACATTAAATTTTTATTGGAAAACAAAAATAACAATTAATAAACATCTCAATATGTATTGGAAAATATGGTGTGTGGATCAGAAAGCTCAAAGGTTAATAAATGTAGAAATTTGGAGACGAAAGATGTATTGAAAAATGACGCATTGGAATAATAATGTGTTATTAAAGATTGTATGTTTATTTGACAAAAAAAAGAAAGATTGAATGTTTATGAAAGGTCATCAACATCTAAATTCGTTGAATACGGACAATCAAAACTTGAATATGTAGAATATTAAAAAGTATTGGAAAATACTATATATATAGTATGTTTAATTTAGTGCGACATTAAAGCTTTCACATTTATTAAAATTGATTGGAAACATTATATATTGAATTGAAAAATTAAAATAACAATTAATAAATATAAAAGTCTAGAAAAACATTGAAAAACAATGTGTCATTAATGTCTCGTGTATCAAAACTTTATTGGAACCATCAAAGGTTGGATTGAGAAACTAAAAATGGAGAAGTTTTAGAAATTATAGTTGCATTGAAAACTAATGCATTAAGCAATATGTGATTAACAACATGTTTATCATGATTAGAAAAATGATGTGTGAAATGGTGTGTCATTAAAACATACACATTTATCAAAAGTTTTTGAAAAATCAAAGGTTAGATTAGGAAAAAAAATTAGGAATCTAAAATGGGCGTTAATAAATATAAAAGTTTAGAGATTAAAGATGCACCAAATAATGTGGCATTAATAAGGTTAGATTAGTCTAATGGCTATAAATTACACCTTTATGGTGGATAAATGAGATAACTGGGGTTCGAATCTCAGTCTATTACATATATAATGCAATGTCTGTATCAACTGAGTTAAGCTTAGAAGACAAATATTGTGGATATATAGAAGGTTGATTTGAAAAATTAAATGTTTGATTAAGAAGTTAAAATTACAAGTAATAAATGTGAAAATCTAAAAAGCTTTAGAAAATGGTATCTAATAAGAGCATACACATCCATGAAACCCACTTGAGTTCTTTAAATGGAATCTGCTTAATATTTTATATTATTTTGTACTTTCCAATAATTTAAATAACTCAACTACATTTTTAAAATATCTATACAACTCATCAAAAACTTCAAAAAAGGGTCCCACTATATACCCACAATACATTAGTTTAATATATAAAATACAAAAAAGTAGTAAAAGAAACGTTTATGCACAGAGCAACTATCATGAGTTAGAGAACGGCCATAAATGTCAAATATCGCTTAAACCTGACACAAGGAACTTGAAAAAGCTGTAGACACGTTGAATTTACAGGCAATATTCATGCTCTAAACCAGTGTTCAATTAAAGTTCGTGCGTTTATCAGAAATATCTTGAACACTTCAAATGTTGGATTGAAAAACTAAAAAGACAATTAATAAATATAAAAGTTTAGAGATTAAAGATACATTGAAAAATAATACATTGAGAAGTGTGTCATTAAAGACCGCATATTTAGTAAATGTGGATTGAATTCAATTTGCTTTTTTCCAATGCAAATAATTAAGGACATTAAGAAAGAGTAAAATTGGTCCGGGGCTACATTAATTAAGATTTTGGGATAGAAATGAAGGACTATAGTTGTGTTAAAGAATTTATAAATCAATGAATGTAAGTTAATCTAAGATTGATTTACAAAATTAAATGTTATATTGGGTAGTTAAAATGACATATAACAAATATGAAATTCTACAAATGCGTTAAAAATATAAATTATTCGGTATATATCTTATTTAGATATATACCGGTATATTTGTTGACGTGGACAATTGTGATAGATTCACCCTGATTTATTACAAATATCAAAATTTGTATTTAAAAACTAAAAAGATAGTAGTTACTACTATTAAATATAGATAGATGTTTAAAGATTTATTGAAAAATGAGCATTGAACTGTGTCGGTGTGTCAATAAAGATTATGTCACTACAACATTTTTAAGCTTCGGCAACAGTTTTTTAAGCAACGTCTAAAAACCATACCTATAACAAGGAATAGGCAGCGGTTTTGTGTATGTTGCATTGTTTTCCTACCAACACTCAAAAAACCATCCCTAAAAATGGTAAAAGCAACGGTTTCGTCACCGTATGCAATTCGCCCACCAATGGTAAAAAAACCGTGCCTATAACAAATTATTGGCAACTGTTAGAAATTTTTTTCAGCAACGGTGGAATAACTGTTCTTGTAATTATGTATAAGCAACATGTTTAGAAATGCTCCCATAAATACAAATTGGCCGCACCGTTAAAACCATTCCTATAATTATATTAAATTACAAACTAATTTTTTTATAAGGAAATTAGAAAATTAATTTAACCGGAATCTATCTCCGCTCAAAAATACTCGGGACTCCCGCTTAATTGAAACTAAAAATTCAACTTGTTATTGATTAGGAAAAAAACAAACAAAATAGAAAGAAAAACAAACAAAATAGAGAAAAACAAAAACTTAAAAAAAACAAATTATGAGATAAAAAAACTTAAAAATATAAAGGGTACACGTTGGGAAAATCATAAGATAAGAAGTTAAAGAAGAAAAATCATAAGCTTCATAGAAAAATCTGCGTGCACTCA
The DNA here is from genome assembly GCA_951799995.1 of Trifolium subterraneum. Classification (NCBI taxonomy): domain Eukaryota; kingdom Viridiplantae; phylum Streptophyta; class Magnoliopsida; order Fabales; family Fabaceae; genus Trifolium; species Trifolium subterraneum. The sequence continues at coordinate 57,180,254 of OX637464.1, read as the reverse complement.
AATCTTCTCTGAATCTCTTCAAATCCTCAAAATTTTGATCTTCAAATCTTCTCTTCTTCAAGCTTCTTCTAGCGTTAATATTGATTTCTTTTCAAGCTTCTTCCACTCTCAAATCCTCTCTGAATCACGTACTCGTCGTGAATTTGTTCTTCAAGCTTCTCGCGTGTTCTTCGAATCCCTCGTCAATCTCTCAGGTAAGCTTCTTCTCACCTGACTCTCGACTCTCTATGGTTTCTCCTTATTGAAGAAATTAGGTTATGATTTTGGTACCAATTGATTTTGGATCTTGTAAATCAATTTTTGTTAACAATTGTGTGTTTTGGTTATCTGTTGGTTTGTTTGTGATTAATTATCTGCTGGTGTGTTTTGGTTTGTGTGTTTTCATATGTAAATTGTGGGTTGTTCTTTCATGTAACTTCTTGTTATTGGTGACTTTTGTGCTGAAATTATTTGAATTACTTGTTATGACAACATAGCTTAGTCTTATGTGTTTGTGGAGTTTAATTTTTAGGTGAGTCCTTTGGTTATTGATGTAGCAATGACTAGTTAGTCATGAGAATAGTTATTGGAATTACTTATTGTAATAGGCTGCCGTTTAAGAGATGATAATTGGAAATATTAGCTACAATCAAAATTCTTCTTAGCTGCAACAAGAGTATTTGAGGACATTAGTTAGTTTTTATATTAGTTAGATAATGACTATATATAGTTTGTATTTTGGAGTTCAATTAGGCTTAGCAAATCTAGAATGATACTTTAGTTAGTTTTTATATTAGTTAGATAATTGAGAATTTTGGTTTGGCTTTATGAGCTCAAAAGATGTGAGGACCCTTAATATAATTAGAGAATTATTAAGAAACCCAAAAACTAGTTCGAGGTATCTATAATTATGGTGGTTATAAGAATTATGTGATGATTGTCTTTCTGTTGTTGGAATGGTTTATGTGGATTGATATTCAACTTGTTTTAATATATTGTGTGTGGGAGTGGGGTGAAAGATTTGAGGACTAAAGGGACATGCTTCTTATATGGATACTGCCAGACTTGCCAATTTTTTAAAATAAAACTTGGTTACTTTGAACCATAATGAAAAGAGAAAATTATGGCTAAACTAGAGTTTAGTCTATCCTACTTTAGGCAGATTCTGATACATATAAAATTATTTCCATCCTAATCTTCTTTATTAAGGATTTTAGGCTCTTATTGTGTTGGGAGGACTCAAGGATAATATGGACCTATGTTAATGAGCCACTTGGACTATTCGCTTTCTTTCTATTCATTGGATTTTTAAAAAAAAATGTAGTAACTTCTAGATAGCTGATCTGTTCATTGTTAATTTCTTTTCTTGTTCCAGCTGCTACTGTGACAGTTTTGTTTTCTTAGTAAGCATAATATACACCTTCAGTTCAGGGTTTACATTAGATTTTCTTGTTTGAACCAGTTCTTGAAATTAATTTGGCTATGAGTTAGGCTATATGAACAAGGACCACACTGAAATTATATTTTCATTCATTTGTCCCTATGAGCGACTTGTCCTTAAAAAAGATAGATACCTCAGTGTCCTAAAATATCTGACACACTCGTGAATCCATTCTTAATTAATCTCCATCTTCCCATATAAATCATATTCATAATTAACAATATCAAGTACTCTTCTTATGCTTTCTGAAATGAATAGCAAAAATACCAATGGTTCTTCCAACTCTTCAAACCAAACATACAACTTGTGATTGTGAATAATAAAATGAAAACGAATAATGCATCTTTTTTTCTTTGTTCTCAACATATGGGTCTGTTACTTTTATGCATTAAAGCTGGACCAATAAAAGAAAGCTTTTTAGATTAATCAACATTGTTTTGTTACATTTTCCACCTCACAATTACCTACTACCTACCCTTCATTTTTTATAGTAATACCAGTGGTACTTAATTGTTAGATTGTGCTGTAGAAATAGACACTAGTGGTACTTAATTTAATCTCATTTGTCGGTTGTTCCTTAATTACTTTTTTTAGGTTCTAGTATTATTAAGCAAAAGTTTTTAATGTATGCTTGCATATATTCCAAAAAGTATTGAAGTATGACTTTATATGTATTATAGTATGAGTGTATTTTATATTTGAACTTTAGTGCAATTATTATTTTTCATATCAATTCATTGACAAAAATGTCTAGCTGATGTACAATTTAAATTAACTATATATCGGAAAGGAAAAGAAGTGGATAAAGTTACCCAAAATGTTATTGTAAGTACAGTTAGGTAAAAATTAAGAATTCCTACCTTTATAATGAAAGTGCTAAACCTCTAACTATCATAGTGTGAGTTGTCCTTTAACATATTTTTGACAATATAAAAACTGTAAACCAGTTGAATTGAATAATGTGACCATGTCCATGGCCACTAGCTGATTTCATGACAAGGAAAATTAATCCTAGTGTCTACTTTAAAATTAGAGGGGGTATTTGTGCTATTTAAATAGACCACAAGGGAGGTGAGTTTAATTTTCCCTAATACTAGTGGTACTTAATTGTTGGATTGTGCTGTAGAAATAGACGTTATTGGTACTTAATTTACTCTCACTTATTGGTTGTTCCTTAATTTCCTTTTTTAGGTGCTTGTATTATTAAGCAAAAGTTTTTAATGTATGCTTGCATATATTCCAAAAAGTATTGAAGTATGACTTTATATGTATTATATTGTATGAGTGGGATATATGCTCTAATCTCAGGGGGAATTAATATGATTGTCACATGTGATTCTCTGTGACTGCAAATGTCAAGATATTTTTTTTATCACTACAACAATTAAGTTAGTTAGTAACTGATTTTTATATTAAAAATTTGGTTCTTTGTGGTGATCAATTTAGTGACCAACATTTTAATTGGTCTTCTGAGTAGGCTTATAATATCACATCTATATGTGCAATTAAGAGAACTTCGCTCCCACATATGTTATGTTGGAACTAGATGAATTCATATGTTATGTTTGCTCACTCTTAGTTTAATATATGATTGAGTATTTCCACTTGTCATGTTAAGTGAGTGAATAATGTCTTATTGTATGTCAACTCTTTCTATTAGATTGATATATAGTGATGGACAAAGAGTGGACTAACCAACCAAGGTTTAGTCCTGAATATAAGAAAGGTGTTTTATCTTTCTTAGATTTTGCCTACACTAAAGGAAAACCAGAAGGAAATGAAATTCTATGCCCATGTGCCAATTGTGGCAATATTTATTATGAAGAAAGAGATGTGGTTTGTGATCATTTAGGCCTTAGATTGTTTGTGCTGATTTTTTCCTTGAACTTACGTTTAACCTTGTTTTTTTAATTAGAATAAGCTTCATGATTCCATTCAAGACTCAAATGAATGTGCTGGGGAAACTTTTAAATCAATATTTGGCAAAGAAAAGCCTGGTAGAGTGCGTTGCTCGGGAAGAACGGTAACACCAACTATGTTAAAGAGACATGAAGAAATTGCTGATATTAAGAGACAATATTCTAACGAGACAACTCGCATGGCTAAGAAACTTGATGGCTTACAAGGGCTAGTTAGATTGTTGTTAAAGCAAGCCAATCCTGATTTGGATGATGAAGCTTTGGATAATATTATGGAAAATGCTATGGAGGATGATAATGGTGCTTCCACATCAACGCACATGCATGATCTTGATAAGGTAATATTAAAAAATGAACCCACTGCAAAAATGAACTGCTCTTAATTGAACTAAATGCATAGAGAGTGTATTGTTGCAGGAGCCTAATTTTATGAAAATGCATGGTCATATGTGTTGAGTTTGGTCAGTTATATAATGTTGTAAATGGCTTCAGAATTTTGAGAGGCAAAATATTCTACTAAGGTAATTTAAATCTTATTATAAGAAAAATAGTACTATCCCTCATTCAAGTTATTTCAACATATTCATCCCATCATTTTTCATTGTGTTGAAAAATAGTACAAATGATTGATTATGGTGTACTGATTATAAGATTTGATTCTGCAATATATTTTTTCCAACTCTAATTATGTTAAAGAAAGGTAACAATGTATTCCCCCTCTGTTTGTATAGTTATCTTAGGCAGATTATGTATGTTTTTTTGGAAACCACTTAAATAGATAAGCCATAAGGGCAGAGGTTGTATATGGTTCAAAAAATGTTAGGAGTCTACCTACATAATGTATGAAGTTTAAATGAGGATAGTATCCAATAATATCAAGTATCTTATAAGCAGTGTGTATAGTGAGCATCCAATAATTATTTTTCCACTGATTGGTGAACTATCTTATAATCAAGTATCTTATGTATTTGACTAGTTATGTTTTGGTGTTTGTGCTATTTGGTTTTGTTCTTTCCTGCTTGACAGTAGTGTAAGCATTGTGTGCATTCCTTTAGTAATTGTGCATAGGTGGTGTGCCTATAATAATAAAAGTTTGCACTTTCAAAAAAATTAAGACTAATGCTTTTTTTTATTACTAAATGCAGGAAATTGATTCAACATTTGAGGAAGGTGAACTTGAAGAGATGATGAATGATAATTGATCAAGTTTATGCACAAACTAATACTTTTTGGTTATTTTTTTAAAACAAACTATCATGTGTTATTTTAGTTTTGTATATTTTGGATATCCAAACTTGGAATATTAAATGATGCAATAATATTATCTATTTTATTTAAGCTTTTAAAATTGAGTATTTTTTTATTTTACATAAATGCATATTATGCTATTTGTTGTTTTTTTTAAAATTATATTAAAAATGTATTTAAAATTAACCAAAAATAAATTATTTTAAAAATAAAGCGTTGCTATAACAGAGATAAGAAACACAAATTAAACGTAAAACCGTTGCTTGGTCAAGATTATGCAACACGCAATAACCGTTCCTATTACTATAACCGTTGCCATGATAATAAGTTAGAAACCGTTGCCTATAAAGATAAGCAACACGCAATAAGCGTTGCCTAAAAATATACATAAAACCGTTGCTAGAAGCAACAATTCAATAACCGTTCCTATTACTATAACCGTTGCTATTATAATAAGTTTGAAACCGTTGCCTATAAATATAAGCAACACGCAATAACCGTTGCCTAAAAAATTTGTAAAACCGTTGCTACGGAGCAACAACCCAATAACCGTCCCTCATTGTCAAAAAACCGTTGCAACTGGGTCACGACAAACCGCTGCCTTTACAGGTTTAGGCAGCGGTTATGTCTTCATGTGGGTGAAACTAAAAAAAACCGTTGCCTATAGAAAAGGCCACGGCCGTATAGGGTACACTACATAAACCGTTGCAGAACCGTTGCCGTAGGATATAGGTACGGTTTTTTGGCTTTACGCAACGGTTTTTGACTGTTGCCGAAACTTCAAAATGTTGTAGTGTGTGTTTGTTAAAAGTTGATTGCATTCAATTTTCTTTTGGACAAAACTTATATGCATTTATTTATTTAGATGCAGTTTTTCCTGTTCCTCTCACAAAAAGATAGTTTTTATGTTATTTTAATTTTAAAAAATAAAATAAAATTGTTTTTAAATTGAAATAACTACCTCCATGTATCTAACACAGTAAAAACTGTGTATATAGCACTCTACATAAGTTTGGTCAATTTCCTTTTACTAATGCAAATAATTAAGTTAAAGGAGTGGTCCACAAATCTTAGCTCAATTGGCAGAAATGTCAAAATTGCTAATGACATAGGTCAACCCCTGTCACTCCACTTTGTGTGTGAGTTTTCAATGTCTTTGTCATTTTGTTTATTAACTAAAAAAAATTAAGTTAAAGGAGTGTAAAATGGACCCCACGTGCGGCAATTAAAATTTTAGGATTAGGATTTATCCAACTTGTACATAGAAGACGATGTATTTATCGAGTTGGAACCCTTTCCATTTTGTATGTTTTTCATTTCCTCCATTACTATATAGTTTTGGAAATATAAATACAAAAGTGTGACATTTAATGTGTCAAAATCTCTTTTATACCCCTCAAAATATTAAAAAATTTGGTAATGGATGACATGGAAATTATAGGAAATGGAGAGGATACTTACTCGTATTTTATCAAAGGTTGATTCAAAAAATTTGTAAATATTAAATTATATTGAGCACAATGTTAAAGTCTATAAAATACATTAGAAAACCATGTGTGGAACATTGTTAAATTATTAAAATTTACAGTTATTTACAAATAGAATCTCGAAAGTATAAAAAAAATTAACAAAGATTGAATTAGTTAAAGTTAGGTTTTTATTTAAATGCAATTTGTGAGTATCATTTTTCAAGAGTATCTATCAATTTCAATTTACAATCAATAAACGCAAATTCAATAACCAAAATCTAATCTAACATAATATAATATAATCATGGATCCAATAAATATAATCTATCAGCATGATTTATTTTGTTCAACAATTTTCCAGCTACAATAAAAACATTTTTAGGTTGAGTTAGGTTCAATCCGTATCTATTTACCAATAGAAAACATAAAAAAAAAAAAAAAAAAAAAAAAAAAAAACACAAATTCCACAAAATGTAAAATTAATAGTTACTAATATAAATATTATCATTATCATGGTACATAAATGACTTTTTATTTTATTACTTAACAGCCAAAGTCAATCACTGGTTGGTACAATCTACAGGTTTGAAGGAAACAATTTTCTTTTGAAAATCATAAGCAACCAAAAAGTTTTGTTGTGCTATGTTCCCAAAAGTTACAGCTCCACCAAAATATCCATAAGTGGTAAAAGCAAAGCACAAAATCTTTTCATCCACTTGAATAAAAGTGTTAATAGCTTTCAATTGCAAATCTGCACCAAGAAAATGTGCAGTGATTATTGGAACCTCCAACTCTTCTATTGTGCTTTGGTAACAAAGATTTAATTGTGGTGTAGAATCATTAACACGCGGTAACTTGATCAAATCGGCTACGGCTGATTCAAACTTTGAATAAACCTTCTTTGGTAAAACAGTAATTGGTGTGCCTATATCGATTATCGTATTTCGTCTTGTAATTGGCCCGAATGCCGGTTGTTCTAATAGTATTGTTTTGTTTCCAACACTAAATGCTTGCAAAGTTACGGCAATGGGATCGACTTGTTTTATGGGTGTTGAGACGGTTTGAGGACTAGAAACCACAACTGCATCGCCAAAGTTGAGTTTACTTGAGCTGTTAGAGTTGGAAAAAAATGGCACCAAACAATATGAGAATTTACCACCGATTGAAGAACCCAATTGTGATACAAGAGACAAAGGTCCGCCTCCAAGGCCTATCGTGCCAGAAACTTTCCCATTTAATGGAAAACCTCCGGCATTTTTATGTTCACATCCTATTACAATTCTAGGGAATGAGATAGGAGAGCCACTAGTGGAGTTGAGGGTAAGTGTATCGACACTAAGATCTCCTTCTGAATATAATGAATCTTTTGAAAGGTGATACTTACAAATGTCAGAAATGCACTCGGAATTATACACATAATAACATTCTGAGAAACCACATGGAATATTTATGTAGGTTGACGATTTTGAAGGATCAAAAATAGGTGTTGCTAGGTTAAGGCAGGGTTTACATGGTTTGCATTGAAACCAAATCATGTCAATTAGCATATCAAAATAACCATACATTTCAAATGGTGGAGTACCAATTGAATAACTCATGATGTAACCAACACCCAAATATGGTCTTAAATTGGAAACTTGTGTGTTAGTATCGGAAGCATATAACAATTGGTTGACATATTTGGCGCGATTGATGGAATGATGCACATGATTGGAAACTCGTTGGAATTTTGTTTCTGTGGAATTGTACAATGGTGATTTTGAAGAGTCGCGATGGATGAGTTCAACACTAAACCCGTTGTTTTGACTCATAGAGAGAGATACTCCAAAACAACAAAGTAAGAGAAGAACACCAAACCCATAAGATGGTATCGACATTTTTGTAGGGACTAATTAGAAATAGAATCGATAAACTATTACAATCTATATGATGATGCCACTAGGGAGGTTATAGAACCCAACATTCAATATATATCATTAAATAACATACTCCTTTTTGACTAAATCAAATAACACTTTCTCTGGAAGCAAAAAATTTACGTTTAGATTCATCAGATAATTGATGTATCTGACCCATATTATAGATTAAATACATCATTTATTTAATGTATTAAAAGTGAGTTTACCTTTGCAAAAAAATGTAGGGATGAAGAAAAGTTGTTGGAATAAAAATTTATTTGAATTGTGTCATTCTTCATTCTTATTAGGAAAAAGCTAACTTGTAGCCTTACGAAACATGTTAATGCATTAAAGACGCTAAATGCATATGTAGGTCCTTTAAGTTTAGCGTTTTTATCGTATAGATCTTTTAAGTTTCTTTTTTGTTTCAAATAGATCCTTTAAGTTTTTAAAATGTATTATCTAGGTCCTTCCGTTACGAAAAAATATGATGTACTTAAAGAAAACATAATCTAGGAGTTGTTATTCTTGTATTAATGTATCATCTAGGTCGTTCCACGTCATTAAGTTAACAGCCACGTCATTTTTTTTGTAACGAAATATAATAGAAGGACCTAGATGATACCAAAAAAAAACTTAAAGGACCTATCTAATATAAATGTAAAACTTAAAGGACCTACATATGCATTTGACCTATTAAAAAGATAAAAACTTTGTATTAAAAATTGTACATTTTATTTTTAAAAAAATCAAAAGTTGTTTGTTTCATTTCAAGAACATTTACTATTTGTGGAATCCTTAACATACCCTTATTACTAAAGTACCATTTGCATTAAATATATTTATCGTGGATTTTTTATATTCCAATGCAAATTTGTGAATAAGGGATGTGTTTGAAAAAAAATAGTCAATGCATCTAAAAATTTGTAGAGGTCTTGTATTTAAAGAAAACTATTTTTTGTAAAAGGTTCATATAATTAGGATCAGACACATCATTATATAAATGAAAATGCTAACAAGTGTATTAGAGTATTAGTTAAGACATCTAATATAATAAAAAAGTCTTAGAACTTGTGTAATTCATCTTTTTGAAATATAAATTTAATGTTATTTTTAATATAAAGATTACCTCTTTTAAAACTTTTGCATTCAACTTTTTATTATGTAAAAACATTTCTTTTGAACTAATGAAAAAAATATTTTCTTGGAAATTCTAAATACAACTTTGACTTATTAGGCTTATTAGAATTTGAGAGGCCTATACTCAATCACAAAAGCTAACTTGAGAGTTAAAGTTTGCACTACTTTATAAAGGCTATCTTTGTCATTTCTCTAGCCATTGTGAGACTTCTAACAAGGCTAAAGGCACATAAATATAAATAAAATGTAGAAATATTTTCTTGAAAATTATGTGTTGAACTTTTTAAAAATTAAATTTTGTTATATTTAATGCAAAATTTATATGTTTAGGCAAGTGGTACAGTGGACCATCTTTATAAATGGTCTACCATGGACTAGTGCTTAAAATTATAAAAAAATTCTAGCAATTGTCGACAATATAAAAAATTAAGACTTTTCTCACGGTAGAAACAATGACATAATTGATGCTTATCTAATACGGGTTATATTTTTATTTTTATTTTTTTGACCACTTACTTATAATTTCAAATAAGCCGGTACGTTGTCCTTAGATTCTTTCCTAATTAGTATATTTTTAGGGTTCCCCGTCAACTGGCAAATTTGTTTTTGTTCAGCTCAAAACTTGCGACTAAGGTTCTGTATAGATTGATTTACTCTCAAGCTTATGCAAAACAATGCAAATAATAAATTTTTATGTATTATTTAAAAACTTGTCTAAATAGTTTATGAAAAAAGTAGCTTATAAAGATACAATTTTCATTAGTGATAACTTATAAATTAACATAAAAAAACTTATTTATTCGCATAAGCTATTTTTCATAAGTTCAAAAATAAGTCATCCCAGTCCTAAGTGCAACCCCTTGTATTGTTTCCCTTATCTTTTTGGAAATGGGCTTAGCTTAATCAATTGAAGCGGTTTTAAAACAAAACAAAAAAAGTAAATCTATTGGTGAGGAAACAATATTTCAGCAATAACATTGTGAAAGCAAGATGAAAAGAAAAATGAAGAGAATATAGGAAAAAAAGAATTTTCTGCACATTTCCAATGTCTTGTAGTCTTACATAATGAATAACAATATTTATATATATCCTACAAACAGTTCCCCAATTCAATGGACCTGTAACAAACCAATCTCATGAACTACTCCTAGAATTCACCATTCATCATATGATAATAACAAATCCAAGTTGGTGAAGGTAAAAATTGGTAATAACAAAATTTAAAGAAACTAAAAAATGATTCTCTAGAAGGGGGGAACCTCACAAATTCACTGTCCTAGTAGTAATGTAATGTTCTCAATACCAACCAACAAGATTGATGAAACAGGTCCAGGTGACTCTTTTTTTTATATCTCTACCATTCAGTTTATTCTCCAATATATTCGACTACGGAATATTCGCTATATTTGTTCCATAGAAGATCAATAATAAGTATATCCTTTCACCAACCAAAAATAGAGGATGTGTTTTTCATGTCACAACTCAAGGACTCAAATGATTCTCAAAGCCATTTAGAGACTGTAATAACTCTGTCTGCAAAAATGTAGGGAATGGTAGCAAAATCCACCAACAAAGTTTTTAATCGCTTTTCCCTCTCAACCATTTTTTTTCTATCGTCTTGAGGAAAGTCTCAAGATGTAAAAAATTAGAAGAAATCCGGTCTCTTTCATATTCACTGTTGTACAAATCAAATCATATAGCTCGCTCATCGTCGGCGGACTATGATTCCAGGATATGACAGTTCCTCACAAAATCATTTGAATAATTGACATACTTGGTCCAAAACGGCCGAAGATGTTCAAAGCCAATTGGTAACCAGGGTTTTGACTGGCCATTGTAGTGAATAACAGCAGCCTTTTTCACGTGCTCGAGATTTGTATTGCTCTGATAACCCAAGCCAAGCATGTGCCAAGAGGGATCAATTGGATGAACGTGACCTTTAAATGCAATCAATGCGGGAGGTAGGGTTCCTAGCTTCCACATTGTCAGGTTTGACCTCAGATTCTGCCATATTGAAGATGTCAATAATATACTCTTCAGTGAAAAAGATAAATTGAACAAATGTCCAAGACTTTCCAATCCCCATCATCCTATCTCAATTTCAGAAAAAGGGGAGAAAGGGTTTCCAATACAAATACTTTGACACGCAAATTTGACAACAATTTGGATGGTTAATCGTGTTCAGCGGATGGTTAATTAATATAATAACAAGATGTTGCAATTCATTAACCAACCACTAAATGTAATTAACTGCGATATTGAACCTACCAAGTGTTCAAATATACAAGATATTCATTAACTAAGATTTATGTAACATGTTCAAATATACACCTAAAAATCATGGTTAATGACATTCAAAATTGTGATTGTGTTCGATGGATGATTGACACACGTGTTCGGTGGATGGTTAATTAACATAACAAGATGTAGCAATTCATTAACCAAATCCACTGAACGTAAGTAATCGCAATATTGAACCTACGATTTTCAAGTAATCAAATATACATGATATTCATTAACTAAGATTTATGCTCAAATATACACATAAAAATCATGCTTAATGACATTCAAAATTATGACTAATTGTGTTAAGTGGATGGCTAGTGAGTTGTGACACTGTCTTATATCCATGAACCATCCATTAAACATAATTTACCATGTACTTTGAACTGTGTTAACCATCCAATAGGAGTCTCATTTTGTGCCAAAATAACACAGCTCTTCCATTAAACAAAAGCACAGAAACGAAGCAAAATGTTACCTGTGTTCCCATACTACTACTACTACCTAATAATTAATTTATTGATGAACACCAAAGAATACTTTAAAATTTGTTATAAACTGAAATTCTTTTTTTTTTTGTTTGACAAAACTGAAATTCTATTAATCTGAGTTTATATGGACTTTTACCTCTTTCAGCCAGGAATGATATGTCTCTCTTATATTAGTCCTTCTCCATGCAGAAAGATCAAAGATATTCATTCCATAAGCCCATGCACACTCATCAGGATCCAAATGCTTTGAAATGAGGGGATGAGAAAAATTGAAGTAGTTCCTAAAATGTTTAGACATTACCCACTCATCTTCCCCTCTGCAAGTTTCCACGGCGCCATTTACCTTTCCTTCAAGGTCAATTTCCCAAAGTGGAGACAAGTCGCGCTGAATCACCACATCATCATCCAAAAAGACCACCTTGTCAAGGTTTGGGAAAAGCTGTTTGACAAACAAGACATGCATAATTAGCATAAGTATATGAAACACGGCCTAATAAACATTTCCCAAAAAGTACAATAAGAAGAAAAATATTATCTCCAACATAAAATGTTAGTGTTAAAGTTGGCAATCTTGGTTGTATTTGATACATAAGCTTTGAATGATGCTTACTGATGAAAATAATGCAATGCAATGCAAAAGCAATTTAAAATGAGAGAGGAGAATGTCCCTCCATTCATTTTTTCAAAGAGACTAAAGCTATGTAGATTTATTGAATCTCAGCTGAAGAAGGAGAGGATGCTCCGTTTAAAAGTTTTCCTTCCGATAAAGGGTTTTCCCTTGTACAACTGAGCTAATATTCAGTTCTCCAATATTAGCAAACTCGGTATACCCTCTTTTATGCCCTTCACCTTCTATTTAAACTAGAAATACTGGCAACACACTTTTTTCGACACATTCTATGATTGGTACATATCTACAAAGTCGACACAATTTTTTGAAATAGATCAATCTACAAGACGACTCAATTTTTTTTAAGAAAAATAATAAACTAATCAAAAAGAGTGTGTTGCTGACATTTCTCATTTAAGCTAAGCTCCTGCTATCATTATGTTTTATTCTTCTCTTTATTTCCTATTGCATCTTATTTCGTTAAAGCATTTAAATTTGTATACATATAATGGAAATATTGACAGATAAACATTCAGTTTGGAGTGAGCGTCGAATCATTCAATCCATATGTTACATTCAACATCAAATATATTTTGTAAAAAAGTAACATTGAAAATAAGATGACAAAAGTTAATAAATTGAACTATCATTTATGTCACAAATTATGATTTGAGAAGTATCAACAATATTGAGAGACAGAGAGATAAAGATATGTTGAATCCAACCTACCTCTGGTAGGTATATGCGCAGATGGTTGAGTAAAGATATGTACTTGGGGCTTCTGGCTTGCAATTTAGATGCAAATTTACGCGGATTTGTATCACTGAGATTGGCCCCTGCAATATGATTTCCATGATAGTAATCCCTGATCCCATTTTGATTTTCTACAGCTTCAAGTACAGGAACATTTTCTCTCGTCAACCAGTCAAACTGGTGAATGCCTTTGATTTCAACTACAGCCGGGGCGATGGAATTTAGCGCAAACCATGAGTGCATACCCGCATATGTTTTTTTATCTGTGATTACATGGAAGACTATCTTTTCAGGTCTCAGAGATGATAGGACGGCAGAATTAACAACTACTGCAGCGGCCAAAATGTTATCGGTTGATAGAATAAAATGGTGGTAAGAGTTATCAGACAGTAAGGGAAGTAATTCTGGAGGAGGCAATTGTCTTCGTGCATGAGCATTTGATGAATATTCATCAGTCAAACGCAATGACAGACAATGAATCCCTTTGGGAATAGAACTTGCAGCAAAGTGTTTATTCATCAGCTCTGCAAATTTAGACTCTCTGATGTCCCTCTCAAATTTCTCTATCTGTGTCACAAAAAGCACGTCATTTTAACAAAGATTGATAATTGACATAATCATTTACTACAATTTTCAATATAAGAACTGTATTATCTAATGCAAATAAATGTGGTTGAGCCATTGCAAGATAAATCGTACTTTTTATATGAAGGCATGCCTAAGGCCAATAAATAGTACTTTTAAAATATACAAAAAAATATGAGTAATTTAGATTTGGAGTATCTTATATTATCTCGGGAATTGTTTTCATATTTCCTTATATATCATGATTTGTTTCCTTGTTTAATTAGGATAGCTTTATTGTTTTGTCTTCTCTAATAATACCAAACATATCATTCACATCATATCATATCAATATAATTTCATTGGAGTCTTCCTTTTCCTCCCTCTATACCTAAGGTACAAATACTTCGGCTAAAATCCACACATCAAACTTGTATATGCTTATAAAATTTCTGGAAGTCCTGATAGGGTAGCATAAACAAATGGCTATCAGGAAGGTTGGCATTTACAATAGTTGCAATTGTACATATTTGAATGTAACAAACATTGAGAAAACCAATTGTACACTCAAAATGTAGGTACATGGTCTCGGGGAATTTAAATTTTTCCATAACACGGTGATAGGGATTGGTCTCTTTTAGGGCTACTAGACTGTTCACCGGAAATGATAGAGATCTCAAGCAGACATGCTTTAGGCATCGTTCATCTTCCTAACTAAGAACATACTCCCCTCCAGGGAGGGTGGGGCCAAATGAGGAAGTGTGCCTTAGAGAATAGAGTCCACTCCCCCATTGCCTGATTGTATCATAGAGTGTTGGCACCAACGCTTGTTTAGAGTGACAGCCCCTTTTTTTCAAAAAACAAAGTAGCAGCCCCTTTTCCCCTTCTTTCATATGGGGCATCGTAGTGCAATCTATATAGTATATACACTATTGGTGAACTCTAGTTGAGCATAACATTATCCTTAAGAAGATTTCTTTTGCACGACAGCTCATTTGGAATAATATTAGGTGGTCTGGCGTATGCTGTCATTTAGGGGGCATCCCTATAAAGACATGTTGACCAAATGGGCAGCTTTGGCCTATATATTTTTTCTTTTTCCTTTGTTGCTATGTGTTCTGCTCTTGCTTTAAAGATAATTCTTCCATACATTTCATTGTAATTTCTTCACTTCGTCGTAATGAATCAAACATACAGTGTCGGCTTCATAAACAAGTATCAAGTATAGAGCTCATGTAATTTAGAAGTTCATTCAAATTTCTCGGTATACATAAAAGAAACTATGCTTAAGGAAAAAAAAAAACCGTGCAAAAGCTCTATACTTATACAATGTATTAGTTATCCCAACCTCGACCTGTTAATGTTCAAATCTCATAAATAAGGCCAAAACACAATGATAAAGTGCGGTTTCCTTTTAAGTCATATACGTTTCCAATAAGATTTAAAAAATGAATAAAGTTCAGTTTCAGACAATCCTTTCCATACAAAATACCAATTAACCAAGAAACATACAATAATGAATAATCTTTATGTTAAATGTAACAAGCAACTTACCATTCCCCTTAACATGAATGCAAAAGTTTTTGCATCATATTGATTGGTCTGCATATCAGAAACAAGTTTATCAAAGGACTCTGGAAGCTTTAGATCAGCTGGAATTTCCCCCGTCTTCACTTCGTTAAGGATCTTGTAAAAATCTCTAACCAGTCTCTGCAGAACCATTAATGTCATCATCACCACAAGAGTTTAGATATTTGTTTTCAACCAAAACATTATTAAATATGATGATACTGATAATACAATTATTTACCCCTGAATCGTCAACCCTGCCAAGAAGCCTCGGTCCTAACCGTCTGCCTAAACAATCTGGAGCACAAAACAAGGAATAAATTAGTGATCTAAAACAGGCACAAGTTGAACATTATAAAAAAGAAAAAGGCACAAAAGAAACAATTATCAGAATCTAATCCAAGTAACATAAAAAAAAAAAAGCTACAGACAGCGATGGGGTTTCACAAATACAAAAATACATAAATCAAAACCGGAATCAAGTCCAATGGCAGCTTAACAAAACATGCTATAAATCACAAAATCCCTATTCAGATTATATAATAAAGGGGCATAAATATTAACCGGTAGCTACTAAAAAAGCTTCCCTCAAGAAAAATACTTAGCGTCGGTTTCTTTTCACTGTAGAAAATCAGTCAACGGGCGTTAACAAACTCTCAACCTACAATTCATAGCTCCAACCGTAGCCACGCGCCGTAAAAAAGCTCCCCCCCGAAATTAATAGCTCCCCCCAAAACCACACTCCGTAAAAATTGCCAACGTGCATTAATTCTAAAGCTACAATTTACACTCCCACCTAACCACAATAAAAAGGCATCATCGCAACACGACAAATCAGAAGCTAACGGAATCCGAAACATACATTTAAAAAAATTAGAATTAATTGCATTTCCACTAAAACGCTTCCAAGTTCAATGCTTTAACATTGATCATTATTAAAGAAAAAACATCAATTCAAAAAATAAACACAAACAATTAAAAAACAAACAAACATGTACCAAAAAACAAACAACATATAATACATGAATTTCAGGAGAAAAAGGCGACTAATCTGAACCTAACGTATCCCAAACATACACTTAAACAAGTTACAACTAAATGCATTTGCACTAAAACACTTCCAAATTCAATGCCTTAACATTCATCATCATCATTAATAATAAAAAACATCAATCAATACCAAAAATAAACAAACATACAAATACATGAACATATTAAGTTTGATTCAAAAACTAAAAATCAAGATCTAGCTTCAAACAAGCAATACAAAACAAAAAAGCAATGAATCATAACTAAATAGATGATATATGATTATGAGATAAAGAGATAGTAAAAAGTACCAAAAGAGGAGCACTTGTTGACACTCCCTTCAAGGGTAACAAGAGCAGTAAGAATGAATACAAAAGGCAATAAGAAAGCTAAGATAAGAATGGTATGAAAAAGGGTTCGATAGGAAATGTGGCGAGCTGCGACCTTGATCTTCATTAAGTCAATAAACCCATTGTTTGTGCTCGATATTGTGATACTTCTCATACTAGGCGAGAAGTGAAGCTGCATCGTCGTTTATGCATATGCAGCCTCACATCCACAATAACCCTAGAACGAAAAACCCAAAACGATAACAATAACAATAGCGTCACCCATTTCATCCAAACGCACAACATCAGATTCAGATCCAATATTCGGATCCAATTTCTATCTGGGTCGTCCTCAGATCGATCAAGTTTGGGTTTTTCTTCTTCTTATTTTCTATCCCACATTTGGGGGTTTTTTCATACAAAAATTAGGGATTTCGATTTCGATTTCAATTTCAATCTTATAGGATTTTGGTGTTTTTGAATCTTAGGAATTTCAAGATTTTGAACTTTTTTGATGTTTTTCAAGTTCAAAGTTTCTCTCCCATGGATCAAAGAGAGAAAGGAAGAAGAAAGAAGAGAGAGAAAAATTTTGGGTATGTTTTTTAGTTTTGTTGGTTGTTTTTGTTTGGTTTTTTTTTCTTTTTCTTTTTTATTTTTTTTGTGCGGATCTCTTTGATTGGTCCGATCTATAATTTCGATTTTCTCGGAAAATTTTATTTATGATGAAAGAGAAAAAAGAAAGAAAATGTGAAGAGTCAAAATGCAAAAGCGTGTGTTTGGAGAGAGAGGAGAAAATGGGAGAGAGAGAAATGTGGTGAAAGTTTGACCTTGAGATTAGGGATTGCTAGTATAGGGTATGATGTAATAGGACCTAAATTTAGATAATTCCTATGTTTGTGGACAAGGGTTAGAGGATTATTATGTGGATAGGATTATTGTTAAAATGGTGGTTAATTTTAGTTCATTTTTCTTTGTTTTGTGAGGCAGTGTGTGTAGAGTAATATTATTAGGGAGATATTAATTTTTTTCTCTCTATTTTCTCTTTATCTTCGTGTTTGTGTGTGAGTATTGATATTTTTTAATTTAATACCAATTATTTTTTATATGTATTTTGTTGATTTTTAATTGAGCTCATTTAAAAAAAATTAAAAATTTTGACTAAAGAAATATGATAATGAATTTATCCTTTCCAAAATACTTTGATTGTTGGCAAGTCTTCCTCCACCTTTCTTTGAGGATTTAGATTTGCCATCAACCTTAGTCTTTTTTTTTTTTTTTTATGAGACTAATTAAGGCCTTTGAATTTTTCGGTTTTGCTTCCACTTTTTCATTTCACTCCCTTCTTTCTTTGTATGTGTTGAACTTATCTCTCATTCCCTCTTTCAATAATGACTCTCAACTCAAGACGTGTGGATTACTTGCGATTGATTTTTAACTGCAGAGCTTTGTTGTACACATGTTTTTTTTTTTTATTTTATAAATTATTTAAATAATAATAGGACAATTTTACTCTACTGTGTAGGTCTGTAGTTGAATTCAATTGCAGGTGATCCTGATTCCAACTCACGAGCTTTGGTGAACTCTAAATCTTCAAGGTGCTCAAATCCTTTTGATTCATCAATGCTGCCAGTATGAAGTCAAAATTCTCATTACCTTTTCAGCAACTTGTTGATCAATTATGGTTCCATCACAGTCTTTCATTATATTCATAAGAGTGTTCAATTTTAATAAATAATTAGTTTGATCCTCCTCCTTCTACATGTGAAGCAACTCATGCTTTCTTCTCATATATTGAAGCTTGAGTTTCTTGACATTTCATCAAGATATTCCATGTCTCTTTGCATCTTGTCACCTTTAAATTTCTCTTTGGATCTTTTTGCCTTTGAAATTCTCTCAAAATGTTTGGATTCTACACTTTTTTTATTGTGCCTCAGTTTGGATTTTCACCAAGATCTTCGTATCTATTTTACATAACCTCAAGCACATCTTAAACTCCAAATAATGTCTTCATCAAGGCACTCCATCGTTCCCAATTGCTACCATCAAGAATTGGGAGATTGGATGGAAAATTATTGTTTCCAACCATGATTGCTAGCAAGTAAGGTTTGTAATAACCCGGGTCAACTCAAACATAATTTAAAATTTGACAATTAACTCATTAAACTTAGTTTGTGAACAAAATAAGGTGAGCGTGAGCTGAAAATTATGTTCATTAACTAAATAAACTGAACTTGAACTATAAATATATAGTAGGTTAATTAACTTGCTTAGTTCATTAACTAGTAAGTCTCATCAAATATCAAATTGAGACAAAATATGATAATTTATCTTATATGTCATGTTTAATTTATCCTAACCATCAAATGCACGTACCATAATTTATTTGTTATTTTCCATTATAACTTGTGTTGAAGGAATGTATTAGGGTCCTTCCACATGTTCAACTAACTAGATCAAAGATTGAAATTCCATTACTCTGAAATTACACCAAATATATATTGTGCGGAAAAAAAATCTACGTGATAGGAAAATATAATTGGCGTAGTCTGAAATTTCATACACTTTCTATCTTACCTTTACTCTTTTTCTTTCTTAATTCTTCTAAGCATCAACCATCTTATCTCTCAACATCTTTTGTAAAATGTTTGTAATTTTTTTCTTTAGTTAAAATAACTATTTTCTAGTTCCCATCACAATTTTTTTGGGATCAGCCACTGATATAGGCATATATTAAGAATATTTCACATAGTAATTACGTTTTAAATAAAACAATTTTTAACTTTTAATAAAATGATAAAATACACGAACATTATTTGGTTAATGAAATGAACTAAATTTACTTTTATAAAAAAAAAATGATAAAATACACAATTTTCACTACAAAGTTTATCATATACGACATTAACAAGTGATTTAAGTACCTACGTTATCTTTTGCCAAAAAAACAAAAAACTACCTACGTTATCTTTTCCAATTATAAATAAGTAAAGTGGGCTTATATGTGTCCCGTGAGCTTAGCTCAGTTGGTAGGACGTTGCATTTTATATGCAGGGGGTCAGGGTTCGAACCCTGGTCATCCCACTTATCCACCTTAAAATGGTGGAATTTCTAGCCATTAGGCTACTTGACCAAAAAAAAAAAAAAGTGGGCTTATATGTTAATTAGTTGAACGTATAAAGTGTATTTGTATATTGAAACCCTACTACCTACGACTAGGAGTGTCCACCCAACAATTAATGGAGGATATATTATGACAAAAATGTTGCAACAAGTATTTTGTACTTTTACATAAAAAAAACATGTTGGTGCATTTATATTAGAGGGTGTAAGGAGGTTAATGAAAGTTTGATAATACAATTGCGGTATTGATCATTGTTGACTTAGTTAGCACATTGTACTTGAATGAGGATGATAATTGAATTGCATATGCAATAGCGAGTAGTAGGGTCAAAATAAGTTTTAGACTAGATGGTTGTCACTTTAAACCTGCTTAGATGCGGGTACCGCACTGGTACCCGATACGGATACCGGTACGGGGTACGACATTTTTAGAAAAACTAATACATATGTGTGGGTATAAATTAAGGTACGGATATGTACCCGTTACTGGTACGGATACGTACCCGATACCGGTACTTTTCCTCAAACGGAGTACCCGTGCATCATAGTTTTAAACCAAGAGAAGAGATCGATATGCAGTGGCGGAGCTAGACGAAAAACACGGGGAGAGCCGCTATAGATATAAATCAAATATCGAAAAAAATTATTTAAAAAAATGCATATGCATATCATATTTCAGCAAGTTTTGGTCTTTCCGAATGTTTTTCATCACGGCATTTGTCCTATTTTTAAGTTAATTCATGTGTAAACTTCACATATTTCAAGTAGTTGTATTTATGATTGTAATTGTAATATTATATCAATCTCTTTCACAAAAAAATATAATTTTTTAATAAAATACAGAGTAAACATGAATTTTATACACTAAAACTCTATTTTAAATAAATATTTAAGTACTTTTTCTCAAAAAAATAAAAAATTGAATGCTTTGAAAAAATAAATAACACATTTAATACATTATTAAATAATAGAACATATTAGAAAGATGCTTAAAAAGTAATTTAAAAGGGACATTTGAAAATAGGGAAAACAAATTAGCAAAACATGTTAAGGGGGTTTTTGAATACCGAGCGTTTATAACCCCTGCAAAACCGAAGAGTAGTCGCCAATTTTGTTGGCGAAATACACTAGACATTTTGCGGGGGTTCTAAACCGCCACAAGCTATTATCAAAACTGTCGCTAAATAAGATACACATAATTAATCTAATATTTCAAAGGTTTTGAGTGAAAATGTGGCATTTCATTTTCTTATGATTTTGGAGCATTGATTCAATTGTTTCTCTAGAGATTTGGTTCAGTGGGATATAAAATTCTTATTATGATATGTTGTTGTAATCTTGTATGATCTTATACGCACATCAAATGTAATTTCTTAAGTCCTTTTATTGATTAACCGACTTAAGAGACCTTTTGTAAAATTAAATGTTAACCACATGACCTAAGAAATTTTATTTTCCTTTTAACAACTTAAATTTCGATGTGTCATGTGAGAGTATCAAACTCTTCACCTTCATTGCTCAAATCTAGAAATCAAACTCTGCAAACTCAAACCCCTAGCCTTCACTGCAAACTCGAAATCATATTCTCGTCAATCGAAACATATTCTCCTCCCTCTTCAATGACAAATATGTTATTTTTTAAGTCTCTGTTTTTTCCTTTGAGCCTTCTCTACTGATTTAACCTCAATATGAGAAATAGGTTAACTTTTTGTTTTTTGTCCATTTAACTTCAATTTTGTGATGTAACACATTTCAAATTTTTTAGAAACTACAATTTTTGAACAATCCTTTCTCACAAGTTATTATTTCTTCTTTTTTTTGTTCTTCTTGTGGACAATTGAAGAGCACCAATAAATTATAGGCATTTTATTCAAGAAACAATGACAACCACATTATGGTATCTCATTTTTTTTCTTCTTTTATTTTTTATATTAGCTATGTATGGATAAACAACTTACTTGATGTTGATGTGTTAAAAAATACAAATGAAAGAGTTGGGGTTCCTTTAAACCAAATTTAAAAATAAAAATAAAAGCTTATAAATAATCAAAAGGCAATAAATATTAAAGGGACAATAATGTTATCTCTTTACAAGAGAAACCAACAATAAAAACCTATACAAACTAACACCATCAATTCATAGGAAGATTGATATACTCACTACTAATATAGCAAATTGCAAGACTAAAAAATTAGAAAAGAGCAGTTATTATTTAAACCAAGAAGCCAACATCTTTTGGCGTGAACTTCATAGTCGGATATTTAGCACTTGATATTTTGCACTCCATCAAACTTCTCAACTTCAATGCATACTCTCAATTAAAATGTTTAGATTGAGTAGTAGATGGTTATAAACTATGCATACTCTCAATTTTAAAGCAACTTTTTTGTGTACATTCAGAATAACATGCTAGAAGGGAAGACAATATGCAAGTGTTAGTAAAAAGGTATTTGATTTATCTCAGGACATAATTAACACTGCGCAAGTGTTTTTTCTTATTTATAAAAATGGACCGGAATGCCCGCTATTGAAACAACACGTTTCATATCTCAGCCATTTATTAGAGATCAGACGGTTCAGATTACTTACTAATAAAATTAAGTGAAAACGATCTCGATCTTCCGCTGATCTCAAATCATTCAGCTTAGACCAATACTGCATGCATCAAATCCAAACCCTGAAAATAGCTTTTGATTATACTCATAAGCTGGTAGTTATTTTCATAAGCAAACATAAACAGTGTTTATAACATTGATAGTTTTTTCTCACAACATTAGAGCAAAAGATATGCCAAGGTTATGTAAAAAGTTACATTATAACTTCATAAGCAAACAAAAACAGTGTTTATATCACTGTGATACATACTTTATTCATAAAAAACAAGCATTCTTCCAAATCCTAGTTACCAACAGCATCAAATGTGATTCTTGGCAACAAGACAAAGGTGATTCTTCTTGTGTCTAGCAAGTCCCGGTAACCCTTCAATGTCTATATCTTCCTTAGTCATCCCTTCAGGCATTTCCCAATCAAATGAATTTAAAAGGTTTGCAGTTATCATTTCCACTGTAGCGATTCCCATTGGTATGCCGGGGCAAATTCTACGCCCTGCACCAAATGGAATCAACTCAAAATCTCGTCCCTTAAAATCTACATCACTATTTAAGAATCTCTCTGGATAAAACTCTTCTGGATCTTTCCATGTCTCAGAGTCCCTATGAATGGCCCAAATATTCACATACACTAATGTTTTTGGTTCTATTTTGTATCCATTTAGTGTGAAACTTTTAATGCACTCTCTTGGGGCCAGTGGTACCGGTGCATAGAATCTTAGTGTCTCTTTTATCACAGCCTTGAGATATACAAGCTTTTGAATATCATCTTCATCTATGAAGTCTTTGTTGCCATAGAGGTTTCTAACTTCTTCTTGAACTTTCTTCATTACTCTTGGATTCTTCATTAGTCCGGTCATCACCCAAACTGATGTGGCTGCACTTGTGTCTGTAGCTGCTACAAGTAGGTTCTGTCATAATCAAAAGCCAAACAACTATTAGGATTTAGGACCTTATATCTTTGTTCTTTACTGTTTACTTGACACTTCATTTTACATTATTTTTTTTCTCATTGAGACATGTCAATATGGCACAACATAATTGCATTTGCATAGTTATGACATACAAAATACGAAAATGATGATATTGTTTCTTAGATAACAAATAGCTCATGATCAATGTAGTCATCTTTATGTAGAAATTACTTTGTATACTAGTCAAGATACAAGTTATCCTAAGAGCTTAGTTGATACCTAAGTATGTTTGTGCCAATAATTCATCATAATCACTTTTTCTTTAGTTTAGTGAGACATCTTTTAACTAAGGGTATAATTTTGAAAACTTACGTAAGATCCATAACTAATATCTATAACAAGTGATACCGTGAGCTTGAGATGAAATCATAAATGTTACAAGGATGACCGAGTATCGCACGAGGGGTTGAGGATAGGGATGTCAATGGATATCCGTGTCCGCTCCGTTGGATAAATACGATATTCATATCCGCTCCATATCCGTGCGGGTATCCGTCAAGCGGATAATCCATGGATTTTGAAGTATCCGTGGATATTTACATATATCCATGGATAATAATTTTTTGAAAAAAATTGTGATTCTTGTAAAAAAAATTATGATACATTTCACTTTCAATTTAACAGCAAAAGTCAACACATTTATTTTTCTTCTTTTCACCAAAATATAATAATATCCATACATTTCTCTTTAGAAAAAATTTCATACATTTCATTTCTAATCAAAATAAAGTTCATCACAGATTTCTAAAGAATTAAAAAGCCGCTTATATATTTGATAACTAAGAATATTTATATAATATTCTTATTTACTAACGGGTACGGATATCCGCGGATACATATACCATTAAATCTGCATTCGTATCCATTAATTATCGGGTAGTTTAAATATCCATTTATCTTACCCGTGGATATCCATTAAAATATCCGCTCCGTGTCCGTGGCAGAGTTTATCCGCGGATATCTGCGGATATGGATATTTTTGTAATCACTAGTTGAGGAACATTTTAATACACTAGCCTTGACCAGAGGCTAATGTTTCGGTACACACAAATATTCCACATAGTTCCATCTGAAATTGAGATAGTTTACAAATATTCACTCTCCTAAACCCCTTCACTAGATTTCAAAGTATAGGATTGGGACAGATAATGGGGATACTAGTATCCACCCCGAACCCGTCTCTGAATTTACCGCACTTCGTATTATAAGTATATTTTTATCTCAACATGGAATTTCTTAAACAAATTCTTAAATCATATTCATTTGTTTACTGTTATTGTTATTTTTAAGGTGAACCTTAAACAAACAATTTTCTCAATTTTTTGTGTAAAAAAACCAAAATTGTTGAAATCACCTAATTTTGAGCCCCATTTTCTTAATAAAAAAATTTCAAAATGCAATACAAGCTTAAATGACAGAGATATCCATTATGGTATGGGGTTGAGATTCTATTATTCATCCCTGTTAAAAATTGGGAAGGATACATAAATACTCGAACTCTTTTAGATTTAGGCAAAACTCGTCTCTGCCACCTTATTGCTATGATTAACCTTAGAAAAATTGTGCTATGAACACTATATAATAGGGTATATAAAACCTCAAAGACAAAAAGTAGATAATGGAAATTATGAATACTTACCATAAGAACAGCTTTGATGTGATTATTGGTGAGATCAATTGAAAGACGACCTTGCTTCTTTAACTCAAGTAAAGCATCAACTATATCCTTCTCATCTTCTTCTTTCTGCCTATTGTTTGGATTAAGATGTTCCATAATAACTTGTTCAAAAAACTCATCCAAACCCTTGAAAGTGTTGTCAACACGAGCAATTGACCCCATAAGATTATCAATCCATCCCATGAAAGGAATATAATCAGAAACAAAAAAGGAGAGGAAAATAGCTTGTGTCTCATTTAGTAAATCATGGAACCTACTTTTCTCACCCCCTTGAGGTTCATAACTTTTTCCAAAAGCAATTTTACATACTATAGAGCTTGAGACCAACATTATGATCTCACTAAGGTTTGAAATTTTGGAAGAATGGACATGGTTAGACATCTTTTTCAACATTTGCTTGACCTCAAATTTTCTCACATGAGAAAAGCTAGAAATTTTTTTAGAGCTAAAGAATTGGACAACACAAATTTTTCTTATCTCTCTCCAACAATCATTGTATGGTGAAAATATCATTTCTATGCCATTGTAGGACAATAATTGTGTACCATATGATGGAGGTCTACTAGATACACTATGATCATGATTTCTAAGAATCTCTTCAGCTAGTTTAGGTGTTGAAATAACAATTGCTTTCTTGAAACCAATTTGAAAGGAGAAAAGAGGGCCATAAATTTTTGAGAGATTCCAAAACTGAAAATGGAGATTTGAAGTATCAAGTTGATGAAGATAGCCAATGATAGGTAGGCCTTTTGGACCTTTTGGAAATGATGAGTTCTTGATAATGGTTTTGTATTTCATGAAAATGAATAATAACAATAAGGAAAAGGCTAGAAGTATGTGAAGAAATGACACCATTGTTGATTAAAATTTGTAGACAAATCTCACTGTGAAAAATATCACATATGTGTGTTAGAACAAAACTTCAGCTCCTATATAAAACTCAAATATACTCTCTCCTACTTTTATAATAAACAAATATTATTTTTAGGTTATTTGACTAAGTGATGTATTTGGTGGTCTGTAATATTGACCATATCATTGCCCATTATTGGAAATTTTTTTAATTAATTTCTTTCTTTTAAATAATAACTATATCTATATAAAAATTATATATATTTTTTTAATCTATTATATTATTATTCATCTTTCTCATTTTAATTTTTTGGAATTAATTACTACCAAGTTTACTAATTTGTTCTTATCCGTTTTAATAATATTGGCTTAATTGCACTTTTGGTTCCCCTATTTTATCAAACTTGCGAAAACAATCCACTTATTTTAAAATTGATCTTTTTTGTCCCTCTATTTTCATATTTGTTGCAATTTTGATCCCAAATCATACTTTATAAAAAAAATACGGGACAAATTTAATCATACTTTTGGTCCCTCTATTCCCACATGTTGCTTATGAAGATATTGACGTCAATGCTTAGTTTTTCCTATTGAATAGGGTGCATATAAAAAGAAACTCACTACAGAAGAAATGCAGATTGGTAAAACAGGTGGAGATGGTGTTCAACAGGTGGATGGAAGGACAAAGCTTAAGTTGTGGAGAGAGGCGGCAGTGGGTCGTACCCGTGGTCGAGTTTATGGCACAGCAAACTTGTCTGTCAACCTCCGACGTGGGTGTACATCCTTTACTCAACAGTCATGTAATCCTCATGGTTCAATGTCTGTCTGGTATGTCTTTGGAAGTGGAGAGGGCGACTAGACTTAGAGTTGAACAGGTGGCTGAGAATGCATTAGTTCAAGCTCAAGAAGCTTAAAGAGGAAAATCGTAAGTTAGCGAATGTGAATGCATTAAGGGCACTTCTTATGGAGCGCCTTGGCGAGATAGATCAATGTTCAACTGGCGGATCGTGCAATGGATCCCATCCTCCTTCACATCCTGATTATGATGATGTTTTGGATGAAGAGTCATTAGATGAATAGTCCTTGGATGGCGATGCTTGACATGTAGCAGAGCGGTAACTCGTACTTTGTAGTTTGACTAATTAGTATTGGAACGACTTTGTTGCTTGAAACATGTTTATGTTTTTTATGACTTTTTTATAATGTCGGAATATGATAATCACGTTTTGATATATATATATATATATATGATCTTTGTAGTCCTAACTTTGACGTAATTAGTTTGTATAGTTTTAGACTAATTTGTACTTTGAGTGGTTATGTTATCTCAATATAATTTTTTGTGCTAGATTTGGTGTTATTTTGCTATATTTTTTGTTTGACTTCTGTGTGTTGACTAATATAGCGTCGGATGCATTTAGAGTCAGTCTTTAAGTCGGCTTAGCCGACGCTAGGAATAGAGTCGGATGGCGCAAGCTGACGCTAACGATTAGTGTCAAGCGCTTTAGCCTCAAGTCCGACACTGACGCTACTCCGACGCTAAACATGCTTTATGTTATAAAATATTTTTAAAATATAAGTGAAAATATTGTGCAGTGTCACTACTAGAAAAACAGAATATAGCGTCCGACAAAAGCCTGTTTATTTGTCGTTTTAGAAAATTTACTACAAATTAAGAAAGTGTGTTTTTGCATCTTATCTTCCTATTATACCCTAATTTTATTTTTTGGAATATATTATTTACAAAAAATAGGAACAAAAATATTAGTAACAAAACAAAAACAATAAAAAATCATATGAAGAAGTTTAGTAAAAAAAAATAGATACTCCCCCCGTTCCTTTTTATTTGTCGTTTTAGAAAATTTACTACAAATTAAGAAAGTGTATTTTTGTACCTTATCTTCCTATTATACCCTAATTTTATTTTATTTTTTTGGAATATATCATCTACAAAAAAATAGAAAAAAAACAAAAACAAACAAAAATATAGGAACAAAACAAAACAATAAAAAGATTATATTGAAAAAGTTTAGTAAAAAAAAATACAATAAAAGAATTATATAAAATTTAGTCAATAAAAAAAAATAGCAAGGAGGGTATAATAGACAAAGTATAACCTTATACTATCAAAACGACAAATAATTTGAAACAAATATTTTTTCTAAAACGACAAATAAAAAGGAGCGGGCGAGTACAATAAAAAAATTATATAAAATTTAGTCAATAAAAAAAAATGGGAATGAGGAAATAATAGATAAAATATAACATTAAATTATCAAAACGACAAATAGTTTGACACAAATTTTTTTCTTTTCTAAAACGACAAATAAAAGGAGTGGAGGGAGTAGAATTTTAAAAGATGAAATTAATTTATATAAACTATTAGTGTAATGTCGGTGTAAAGTTATTTTACACATGCGTCTAATAATATACCAAGATATCATATCATATAGTAAAAAACACACGATGTGTCACACTCTTTAAATTATATGGTAACACATCATTGAATACATGTGTAAAAAAATTTACACCGACCATCCACAAATATTAAATTGTTAAAAATCTTAATACTATGCATTTTGTATTTTCTTTAGAATGGAACCAAACCCTTAAAACCAAAAACCTCATCTCTTCCTTCGTTCCTCACACCATCATCAGTCACGCATCTCTCACTTCTTCTGCAACCAACCATCATCAGCTCCGCCGCAACCACCGCTCACTATGGCGGCGGCAACAACATCATCTCCTTCACCATCACAAATCCTATCCCTTTACCGCTCTTTCATACGAGTAGCTCGTCAATTTCCAGATTACAACATCAGAGAATACACAAAACGACGTGCCATCGATGCGTTTCGTCAAAACGCTAAACTTTCTGAACCTTCTTCAATTTCTGAAGCTTTCTCATTCGGAAAATCTCAGCTTGAGGTTGCTAAACGACAGGCCGTTGTTTATTCTCTTTATGTTCCTCCTCTTCCCAGTGTCATGGATCTTCCTAATAAACCCTTTTAATCAAGGTTCGATTTTTCTTAAACCCTTTTTCAAAATACTCGATTTTTACTTTTATTTGTTTATGGGTTTTAGGGTTTTTTTCCTGAAAGTTGGGAATTTGGGGATGACTTAGGGTCTGTTTCAATAGGCTTAATTTTTAGCTTATGTAAAACAGCTTATGCAAATAAAGTAAGTTTTTATGTATTATTATAAGCTTATCAATATAGGGCCCGTTTGGAGTGCCTTATTTTTGAGCTTATGAAAAATAAATTATGCAAATAAATAAGCTTTTATATATTATTGATAAGCTTGTTGAAAAAAAGCTTATAAAAATACAATTTTCACCACTGAGAACTTATGAATTAACATAGTTACATAAGCTCCTTTTCATAAGCTCAAAATAAGCTAATCCAAACGGGTCTATCAATTTCATATTACCTGTTATTTTTTGTTGATTGGCATATTAATATTTTTGTTGTTATATTTAGTTTATGAAAAAACAGCTTGTGAAGATAAATTTTTGTCTGTGACAACTTATGAATTAACACATAAAAGCTTATTTATTTGCATAAGCTATTTTTCATGAGCTCAAAAATATGTGAATCCAAACGGGCCCTTAATTTCTAACTCAAGGTTATGTTTGAATGAACTATAAATTAAATAATGTAAATGGGTAGTCCTAATTCAAATTATGTTATTTCATTGATGCATTTTATTGTTTATGTATTGGTATTATGGGACAGAAGACAGTGCAAGTGTTTAAAAAAAAAGATAGGATTTTTTTCTTATGACAGAAACACTTATCATGTTACCAATTGCGTATTGCCGAACACTAGTAGTTTGTTAAAATTCTGCATTTACATGTGAGTGTTTAGAAATTGAAACATGTTATGAAAATAGTGTATGTTGGACCCATAAGCTGGTAGAATATGTGTCTGTTTGGATTAGCTTATACATGCTCACATGGTGGTAGTGTTGCAGAACTAGTGTTACATAACATAATTGATTTGAGGATTAAGTAGTTTTGTTGTATAAATTGAAGTTATTGGGTTTGTTCATTTTATGAAAATGTGTGGGTTATCAAACTTGGACTTGGGTTTCTTCTACCTCAGCCTCAAGAAGCTAGTCAGGTTTGATCCATCTCTCACTAAAATTGATTTTGAGGACAATTTGAGTGAGAATATTGGGTTTATCAAAGACATTGACCCCATTTTTGAATCAAGCTAGAAGGAGTGTTGTTAGTTTTATTGAAGAGTGAAGATAAATACAAAGAAGCCGTGTAGTTTTATTCGTGAAAGTTATTATTTTTGAAGTTTTGTGCACTCACGCGTGATGCATACAAGGGTTGTGGGAAAGTTAGTAGGTGTATCAATCGCAAAACATCCGAAAAAAGACAATGTTTCACATATTAGAAGCAATGTGCTTAGAAGGAAAATTGGTATGTGGGGTGCAGTTTCCTGCTTATGGTAACTGCTGCCAAATGGAGTTAATATTAGGGGAGGTTATTGTCAATTGAAAATTAAAGGGAGCCGTGTCTAACATTACAGCAAGCCCAAGGGGAGATTGATGTAATTTTTCCTATATTTTTTTATTAAAAAAAAATTAGATTGTGGGAGGTATATATTTTTTATATAAAATTAAATAATCTAAATGGGTAATCCTAATCATGTTATGTAATTAAAGCATTCTGTTGTTTTTCTATTGGTAGATGTGTTTCAACCTCAATTCGTTGAATTGTTTTTCTGTTTGCTCTAGGTCTTACGTTGAGTAGAGTAAATGTTTATAAACTAGGCTTAGTCTCAATTTTCAAGCAACTTTTTGGTGTACATTATGAACAGCATGCTAGGAGGGAAGACAATGCAAGTATTTGTAAAAGATATTTGATTTATCTTATGACATAAAGTTGCATAAGTGTTTGAAACAAACTATGAAAATTGCTTATGATATACTCATAAGCTTATTCTTATTTTTATCAGAGTAGCTTATACAGAGTTCACACAGAGTTTGTCCTAGTTTCCTGTTCCTTTGTTGAAACAATTTATACACAAATGCGTAATTGCTTATACGACAAACAGTTAATGGTAAATATTTTACTAAGTTGTTACCTAAATGCATGCTAAATTGAGGGTAGATACATTTCAATTTATGCATTTTATAGTTAAGCTCACTTCCTTATCCATTTCTGACGAGGCTGCCATAATTGTTAAAACTTCCCTTAATAATTTTATTAAGGATTCCTGACTAGCTACCGCAGACTAATTATCATGGTGCACAATTTGGTTATCATCTCTATAATTTGATCATATACAGAAGTGATTGAAAATAGATTAAGTGGGGCTGGTTTTCTGGTCTGATAAACCTTGGACCATATAAGGAAGCCTTTTAACAGATAGAAGATATGAAACGTGTTGTTAAATTGCTTCTGCGACTCATGTCTGCTTTTTGATTTGGTAGTACATTGTTGTATTCACTCATTTGTGATTGGAATTTCTGCAGGTTAAGTTCTGTTGAGGGTAGGATAGGATAAGCGGAAATGTGTGTTTCCTTATTTCGCATTCATCTATTACGGAGCAGGCCTTGAAGTTAGAATCTTGAAGTTGCAACTTTCTCTGGGAAAGAGATAACTTCTCTTTAATAGACAACACTCATGTTATTAGAAGACAATTTTATGTATGCTATTTAAATTTGAGTGGCATTCTCTATTAATAAATTTAAAACCAATTTTATGTTAGAATTAGAATAATTATAGTTGGCTGTCTGTAAATCAGCTATGTGATTGGATTTTTAATATATAAGATATTTTGACTCTTAAATGCAGCTATTATATTTTGTAAACATACAATTTCTGGAACAAACTTTAACCTTGAAGATGAGCATGAGCCTATTGTCAATGAAGAGGCTCATGCTTTCTATAATACAAAATTCTAAGTTGATTTTGATTTAACTAGTTTGCTTTATCTTAAAAATAAACATACGTTTTACTGTTTAAAAATTGCTAAGTAATGTAGAACTATCACTGAGTGAAGAATTTTGTAGCTGCAATCTTGAAAGGTTTATTTGATGAATGTATGGGGCTAACTCATCAATTTAAGACTGGCTAACTCACATTACACATTTACTAAATCATCTTTAAATAATTTTCATTATTGATTTGAGACTGAACGAACAAGACCAGTAAACGTGTCACTGAGAGTAGAGCATGGTTTTTTTTTTTATTGATGCAAAGTGTACCATACTTTCTGTTTGGAACACTGCATTCATTATTTGAAAGAGGAATGCTATGAACACATCCTCTAACACCACTTTATTGTGTTGGCTAACATACAGATGGTGATGTTACTCTGAATAACACTCACAGTGAAGGACAATGCTAGGTTGGGGTACTGCTAACCGAGGTTAGTGGTTGATAAAAAACTGTAAAATAAAATAGAAACAAAGAGGTCGAACTTTTCTAATAGGTTAACAGCAAGGGATTAGAAAAAATAGGTGATGTGGCTCAATAGATGAGTGTGTTTTATGGTGCGTTTTAGCATTCCTCTCTTTTAAGTGTTTTTCGACAATGCCAAGTATTTGCTGCATCATGGCGACATACATATCAGCTCCACAACTCAGTTTTCCTATGGTTTCCATCAAATTTTCAAAAGATTATGAATCTTAATTCACTGGTCAAGTTAACTAGCAGGACAAAATGTCGAGATTTTCATCTGATAACTCGTTACAACTAACATTTAGAAAACAAATCCATTTACAGAACCAAAGATCAATTAGACACACACATGATCAACCAATTACCAAACAATCTAAGTCCAAATCAAATTCTCATGGAATACAATCAAACATTACAAATCAAATGTAAACAAAACCTTACATGGTAGTGAAATAATGTTAACTTCTACGACAAAATTTTCACACCTTTACTCTTCGAATCAGTTCTGTTTTCCATCTTAAGTGGCAATGGAGCAGAGAACAGAAGTTTCTCTTGGTGCTGCTCTTTCACTGTATCTCCATCATCACTACTACGCGACGATCCTTCACTGTCCTCCACCAGTGCTTCCTCGTCATCTTCAACACCCTGAGAAGAATCCACAACATCTACAACTACATACTTTCTATTCTCCAAAACCTCACCTCGGTCGTCATTCGATGAACTTCCATCTGATTCACAAGCTCTTGTGCTATAAACCTCACAAACATTACCATTCTCTGCAAATCTCACATTTTTCTTCACTCTAGGTTGAATCTCTTGCCTTTTAACAAAGACCCCATTTTTGTTCCTATCCCTTCTACCAATCAAAACATCAGTAACTCCATCGTCATCATCATTATCATCACCATGATTATGATCGCCATCCTCAGCCTCTAAACCTTCCTCATCATCTCCATAAATCTCACACAATTTGCTAATCTTCTCAACCCTCCCCCTCAAATTCTTCAAAAGCTTCTTCTTCTCATCATCATCACCATCTGAATTTCTTGGTCTCTGAACTTCCTTACCAGACCTAGAACTCTTCACTGCTTTAACATAATGCATACGCTTTTTCGCAGCAACCTCTTCAATCGAGTCCAAAAACTGAACCAGATCTCTACTAATTGACCTTTTCCCATCCACAATCATTGCATCACAATCCTAAAGCCAAATTTTCAAAAAATCATTTTCATATTCATGGTATAAATAGAAAATGAAATCCCCCCCTAAAAAAAACAAAAAAAATAGAACTATTTCTATTCATTCAAAATCATTGTATCACAACCCTAAAGACAAAGTTGAAATTTTTATTTTCAGGGCATAATTAAAAGAAGAAATTTCCAATAAATAACACAAAATAAACTAGAATAGAACTATTTCCTATTAATTTATAATCATTGTATTACTACCCTAAAGACAAAGATCAAATTTTTATTTTCATAGTAAAATTAAAATAAGAAATTCCCAATAAATAACAGAAAATAATTAAAAAATAAAAAATACCCAATATTTGATTACCTGAATGGAATCAAGTTGAATGAGCAAGTTAACAGCTTTGAGAGAAAGAGCTGGAAAATCGAAATGGGTATGTGTTGAAAAAGAGGATCTGATAGAAATGAAAGATGATTTGATAGATGCAAGTTGTTTAAGGTTTCTTAGGGTTCTTGATCTACGAACAAGAAAAGAACGGAAATGGGTTTGGATGACACGTGCAGCAGAGTGACGAAGTGATTGAGATTGATGATTGAGAGAAGATTCAAGTGATTCAATGCGGTTAAGAAGAGAAGAGATTGTAGTAGATTGGTGTTTGAGATTGTAATGAAGGGTTTGTGATTTGGGGTGATGGAATTGAGTGGGATTAAGGTTGTTGTTGTTGTGTACGAGGTGGTCATGTTGTTGTTGAGACAGGATGAGTGAGGAAATGATGTGTACGAGGTGGTCGTGTTGTTGGGGGGTGCAGCAAGTGTAGGAAGGGGTGCAGCAGCAATGAGTTGGAGGAGGAGGAGGTGGTGGTGGTGTAGGTGGTTGGTGGTGGCTGTGATGGTGGTGGTTGTAGTGGTGGTGAGAAGCCATTCAGCTGAGTATGTGCGAAAGTGAGGGGTTTTTGAGTGAATGGTTTTTGAGTTTCAGTTCAATAGAATATTAGGACAGTGACTCTTTCAATTAATTTACACTTAATTCTACAGTATCAATATTGTGCAATTTTACACCCTCCTGTTTTAATGGTAAAGATTCTGAATTTAGGGCCATTTACTTTATTTTATTTTTACTCAAATTAAATTAGTTTAAAGATCGGTGCGGTGCATTGGAACATATTATTGACTTTTATTTGATATTTAAGTTTGTCTTTATATTAAAGTTAGAATTTTTTTTTTATAATAGAAAATTTATTTAGAATAAAACATTTAAAAATTTGTTATATAATATTATTAAAATATAAGTGAATCTATTGTGTTATTTCTTGTAAAACTTATTAAGTAAATATATTTGATTATAACTATCACTAACAAATATTGATTCAATTTCTTATGTATCAGTCACAATTTTCCCGTGTATAATTTTTTAATCAAAATATTTGATTAGAAATATTTAGGGTAATTTAATAAATTTGATAGTAATTAACTTTATTATATTATGATTAATAGTTAATACTCCCTCTAGTTCTATATATAAAAAAATGTTTATGTTTTAGATACATACATTGTAGAATTGATGTATCTAGACTATAATATTGTCTAGATACTTTAATTTTACAATGAATCTAAAAAATAAATTTTTCTTATATATAGTACCGGAGGGAATAGTAAACTTATTAGTAAATTAGTAATATTATTGTTTCTTCTTGTTTTTTTATCAACAATATTGTTTATATTTCTATTTTTATATTATTATTTTTATGTGTATTTATGTTATTTTTTTTATTTATTGTTTTGTTCCTCTATATATATATATATATATATATATATATATATATATAATCTTTTTATTGTATTCATGTTATTCTTTCTATTTTTTATTTTTTTTTGTAAAATTGTGAATGACACAAAAGTTGGAATATTATTATTTTTTAAAATTCGAACTCGAATTCTTTCGAACAGCCCGTTCTAGAGAAGCTACCACTTGAGGCCAATATCTTGATTTGCAAGTTACAAATTAGTTAAACCTTATTATTATCATTATGTCTATGTATATATAAGGAATAGGGTTCTTTGCTCCCTCTTCACACCGTCACACCAATTTCAACCATTCTCTATTGCCTCTTGTTCAAAATGTTCATAGCATCACTCATCAAGTTTAACCGTCCTTTTGTTCATAGTATGAGGAAAAACAAAAATAGTAAGAGGAAACAAAAATTTATTCCAAGAAAAAAGCATAAGAGAACAAAAATCACACAGTCACGGTCGGCAACAATCAACGATTTCCCAGACGATATACTAACGATTTCCCCATCGGTGGAGAGTATCAATGACTTCTCGGACGAGATACTATGTCACATTCTCTCTTTTCTCCCAATCAATGAAGCTTTCAGAACTACCGTTGTTTGCAAGAGATGGCTCCCATTATGCTACTCACTCTCCGAACTCTACTACGACGACAATGTGAAAAATCACTTGCCTCAATTCATGAACTCAGTTATGTTATCCCCACATTCTCAGCACAAAACCCTCAAATCTTTAACTCTCAAGTTTCACTCATGTTCCAAATACTTGGATGATACACCACCTGACTGGTTCACTTTCGACATATGGATGGAAGCGGCAAAACAACGTAACTTGGAGAAACTCGACATATACTATTTATTAGGTATCCCTTTGGTGCCTACTATTTTCAGCTGCAAAACACTTGTGGTTCTTAGATTGACCGGAATAAATGTAGCGACTATGTTTCGTTGTTCTGTTGATCTTCCTGTGCTCAAAGCCTTATATCTGTCTGATGTTTGTTTCAAACACATGGAGGATTTCATGAAACTTCTCTCCGGCTGTCCAAAATTGTTGGATTTAAAAACTAGAGATGTTATGGCAACAACCGGCATTACTACAGGAGGATGCTTTAAACCCTTATCCAAGTTGTTACATGCTGATATCGGTTTGTTTGAGGTTCCGCTCAGAGCAGTTTCTAATGTGGAATTTCTAACCTTAACGAAGCAATGGGTATATGATATAATGCATCCTCTTTTGTCATCAAATATTATTATCGGCCTATTTTGATTGAATTATCTATATGTCATAAGCATTCATATGATAAGCGCTTCTATAAGCACTTAATTATGGCCTATTTCGTTTGTTCGATTTTGTTTGGTTTTATAATATGCTCGTGTTGTATTGTTTGTGTGCAGATGTGGGAAAGTCTTCTCGATGAAGAAACCAATTCATATTACAAAGGTTATCCGGTGTTTGAAAACTTAACTATACTCCGACTAATTTGGTATGATTGTGACATTATTCTTGAATGGGAGTACGTGGTAGTGACAATGCTCCAGAATTGTCCTAAACTTCAAGATCTTTGTATGTCAAAGGTTCGTTGGTCACGTTGATGGATAGTAATTAGTTATTTTTGGTTCTTTTTTTTCCGTTCTCTTCAAGTATTTTAACAAATCATATTTTGTATCTTATTGACAGTGGTGGGATCTAACAAATTCTAAAGACAAAGACAATTGGGAATACCCAGATCATGTTCCTGAATGTGTTTCGTCTCATCTAACAACATGTTCTCTTCTTGACTATCATGCTGTGGAAGCTGATTTTCGGTTTGTAACATATATTTTGCAGAATGCAAAACTTTTACAGGTTATGGAAATCCACTATAGTAAGAACCGGAATTCAATGGAGAGACCTCAATTTATAGAAGATTTATCCTCTTATCCAAGGATCTCTCCCGTTTGTGAGTTGTCAATTATACCCCGCTAACAATATTTCTAGTTCGGAAAAGCAGACTTTTGGTATTTTTGTTAGTTTCTTTATTATATGCTACTATTGGATGTGATGGATCTGTTCTTATTGTTTTGATAAAATAGTTCCAATAGGTTTTGTTTCAATTTAACATTTATTCTGCATTGGTCTATTTTCAATTTAAATGTTTCTGTAATTTTCTTCTGCATGTATAATGCATGTTGAATAAGATATACAAGAGGCTAAACTCATCATATAAGGTTTAAGCATATTCAAAAAAATCACAGTGGTGTTTTGGAGGATAATAAGAGGGTTCCTGCAAACTAGAGTGAACCTCTTGAAAAAATGTCGATTGTCCACGTCACGGTGAATGTTGCGGTATTGGCCTAATGAATGAAGATGAGAAACGTGTATTTTTCAATTGTATACGTTGAAATTGAGAATTAGGCCTAACTCAATACTGAAATACTAGATCAAAATTAATCTTTCAACATGAAACAAATAAATACTACATAAGACGGGGAAACAAAATACATCGCACTAATATGAGAAATTAAAACAAACAACGCACTAAGACAATGAAAGAACCACATAATATATGTGAAAGAAGAGAAAGAAAAAATGATTTGGAGGATTGATTCTAGGTCAAAATTGACTCTAAACTATCTGTCTCCGAGAGATTAAGAAGAAGAGAAAATTAGTAATAGCTAGGATTAGAAGTCTTTACATTTCTATTTGATGTCATGTTTATTAGCGATAAATGAATATAAAACTTTTGCACCGTAATTTTTTGAACTAATCAATATTTTCTTGAGATTATTTCTCATGGTATTGAGAATTACTACTATTGATGAGTGACATAAGTTAAATTTGTTTTTATAAAAATTAAGTATTTCAATTTTTTCGGTATATAAAACAAATATTTCAATTAATACAGATGGATGAGCTTACATCATAGATGAAGTCATTTTTGTCAAAAAAAATCATAGATGAAGTCATTTCTAATATAATTATTAGTAATTAGATGATATTACATGTCAAGCTCTTTCTGGTTAATATTATAAGTGTAGGAAAATATTTGCTTAGAAATTTGTGATCTCATTTGTGACAACTTTGAAACAAAATAGAATTTTTTTTGTCAAGAAGCCTAGTGGCTAAAATTCCACTTTTTAAAGATGAACAAATGGACTGTGTGAAGTTCAAACTCTCTCTAGTCTCTACCAACTAATCTATGCTCACCGGAATCTACAAAATAGAATTCTATCTCAAATAGATTGTGAGTGAGAGATGACATTCATTTTCTCCTATTTTCTTTCATTCTAATACTAGGCCAAAATATTTTCCACAAAATTTGAAAACTATAGCCAACTTGATAATAAAAGCATATTAATCAAACAAAAGTACATTCATAACAGTCATACAGTAATGTATGTGGTGTGAGTACAAAAACAAAGTAATTAAACATAAAGCTTCCAACATTCCTATGGGAAAGTGAAGAATGTAAAGATAAAAAACAAAAATCTTAACAAAAAATATTAAAGAATCAAACTGAGTGCCTCAACTCAATACTTGACTTTTCATTGTGGAATCAATGATCTATATTCTTTTCTTATGCCACAGCTGGCATATCCTTGAGCCATGCATCCAATGGTTTTCCAATTGAATAAACAATGAAACCAATCTCACGTAGCTTCTCAGCATCCACAATGTTCCTTCCATCAAAAACAAATGCTGGTTTTTGCATGTTCTCATAAATCCTCTGATAATCAAGATTCTTGAATTCATCCCATTCAGTCAGAATGCAAATACCATGTGCATCTTTTGTTGCTTCATATGCATCCCAAACCACACTCACTTTCTTCACAGTTGTTGGACTAGTTGGCTGCAAATGGATAGGATGGTCCCAGTCAAACTTGTTCATGGATAGATCCCTCTGGATTTGGTCCTCGGTAACTTGTGGGTCGAATATGCTCAGATTTGCTTTATCGCCGAGTAGTCCTTGGCAAACATCAATGGCGGGAGTCTCCCTTGTGTCACCGGTATCTTTCTTGAATGCAAATCCAAGAATAGCAATCTTTTTGTTTGAAACCGTGTTGAACATAGATGCAACTACACGGTTCACAAAACGGCTCTTCTGATAATCGTTAATCTTGATAACTTGTTTCCAGTACTCCGCAACCTCAGGAAGGCCGTTGCACTCACAGATGTAGACAAGGTTCAAGATATCCTTC
This sequence comes from Trifolium subterraneum, assembly GCA_951799995.1. Taxonomy (NCBI): domain Eukaryota; kingdom Viridiplantae; phylum Streptophyta; class Magnoliopsida; order Fabales; family Fabaceae; genus Trifolium; species Trifolium subterraneum. The sequence goes on along the minus strand of OX637464.1, from coordinate 57,140,721 downwards.
TGGAAGCAGGATCCACCAAAACCGACACTAGCATTGAGGAACTTGGGTCCAATCCTTGAGTCAGTGCCGACAGCAAAGGACACTTGTTGAACATTTGCCCCGGTTGCCTCGCAAAGTGCTGACATTGCATTAACAGACGAAATCCTCTGAGCCAAAAAGGCGTTAGCAGCAAGCTTAGAGAGCTCTGCAGACCAGAGATTTGTGGTTAGAATTTGTTCCTCGGGAACCCATTGAGCATAAACACTCTTCAATGTTTCAACAGCTTTCAGGCCTTCGGGAGTTTCCCTGCCTCCGATAAGAACACGGTCTGGATTAAAAAGATCTCTGATTGCGGTTCCCTCAGCAAGGAATTCCGGGTTTGATAGAATCTGGAATTTGATTCCCTTGCTATTGTGAGTCAAAATTTTCTCGATTGCCTCAGCAGTTTTGACAGGGACAGTTGATTTCTCCACAACAATTTTGTCAGACTTTGAGACATCAGCAATCATACGAGCAGCGCTCTCCCAATAGGTCAAATCTGCTGCTTTGCCAGCACCGAGACCCTGAGTTTTAGTCGGGGTGTTAACAGAGACAAACACTATGTCAGCCTCAAAGACATGCTTTTCAACATCAGTGCTGAAGAAGAGGTTCTTGCCACGGCAACTCTTTACAACATCGTCAAGGCCAGGTTCATAGATCGGAAGCTGGTCACTGTTCCAGGCTGCAATGCGGGATATAGATATGTCAACAACAGCCACTTCAATGGATGGACACTTAAGTGCAATGACTGCCATTGTTGGACCACCGACATATCCGGCACCAATGCAGCAAATCTTCACCATTTTGCTTTTCTACTTAACCTATCCAAATCAAGATTCAAACAGATCAGTAAGATAAAAATCACAAAAAAGAAGTCACTTTAGCAATGACATCTTCTAATGACAATCACTTTGTATTCTATAAATTAGCACAAACACTACATAATATAAGCCATGATCACAATTTCCAACTATTAATCTATTATCATCTTGGAGAAATAATACATCCAAAATAGGCCAATAATATGTATTATATCGGTGTAAAATAGTTTTACACTGATATCCAATAAAAACTCATAAATTAATATTCCTACGTAAACTCACTTTGTAACTAAAATTTGAAAATAACCACAAAATGATTGATTATGATTGGTCGTCACAGTAAAGCTAATTTACAGTGACGATGCATATTCCTTTTGAGATCAGATCACGAATCGGTGCAAGATCCATAACATGAAAATGACATCAATGACATGTATGGATCACGAAACCGTAAAACAGCATCGATGAATACAGATCTAACATACACATACATAAGTAAATGATTTGATGAAAATATTTTCAGTATGACTATAAGTTGACCATTCAGACCAATTAGCAGATCTATCAAATTGAACAACAATGAGCTAAATTCACATGAATCCAATTCCAAAATACAAAGCAATTAATTTCATCAGATCCATTACAAATTAACTTCATAACAAGTTCAAAACCAAAACTCACCAACAAAATCACACCAAAATATCAAATCAACTTCAAAATTGAACAACAAAACAAAACTCAAAACTGAAGTTTGTTACAGATCCATTTCATTTTAACACAAACCCAATAATCAAAATAAACATATAACAAAAACTAAACAAACCCATCAAGCAAAATTACATATAAACACTAAAAATCAAGCTAAATTTACAATTCAAAATGTGTGATCAAACTAAAATTAACACAAAAATTAAACTTTTAACAGCATAAAAATGAAGTTATAGTGTTAAAAAATTTACCTTGAGAGATGAATGGTGAAAACCCTTTTGAGAAAAAGGGAAAAGAGAAAGAAAGAATTGGTTTTTGAGTCTGTTATGTGAAAGAAAGATGAACGTGAGAAAGGTTATATATACGCAACGAAAATCTAGCTTCAAAATGTGTTATTACCAAAATAGACTCGTTTGGTGTAGATGTCCAAAATCATAATTTCTCTATTTTTTTAAAGACAAAATCATAGTTTCTATTTTAATTATTTTTCGACAATAAAAAAAATCATATTTTCTATTTGAGAAATGTTTTTTTTGAGGTTTAAATTATTTTCTCATTGACTGAAGAAATAAATTATATGTTACATTGACTCTTATGTGTGATTGTTCTCTCATCTTTGAATTGATGTCTACATTCAATGATTTAATGAGTCAATATATAATGTAAGAAATATTTTTGGAAGTTTTAACTATTTAATTTTTAAAAATGAAAATATAAATATTAATCTAGAATATTATTTAAATAAATAAAACTACTAGTTTGACTACTATTTCTTTTTTTTTTTCAAAATTTTGGGGAAGGGAAATTTTTTATTTATCAGTGACACTAATAATCATTTTCCAACTGTCTCCAAAAAAATTTGAACTTGATATCATGAAATTTCTTACCACTTATATAATATCACAAGTGTATTCTGAATTATTTTTCATGAGAATTATTTTGATGAAAAGTACTTTTTGTTTTGATAAATAAACACAAATATTTTATACTTTTATTTAAAATCTTTAAAAATTAATATTTAAATTATTCTTTTACGAAATTCATATTTTTATTATTGAAATTTGAATATTGTTATAATTTTTTTCTTCTATAATGGCTAAAATATGACACTGAATTGTTCATTACATCTAAATTAGTTAAGTTTAATGCATGTAATTGTAATTTACCTTTTCAATAAAATTAAGTTTTCCATTGTACTAAAACTTTTTCAAGTTTCTACTCGAGACACATCGAATATCATTTAAATATTGGTTCGATGCGAGAGTTAACTCATTCTTGTAAAACTATTGATTCTCTTCAGTTTAACTTAATTGATAGAGACATCATATTTTATATGCATAGTTGAGATTCGAACTTTAAATATTTCACTTTATATTCTCGTGAGCTTAACTCGATTGATAGTAACATCATATTTTATATATATATATATATATATATATATATATATATATATATATATATATATATAGTTGAGATTTAAACTCTAAACATTTCATTTTATTCATCTTACAAATAAAATTTTACTAACTAGACTATTTAAAAAAAAAAAAACAGCTATTGCATTGGTGTGGAATGTGTTTGTCTGCTAAACTTTGATATAGTAAAATGTCGGTTGGGCCAATTCAAAACCAAAACTATTCTTTTCACAAAGAAGACTTTCACAATTTTATTTCGTACGTAAAGTGTGTAACATGGGCAAATTGGGAATTTGCTGTTATTAATTTCTGTATATTTCATATCCACGAATTTCAGCTCATAGTTTTTATTTTTATTTTTATATATGCAAACTGGCAAATGGCAAAAACAAGTTCATAGCTTCTTCACACGTTTTGGCTGTGTGTCAAACGGTCAACTTCAACTTCAAGCACCACATTCTCATCACTACCACCTTCCTAGATCTTCATTTTATTGTAATAAAATATTATTACAATATATTAATACTATAAGAAAAAATTATAATTAATTGTTCTGTATGAAATTTCAACTCGGTCGCTTGAATTTATAACTTAATACTGAGTTGATAGTTCAGTCGTTTGCTTTTTCATCTTGTTGTGGTGTTCATTTGATTTCATGTCGCCAACAATATTGCAAAACCGATAACATGAATATTTCAGACACTTTGATCGTCACAATATTATTTGTAGTCATGAGTATATATATTATGAGCAATACTAATAACACTTTCTAACACACTTTTTCCAACACATACTTTCTGATTGGTTGATATTCAAATGGATCCCACTAAATTACGTAGGCCCTACATAAATTTAGCGGGATCCATTTAAAATCTTACCAATTAGAAAGTGTGTGTTGAAAATAGTGTGTTAGAAGGTGTGTTGCTAACCTAATTCATATATTATTATGTTATAAATTTATATGTTATGAGTTTGTTTGCAGATTATTTTTTATTTTTTTTTGCTTTCAGTGATGTTAAATTTGTGGTTGTATATGATGTGTTATACTAATTTGAATGAATTTAGTAAAAGAAATTGTATTTATCATCCATAGTTAATATAAATATATATAAAAAAATTCTATTGGAGAGAATAACAACAGCAAGATTTTACATCTTACTTCTCTCTATCTACTAAGAATATTCTTATTTTTTTGAAAGGCAAAAAACGTTTTATTAATATAGGGAAGGGCACTAGCAGTTAAGAATATGATTAAGTACTATGAGCTGTAAATTGAGAAACTTCTCGTTCTGGCTACATTCTATATATATTATTTGTACCTTATACTATGGGAATATGTACGATATGAATATGCATAATTAGATGTAAAATGTGTGATTCAAGTAAAGATATTTATTATATAAATGGAGCATGCATAAAATTTAGGTACAAGACATGGACTGGACTAGGAATTGGAGAAATTAAAAATCTTAGTCATGTACTTTTCACTTCCCATCATCATGCTTCAAGATCTACCACATCTTTTGCTCTTTTTTTAGATTGGTGTCTAGGTTTTTTTAATAGGTTTCTTACTAGGCAATCATATTTTATGTGTGTTAAACATTAAGGTCGGTTTGTAAATTTGGAAGGAGAGGAGGAAGACTTTGTAAAAATGAATTAGGAAATGGAAATTAATAGTTTTGGGAGTTTATTTATCTTTGTAATACAAAATCGTCATAATTCATAAGAACTTGAAAATGTAATAGACAAAATAATTTTGGAGAGCTTAGATAAATTCTTTGAAGTTTTTCCATGTTATTATATAATTATTATGTTGATACACCAATCTCAACTGAAATTTAAATTTTGATTTGTCATGTTGTGAGAGTCTAACTCATTCCACTATAATTCAATTCCCGTTGGTTTATGTGGTGTTTAAGTAGACCTAGTAATGAAATAACTTCTCATAACCTCCATAATTCTCATGTGAGAAGATGAAAATGTCCATTTCCATGAAGTTTTATCTAGAATTTTTTTGTAGCCGCCAGTTTTTCTTAGAATATCTAAGCGAGTGTTTGAGAAAGCGATGAATCACCGCCGAAGTTCCTCCAAGTGCTATTTAATTAACATGAAAATTCAAAAGCTACAAAGAATAGCTTTGAAGTCAATGTGTGTTCAAGGAACCATCAAGGCATATTTTTCACTAATCAAACAAATACATGCTAACGTATTATATGATATTTAGTATATTATTTGCCTTAAGGTAGCAGGATCATTATTATAATTAATTGGAATTATGGTAGCAGGATTTTATGTGCCTTAAGGTATTGACCAAAGAACCATTATTAATTAAACTGCCTTTGTAATGAAAGCAAATGTGCAAACTTCAAATCTACGAATGAACTTTGCTTGAGATGTTAGAAAATGAATACTTGAGTGCATTTTAAGCTAAAAAAAGAAATATTTAAGAATTTCAATAACTATGAAGTTGAAATGAAAAGAAAAATAATTGAAAGATCCATGCTTATGATGTTATCACGATATATAGATCTAACATGTGAAAGTCCAAGTGCAACAAGAACTAGAAGTTAAACAAAAAACAAACATTAGACAAAAAAAATTATTTTTCTTCTCTCTCTCTATGACATGACAAAGTATGACGAATGAGAAAAAAGGTGCCCTAGTAATTGTTTGGTGCTGACAAAAAAATGTGCTTATATTAAAAGACATAATACAATTGTTGTGTCAATTATATTTTGTAGGGTTATATACTTTTAGAGCAATTCTTTGATGAGCATAAGCCCAAATAAAATATATTTGGGCACACATACATAAATAAATAAAACAGTCTGTTGTGAATATATTATTATTATTATTATTATTATTATTATAGATTTTATTTAGTTTTACTTAGCCTCTAAGTTAGGTCTATTAGGTATAACATAGTCTATTTAAACTCTTCAGTGATTGTACTCAAGCAACTTATTCTAATATTACACATGTTATTCATTATTATTTTATTCAACATGGTATCATGAGCTCCCGTTTTTTGGGACACGCTTCCGCATAAACCCTAACCGCCGTAGTTGATTTTTTATCTGTCCGTTTCGGTTTTCATACTTCCAGTAATCATATCAAAATTTCATCAGCACCATCGTAACCGTCTTCAAATTCCGAGACTAACACAAAAAAAATCAGCAACTCCGACCACCGCACGCGCCCTCACGCGCGGCTTCTTTACCGGCGAGTGAGGACCACTCTCAGCGCCGTATCCCGCGCGTGGTGTACACGCGCCGCCCTGCCTGTCTCCGTTCCTTACGATACCGGTATCAGTTTTCTCGTCTCGGCCTTCTCTTTCCGTTGGTGTGTTCAAATAAATTTTCTGAGATAATTAAATTTTAGGTATTTTTTTTTATTATCTCGTTCGACGTTATTCTTATTTGATTGATCGGTTCTTTTTGCTTCAATGGAACAAGTGGAAAACAATCCTCCACCACCTCCACCCCCACCACCTCCACCCCCGCCTCCGGTTATTCCACCTCCTTTTAATGCGAAGGATTTTGTCATTCAAAAAGGTTATTGGCTTCACGGTGAAAAAAATTATTTTCAATGGTCTCAATTAATTCGTCAGACACTTAAAGGTTGTGATATGATTGACCATCTTGAAGGTGATGCTCCTGTGGTCACTGCTCCTAATTTCTCTTCTTGGGATAAAGATGATTCTGTTATTATTACTTGACTTTGGAACTCCATATCTCCAGAAATTAGTAGAAATTGCATGTTCCTCTCTACTGCACGAGCAATTTGGGATTACCTCAGTTGCAGTTATTCCATGAAACAAGACATGTCTGCTTGTTATGACTTAAAAAGGAAAATCTTCAACACCAAGCAAGGAAATCTTCCGGTCACCGAATATTTTGGGGTTCTCAATGCTCTTTGGATTGAACTTGATCAATATCAGAATTTGAAGATGGAGTGCAGTAAAGACGCTGCCATTCTGAATGCTGTAGTTGAGAGAGACAGGATATTTGATTTCTTGGCAGGTTTAAATGTTGAGTTTGACCCTATTCGGGTACAAATTTTGGGAAAAGAAAAACTCCCTACTCTTACTGAAGTTTTTTACACGGTTCGTAGCGAAGAAACTCGTCGTCATGCTATGCTTAGCCCGCATACTCCTGATGTGTCAGCACTCGTTGCCGGCAAAGGACCACAACCATCTTCAGACATATTCTATTGTGACTACTGCAAAAAGCCTTGGCATCACAAGTCCATGTGTTTCGACCTACATGGAAAAGAACATGTTCTTAAGCGACGAGGAGGCTCTCGTAATATGCAACCGAATCGGGCACACATTGCAAAGGGAGAAACTGACTTGTCCTCTTTCAGCCAGAATGATGTGGATCGTTTACAGTCTCTACTTGCTTCCATTAGCAAGCCTTCTGGATCTGGGTCTCTGGCACTTACTGGTAAGAATGTGTACTCCCGATCCTTTACTGTTTGTGGTGTTATTCCAAAAAAGGCTTGGATTCTTGACTCTGGTGCTACTAATCATATGACTTTTGATTCCACTTTATTATCCTCTTATACTTCACCTTCGAGTACTCCTTATATCACTATTGCCGATGGCTCTCATGCTCGTGTTGTTGGCGTTGGGAATATTGACTTACAACCTTCATTCAAGTTGCAATCTGTGCTTCATGTTCCTACACTTTCCAACAATTTAATTTCTATCCAGCAGCTTACCCGTGATCTAAATTGTAAAGTAACTTTCTTTGCTTCTCATTGTGTTTTTCAGGACTTGACCTCGGGACAGACGATTGGAATTGCTAAAGAAAAGGAAGGGTTATATTACTTCTCTGATGAGCCAGGTGGTCCGAGGGTATTGTCCTCCTCTCTCCAGTCTGAATCTTCCTCTTCTGTCTCACAAATTTGGCTTCAACACAAGCGTCTTGGTCATCCTCCATTTTCTATAATTAAGTCTATGTATCCGTTGTTGTTTTCACGACATTCTGTTGAGTCGTTTAAGTGTGATGTTTGCGAGTTAGCAAAACACCAACGTGTTTCTTTTTCTCCTAGTTTTAATAAAAGTGATGAACCATTTAATATTATTCACTCTGATGTTTGGGGACCTGCCCCTACCTCTAATGTTTCTGGTGCAAAATGGTTTGTATCATTTATTGATGATTGTACTCGATTAACTTGGGTCTTTTTGATGAATACTAAATCAGAAGTACCACAATTATTTATTCAGTTTTATAATATGGTAAAAACACAATTTGGGAAAGGTATCAAAAGACTTCGTTCAGACTATGGTAAAGAATATGTCAATCATACTCTTTCTGACTTCACCAGTAGACATGGCATACTCCATGAATTCACATGTGTGGATACCCCTCCACAAAATGGAGTCGCAGAAAGAAAAAACCGTCATTTACTTGAAGTTGCTCGATGTCTTATGTTTCAAATGTCTGTTCCCACTTCATATTGGGGAGAGGCAGTCCTTACCGCTGTCTATTTGATTAATCGAGTCATATCTCGTGTTTTAGGTAATACCAGTCCTATTAAATGCATGCTCTCACATTTTCCTTCTGCTCCTATATTACAAAATCTTAAGACCCGTGTGTTTGGGTGTGTTGCTTTTGTTCATGTTCATAAACAATATCGCAACAAGTTGGATCCTCGTACAGTAAGGTGTATCTTTCTTGGTTATGCACCTAACAAAAAGGGGTACAAATGTTATCACCCTCCCAGTCGTAAATTTTTTGTCTCCAAAGATGTCACTTTTCATGAAAATGTGTCGTACTTTACTCGTCCTCAGTCTCAGGGGGAGAATTTAAATGACTTAGAGTCTGAGTCTGAGTTTCTGGTTTTGGGTCCCAGCCTTCCTAGAACACATGTTCATGCACCCACTCCTGAACCTGAGTCTATAAGTGTTCCTGGTCCTTCAATGTCTTCTGTTTTGGAGGAATCAACACCTTCAGGACCAACTCGGGGGTATCAAAGAAGAAGTAAACCTGTTCCGCTCCAACAGCAAATTCAATCGTATGAACCGGTGGTAAGCACTGAAAATGCTCATTCTCATATTTCTGATACTTGTGATACTAACCAGAATGATGTACCTCTTGCTTTGAGAAGAGAAAAGAGATCATATCCCTCTATATATAGACGTCCTACTTCTAATTTTGTCTCTTATGAACAACTTCAACCACAATGGGAAGATCCTATGAAGTTATGTTACGATAATAAAGACAGGTTTACCCACGGAGCAATTCAACTCACACACTTGCAAGCTTCGAATGATTGATATCCATTCATCAGCTTGAGGGGGAGTGTTGTGAATATATTATTATTATTATTATTATTATTTTTATTATAGATTTTATTTAGTTTTACTTAGTCTCTAAGTTAGGTCTATTAGGTATAACATAGTCTATTTAAACTCTTCAGTGATTGTACTCAAGCAACTTATTCTAATATTACACATGTTATTCATTATTATTTTATTCAACACAGTCACATATATGATTTGAATTTGGTGCTGTGGAAATATAATGCAGTTTCACGTTGTTGATGATTACTTTTATTGTATTTAATCTCAGACATCCGATCTTGATCGGACGGCTGAGATACACAACAACGTTAAACTGTGTGATATTTCTATAGCACCAAATCCAAATCCCATCAATTACTATTTTTTTTTTTTTTGGTCTTAGAAGAAGTGGTAATCTACTGAAATTAAACTCACAAATAATTGTGAGATTCCAGGTTCGAACCCGGATCACGACGTCCGGCCTAACAATTTCGGCATTTTTGCCAGTTGAACTAGGACTTATGAGACTACTATTAATTATTTTATTTTTTGAAATCATGGGTATGCCTAAATCTCATTATTTTGTAGTTAATTTGTTAATGAGTTTCACCAAAGGACGAATCGTTTGGAAAAACCTGAGTTCGATTCCTGGGTGGAACACTTTATTGGCCAGATTGTACTTACCTCACGGCCGAACTTTGAATTACTAGGGCCTCTTCCACTAAGAACCAGAGAATTATAAAAAATAAAAAAAAAAGACATTTGTAGTTATGCCTGTATAAGTATTTGCCATATTTTTATACGTGAGTTCAACTTTTTCCATCCATATTCCTACTTTGCTAGTGGATAGTTCATGGAACTCAAATCACATAAATTTTCTCGTATAAATCATGCCTATATATTTTGCACCCATTTTCCAATTAATTAACTTTCCACTAAATTGTAAATAACGTGTTCTAAATTATATGCAAAAACTAGTTTGAAAAAAATGAAGTATTTAGAAACTATCAAATTTGTTTGATCTATTGTTGCTATAATTTGAGATGGATAAACATAATTTAGATATGGACCAATCAAATTCTATATATTTTACCCATGTTTTTTGTTGTTGGATAAAATGGAGCTCCTTAGACCCAATTACAAGAGACTAGCTACATGGATTTGAATTCTCTGAATTTATTCTTTGTAAATTCATCTACATTTAAGTAAAAAATAAATAGGAAAGAGAAAATATTGTATTTTTAAGTGCATTTATATTTATTGTAACGACAATAATACTCTTAAATTTTGCCTAAATATAGAAAATGTAGAAAAATGTGACTTTAGGAAAATATGACATGATGTAGCCAAATCCCAGCTACATCATGTCATAGAAAGTTAACACAACCCTAAAGACTATATTTGACCCGTGTGTAAATACGTATGTTTGTAAAAAATATAAAATAGAAATAGCAAAAATAGATTCTTAATTCCTTTTTCATTTTTTGTTCAATTTAATTCCTTTCTTTTTGTTGGACTTAAACCCAGATTTTGAACTCTATGAGATAATTTTTTAACAGAATGACGTTCTAACTTTGAATTCATCGCATGATTGTGTTTTTCAAACATAACCATAAGATTTTAAACTTTGAAAACAAAAATAACCACGCAATCTGAACAAACACTCAATTTCCTATATCCCGTGTCACCACATTTTAAAATTCTATTTTTTTTATAATAAACTAGCGGGCCAGGCAGGCGCGTTTCGCGTCTGTCTGTGTCTAACTTACGCGCCGAAAAAGAGAGGTAGTTAGTGAGGAAAGTAAATTGTGCAGTTACTATTGTGTTATTTTAAGTATAAGTTAAGGACAACCTTGGAAAGTCATGTCTCCTCTTTATCTATTAGTGAAGGGTAATTTTGTCATTATGAAAAAGCCACCCCAAACTCATATATCCTCTTTATATATAGTATAGATAGTTTTCTTCGATTAGAACTATAATTAACCACATTGTCCACAAATCCTATCTTAATTGACAAAAATGTCAAAATTGTTAGTGTATTCTATGATTGGAATTTGAACTCCAGTCCCTCCATCTTGTGGGTGTGAATTTTCAATGGCTTTGTCATTTCGTCTATCTAAAATTAAAAACTATAATTAACCACACTTTACACAGTTCGACCATAATATCATTAAATACCAGAAAGGAAATTAAAAATCAACAGACGGGCTTTTGTAATATAGCCCATCATGATTCAGCCCACAAGCCCATAGACAACAAAAACACTATCAAAATCCAACGGTCATAAAATCTAATCAGAATTATTATGAACAAAATAAAAATCATGTGAGTCGTTAAACTAGCCGTTACCAAAAAAACGAGCCTCCTTCAACTATAACACTCTCAATTTCCCCAATTTTCTCAAAAATTCTCAATCCCTTTCATTTTTCATCATTCTAATCTCCGATTGAAACCGCCACCACTTTTTCCGGCGAACATGGCTTCCACCACCACCACCGGAGAAACAATGACTCCATCACGTGTATGTAGATCCAAACCTCAACAAACACCTAAACACACTGAGAATGTAAACCCTAACACTCCTCCACCTTCTTGTTCTTCCAAAAAGTTACGGAATCCGATAAACCCTAATTCCGTCGTTAGAAACAAATTGCGGCAGAGGAAATTCGTTGTGGCGAAGAAGAAACAGAAGGAAATTGGAAAGGAAGGTGGTTCTGGACAACCTTCCAGTGATGGTGATGTAGATTCTAGGGTTTTGATTTGTAATTGTAAAGAGAAGAATACGAAATGTGTTTGTGTAGCTTATCATAATCTGAGAAAGTCTCAAGAAGAGTTTTTCAAGAATCGGGATCACGAAGAGGAAGATAATGAAGAAGAAGAAATTGCTGAAATTGGTGAAATTGATAGTGTAGTTGTTGAAAAAGAAGTTGAAAAACAAGGAGAAGGTTTGATTGTGAAGAGAAGTAGGGAGAGATTGAGGGAAGAGGTAAGAGAGAGTGTGACTCAAATTGGGTCAGGGAAAGTTAAGAATTTGGTTAAAGCTTTTGAGAAGCTTCTATTTGAACCTGATTCTAAGGATGAAGATCAAAAAGAGGAGGATGATAAGAAGGTTTCTGGTTCTACATTTTGTCCATCAGATTTGATTTTGACATCTCAAAATCTTGGTTTGGTTCGTGCATCGGTCTCTTCTTCTTGGGATGGATCACGTGGAAGGTTTGTTTGTTTGATTCTGCTTAATCCAAGTGTTTAGTTTTGATTAATTTAGGAAAAAAAAATTGATTTTTAAATGGCTATTTTGATTGCAATTGGATAGAAATTTAGTTTTGTCAGAAAATCAGCAATTGGATAGTGCTTGAGTGCTATTTTCAGTGTTGTGTTGTTGATGTTTGTTACTGTATTTATTATCTCTCTATTAGTTGTAATTTGACTTCTGCTTAATCAAGTGTTTAGTCTAGATTAGGGATATTTTGATTGCAATTGAATAAGTACCAATTAAGTTTTGTTTAGTTTTGCATAAATACAACTTTTTCAAGGGCTATTTCATTGGTTTTGAGAACACAAATAAGCTAACATTTTAGTTTAATATATGAATGTTATAAGTTGTGCCTATCAATTGTCATGAAGAGTGAATTTTTCAGTGTTGTGTTATTGATCTTTATTATCTTTCTGCCAATTGCAGTTTGACTTCTAAAGGGGGTAGAAGTAGCAGGAGAAATGTAAGTCATTTTGTTCATCAACAACAATGCAGTATAATTAATGATATATTAATCAGTTAAGAGTTTTGAAATTTAATTTGAATGAATTGCAGAGCTTGGAATCATCAACGACCACTGTTGGGGGAACGAGGAGATTGAGAAAGAAGCTGCAAAAAGTCACCCGTCCAGAACCATTCAAGCTTAGAACTGATGTAATTCATCATAATTGATTGATTGATCATTTTAAAGTTATATATTACTATTGCTGTTGTTGTTTGCCCAAAGAGTTTGGATTATGACATTATTTTATGGAATATTAATGTAGCAAAGGGGAAAGGTTAAAGAGGAGGTATTTGAACAAAAGGTACAACAAATGAAGACAGAAGAAGAGAAACAAAGGATTCCTGTTGCACAAGGTCTTCCTTGGACAACAGATGAACCCGAGGTAATGTCGTTTTGCTATGTAATGAAAACTACTTTGTTTGGGTGTTGTCTGACTATGTTGTGGTCCAAAACACAAAAGTTCACTATAATTAAGTGGCATATATATGGTCCTATGTTGCTATAATGATACAAGGTATTTGACATTCTTTTGGTGCTAATGTAACAGTGTTTGGCAAAGCCTCCGGTCAAAGAAATTACAATACCTGTTGACCTGAAGCTTCATACTGATGTGCGGGCATTGGGTCGTGCTGAGTTTGATGAACAGGTGCCTATTTTTTCCTCATTTTCTCCTCATTATTGTACTTTATGAAGACTTTGTGTATTGCCTTTGGTTTTTTCTTGATTTCATAGATTTATGAATAAACAAGATTTGATGAATGTTAATTATGCAGGTGGCAGAAAAATTGCTCTTAATAGAGCAATATAAATTGGAAAAGGAAAGACAACAGAAGGTACACACACTACTACTATTTATATATATATATATATATATATATATATATATATATATATATATATTCATGTTTCTATGTTTTCTTTCGTTAAATGCTGATGCTTTATCGTGTGCTACTCTGCAACTAAAGTTGGCAGAAGAAGAAGAAATCAAAAGGTTGCGGAAGGAGCTTGTGCCAAAAGCACAACCAATGCCATATTTTGACAGACCCTTTATCCCAAGGAGGTAAGGATTTATCTAGTTACATGATTAATGATTTAAAGTTGCATTTATTGGTGAGCCTTATTAGATTTTTCTTTAGAATATGTCTCTCATGTTATTATTTTTGTATGAATAAGGTCAATGAAGTGTCCTACTCTACCTAAAGAACCCAAGTTTCATAAGAAGGCCAAGTGCAGCAGCAGCTCATCATCATGGAGTGACATCAACTCATACTCCTCCTGCCTCAACTAAGCTTCTCAAGTCACCTTTTGATGTTAACTTTGTAGTGAATATGTTCTTTTCATCCCCTTTTCTGAATATTGTTGAATTTATATACATTGCAACCAATTTAGTTGCACAGGCTTTGGTCTTTTGTACAGTGTTTAAAAAGATTGAAGCTTGAGCATCAATTCATTTGATCAATCAATAAAATGTTTTGTTAGTGATGGAATTAAATGTTTAGTTTTACAAAACAATTGAAAACATTATAGTCTTATTTCTGTAGGAATGGAAAAATAATCTAGGAAAACAATTTATTGGAAGTCTCTCTGGCCCTATACCTTCCACAATTGGAAATTTGATATTGCTCACTGTGCTGGGATTATCACTGTCTTGATTCAGAGGCTTTTATTTGAATGGAACAATACTTGGGGAGTTGTTTGTTACCTCTACAATTCTTCTCATGCAATAATCTTTCTGGCACTATTCATCTAGTTTTGATGAATTGGGTGTAAGTAGTAGAAGATGTAATATATACTTCATATATATAGTATGAACATAGGATTCTTTAACATAATTTATAATTTTTTTTAACTGGGCACAACTTAAACAAGACACTTTTTATGAAATGGAAGTGATACATTATACACATTATAAAATATTGTAACTATTTCATATCTTTTCATTGTAGTAGTCCTAAAATGTATAGATTGAACAAAAGGATCAATTTTGTAGTAGTGGAAAATGAAATGAGACAAAATGTATATTGATGTTGCTGCAAAATGTTTTCTGCAGGCATGTCATTTGGTTTTGCAAACAATGTAGTTTGCATGTGTCTAGTATCTGGAGGACCATAAAGTAAATAACCCCTCTTCAATGAATAAGGGATATGGCTCAAATAATAAAATTATACCCAGAAGTTGAATGGAAATTTGACCATCCAAAATTTAGGACAAGAATAAGGGATATAGCTCAAATAATAAAATTACAAGATGCCAAACACTAAGCAAACTGTTCTATTCATCAATGCTATCTCAGAAATAGTAAATCCTAGAGAACACTACGATGCACCATTGTTTTCCAATAATCAAGCTGCAACCACGATCCGCCCAGCAGCTTGGTTGAGATCCCTTCGACCGCTAGAAGTTAATTTCCTACCTCTGCAATAATATAAAAGGCAAACAAGTTAAACACTATAGCCTACATATTCATGATAAAATTTAAACTTATTTAAACATATCAAGCTTTAGTGTATGTTATTAGGTTCCACTTTTAGAGGAGGCAAAATTAATTTCAGAGGCGTGGAATTGATTTTGACATATTTAGATGTTTTCTACTATCTCAAAAGCTTAAATTGTTGCACGAAGCCCTTGTTATTTTTCATACTAACATGGCTCGAACGATAACACTATAGACTTTAAATAAACATGGGACATGTTAATCTACTTGTACTAAAACTTAACTTTTTAACAAGAAGAATGAGGGAAACAAGGATCAAACTATAATCTACTTGATCCAACTGTGGCAGTGTTATTGTTTGCATTTTTTGATAAAGAGTGAGGGTTTTAAAATTGTACAGAAAATGAAAAGATTCATATGATATCAGAAAGTTCCATACTAATTTCGCATTAAAAACTGAAACACAACTTAACCTTTTGGATCAAATAATGTTCATGGTTTGCAACTGTTGCAGAATGTGTCTAGCAATAGCACCACTGCTCTTGCAAAAAATAATAATAAAGGGGTGTGAGTGGCATTTGAAGTTAATTCAGAAGAGGTCAATGCAATTTTAATTTATTATTTTTTTATATATTCTAAATAAAATTCGAATGTGAAAATATATTCATGATAATTTATTTAGTCCTCTCGTAAATTTAACTCGGTCAGTGAAGAGAAATTACAATTTATATTTAGGAGTCGGGTTTGAACTCTGGACATTTAACTTATTTGCTTTAAAAAGACGAAATTTTAGCCACTAAACTACTTGACAATTTTTTTTATAATTTATTTAAAAATATCAACTAGACAATATTTTTAATGAAACAAATTTATTGATTTAATAAATTTTAAAGTTTTGCACGAAAAATTTTAAAGAAATTTTTTTTACAAGGAAGAGCACAATAGTTTCACTTATATGTTAACAATATTTTATAACAAATTTTTAAATATTTTTATTCTAAATAATTTTTTTATCTTAATATAATGACGAACTTAAATATTGAATAAAAGTCAATATACTCATGCAAATGGAGGAGTTGTTAAACTAGTGATATAATAAAAGATAATGAAGTGTATTTGAAGTAGTATAATTATTTATGAGTTATAGAGTGATTTTATTTTGAGAGGGATTCATATTTTTTTATGAAGGAAAAGAAACTCAAATCAAGTAGTAAAAAACAATGATTAATAATTCAATATAAAATCAATTGCTTTTTATAAATTATTCTCGTACTAATATCAATGTCATTCTTCTACATAAAGAAGTATCAAAGTAAAATAAGGACCCGTTTGGATTAGCTTATTTTTGAGTTTAAGCAAATAGCTTATTCAATTTTTATGTACTCACATGTGAAGTTTAACGATTTCCTATATTTTTCATCCAAAGTCTAAGGAAAAAGAAAGATTTTTTTTTTTTAAAAATACACGTGAGCCAACTCAACTTGCTTTGTCCTAGGGGTGTACATAGGCCGGATTGGGTTGGGTTTGGCCAAAACCAAAACCCGAACCATATTGAGTACTCCGGATTGGGTCGAGCAAAATAACCACCCACTTTATCATTGGGCCGGGTTGGATAAACCCACTTATTTCTGGGTTGGGTTGGGTGGCTAGTGGGTTACCCAAATTTTAATTTTTTCAATATTAAATGACCAAATGATGAATCATCATATTTTTTCATAAAAATAACTCAACCTTTTTTATTTCTTAAAAAATAATGTAACATATTTTCAGTATATTTTTAGCATCATAATATGATAATGTCATCGTCATATTTTTTCTTCATAAAAATAACTTTTCACTATTTTCAAAGAATGATATTTTTTAGCACCACTACTTTTAAATGACAAAAATAAGTCGAAGCGTGAACACTCGAAGGAGTTTATCAGAAAATGCGTTAAAATCGTGATGTACAAAATGTGTTTACCATTGGGAATAAACACACATACAACTTTTTTTTGAAAATTAGAGTATTGAACATGAGACTTTTCCCTTTTAATGCTCAAATTGCAAAAGAAAAATCTTTGTTATTTATATTAAAATTATTTTTAAAAATCATAACACTACAAATTAAGTGGGTTGGTGGGTTTTTTGGGTTGGGTACGGTTTTGGCCAAAACCAGATTTTTTTTATGGATTTTTCATTTTGAAATCCATACCCACCCAATGACCTGATCCAACCCACTTTTTTGGGTTGGATTGGGCGGGTTTGACCGGATTTGCCCAACCCATGTACACCCCTACTTTGTCCCATCCCAATTTTTAAACGAGTTAGATATAACATACAAACTTAAAGTATCAAGTTGAAAATATCATCTCAACTCACCAAAAATAGCGAATTAAACACACCAACCTAACCTGTTTTGCCATTCCTAATTGGACTAATAGTTTATAATATATAGAGTAAAACTCTAATTTTAAATGAATATTCCTTAATAGACACATAAATGGAAAAAGACTTGTGTGATCACAACTATTTAGACACTATTTTTTGATCACTTTCATATACTTGAATAAAGGTATTTCTAAAAAAGAGAATTAAATAATATATTTTTTTAAAATAATTAAATCATATACTAGGTTTTGATCTATGTGTGTCTAAAAAATTGTGAGGATATAAGTATTTTTCCGGATTAATGTTTCTAGAATTAATTAATTGGTTATTGGGCCTAATAAGGAGCATTAGAATAAACAAAACAACAAACTTAGTTACGGTAACAAACAAATGCAAACAAAAAATGCAGTGACCGAAAATTTATTGTTCCAAGTTAGTTGAAATTGAAACCTACGTTGTTGATGTTGTTGTTCACATTGTTATCATCGAAGCCACATTGTCAAAACCCAATTCTGTTCCATTCTTTGTATTCTCCTTCATCTTCAATAAACCATCATCACTCTCAAAACCTTCTTCGATCTAATCGCCACCTTAAACAAAAACCCTTATAATCACACCAACCCCATTTCATCATTTTAGTTCTAAATCAATAAAAATCATTTTTTGATTCTTGGGTTTGTTTCAAAATGTCTTCTTTCACCACTGTTCCTTGTCCTAAATGTCTCTCTTTTCATCATTTGGGTTTGATGAATTCTCAGACCAATTCACGACAGAATGTGCAGATGGGGTTTAATAAATCTCAGTCATTTGGATCTGTGAGTTGTGATTTTGTTTCTACTGGAATTCAGGTTTGTAATTTGATATTAAATTTATGAATCTGTGTTTTGAATTTGAATTTTGAAATTGAATAATGAATATTACTTTGTTTTTTCATCTTTAGATTTTTGATAGTGATTGATGATGATGTCATTGCATGTGATTAATTTTGTAGTATATGTATTGTGTTTAAGATATTCATTGTTTGAGAATATGTTCAATTGAGTAAACCTTCATATTTGATCTATAAACGATTGAAATGTATTAAATAGTCCCTAAACTATTCTCAATCTAGTAAATTAGTCCCTAAATTAACACTATATCATATTTTGAAAGTAATTGAGGAACTAACTTGATATACTATCAATAATTGAGGAACTATTTATTATATTTCTATAGTTCATGTCGGTATACGAGAGATAATGATAGTCTAGGGATCAGATTGAAGGTTTACTCTTCTTAATTTTTTGTTTGAATTCAATTTTGCTGGCTGAATGTTATTTGGTGCCGTGTTGTTAAATTATTTCTTGTTCTTGTTGAATTCAATTTTGTTTCAAATGTTATTTGGTGGTTGATCTCCTTCTGCAATTTGGAAGGCAGGGAACCAATGCCTAAATTTTGTTCTTAATTCTTCTATTAGTGGCTATAGGAAAGTGGAACTTGAGCAAATCACTATTGTTCAGCGATATGTTATTGAGTACAAAATGTTGTCAAATAGGGGCTATAGTGCCGTGGCATAGCGGAATTCGAACAAACCGTTATTTTCCAGAACCTGGGACTGACAACACTGGGTTAAGGACTCCCCCAACCAGTGACATCTCTGTCTCAATTTCCTAAGCCAAATCCTTTGTCAACTGAATGATCATGTCCTCGGCTTCCAAATTGTTCCAGAAAACCCACATCTCAAATCATGTCCCGAACGTTTCACACATTATGGTGTTCTATGGATCTATATTGACTGATTCATCTAGCAGAACCAACTGCATAGCACAAACCAAATTCAACGTAGCCTTCGCCATTGTTGTAGCCGGTTGTGATGCATGTGTGTGAGAGTTTCTTTGAGGATGTATTTGCCCGTGAAATCTGGTTGTGAAATTGAGAATGCTTATAAGAGAGAAGGGGTTGGGCGAAAAGTTGTTCCTTACTTTACTATGTAACAAAATATTTTATGTTTTTCATGTCGTGTACATTGTCTCCCCTTGTTTTGTTCTATCTTATAGTAATTACACAAATTTTCAATATCTTTTTTTTTGACAAATTTTCAATATCTTATAACCAGAAGAAGTGCATTATTTTCTTCCTGATTAATTATGTGTTCATCGTAATTGTTGTCTTACAGTGCCTCGAAAGGAAGCAATCTTCTGTCTGGAAGTCTCAAGCGCATCCTAATGAGGTTAGTTCGATTGAGTTAGTTTGAACGAAAAGTGGTCATCATACATAACCCTGCTGCGCTGATGATTTTTTATAATGTTAATTTATTAATTTGTTTAGGCTGCTACTATTGAAAATTCTTCAAATTCTGCACCTTTATTGGTCAATGAACCTAAGGTTGCTTCACCAATAGAGAAAGATAACCAAAATGGGAAACCCTCTGGTCCAAGCACTTCTATCGATGCATCTTCAGTTTCCACATTTATGAATCAAGTTTCAGAACTTGTTAAGTAAGACTAATCTACTACACATGTTTGGATATGTAGCATTTGTTTATAGGTTTAATTATTTTGTAGGTCCATGAACTAAAAATATTTGTAACTGAGTGCCTGAATTTGTTAGCAATTCATAATTACGTCCTTAAACTTTTAAATAAATTGTACCAAGTCCTTTAAATTAGGGACCTAGATACAAATTATTTAAAGTTTAGGGACCTAATTATAAATTATTCAAAAGTTTAGAGACTATTAAAAAAAATTAGTTCAGCAATCTAATTGACTATTTTTAATTCGGGAATTCAATTACAATTTGTTTTAGTTTAGGGACCTATTTACAAATTTCCAAATAGTTCAGAGACCTACAAAGTAATTAAACTTTATTTATATCATACTGATATTATTTCATGCGCAGACTTGTGGATTCTAGAGATATTGTGGAGCTGGAACTTAAGCAAGCAGGCTATGAGCTCATGATAAGGAAAAAGGAAGCTTTACCACCTCCGCCAGTATCGCAACAACAATTTTCCTATCCCGTATATCATTCTCCACAAGCACCACCACCACCACCTGTTGCTACTTCTGCTCCTGCAAGTGCTCCACCTTCAAAAGCCGTTCCAGCCTTGCCTCCTCCGAAATCAAGTGCATCATCTCATCCACCATTTAAATGTCCGATGGCAGGAACTTTCTATCGATGTCCGGGACCTGGCGAACCACCATTCGTTAAGGCATGTATTAAACTCTATTTGGATAAACAACTTATTTAAGCACTTTTGCATAAGCGATAGCCTCATTCGTCTTGTTGATGTTTCAGGTGGGAGATAAAGTGCAGAAAGGACAGGTTGTTTGCATTATTGAGGCTATGAAGTTGATGAATGAAATTGAAGTATGTGTATTGTCCTTTTTATGATTTTTTTTTTTTTTTTTTTGCATATTTATTCTTCATTTCTTTCTCTTTTCACTAACTTTACTATCTTGATTTGTTTTCCTCTTTAGTTTGGAAATTTGTCACACTATTACTTTAGGTTATTTTTAGTCCTTTGTAGTAAAATACATAATCCACATAAAAGGTTCTATTACTATAGCACTCACAAAAACAAAGACATGTAACACACCATGCACATTGCATTCGTTTTACTTTATTATTTTCATCTCATTATTATGAAGCACAGAGATAAACATCGGGCATGACAAGGGGACCGACATGTAAACACTAATAATAATTTGAGAAAATTGAATTAACTTTAGGTAAACACACATGTCAGTGTTGTGTAAGTTTTCGGACACGCTTTCGACATGAAGTGTAGTGCTGTAGTTATTTAGTAATTAGAAAAACAATGCTAATTACTTGTTCTCATTCATTGCTTTCCAGGCCGACCGATCAGGAACAATAGTTGAGATTCTGGTAGAAGATGCGAAACCAGTCAGCATAGACCTGGTAATCTCTCTCTCTCTCTCACACACACACACACCCACACACGTGTTGTCAAATAGTGGCTATGGCAGTGCTATATAGCGCTATAATAGTGTAACGGAATTTTAACAAATATCTTCTTTTCCGCAATATGCAACTTAGTACAAATTGTTGCCACATAACGACTATAGTTCTATAATGTAGCGGAATTTGAACAAAATACTATATTTTGCGATTGACAACATCGTCACACATACAAACAATTTTTGTCTCATTTGTCTAACTGAAATACTTCATTCACATCTGTGTTTCATGCAGCCTCTTTTTGTAATTGCACCATGATGAGTACTAGAAGAAGGGACCTTAATTGAAGATGTTGGATGAACATGGCTCAAGATTGTGATAATGGCACAAGATTTTTATTTTTCAGATATATAATTACTGTGCAATAATATTTGTTCCAATTTAGAAAATCATTTTATTTATTTAGAGACGTTTTAAGACATAAATGCCATGGCATATTAGAAAGAGTGTTGGAATTTGTAGTTTTTAACAGTTTGAAAGTAAACATTTAAAAGTTTTTTTTTATTTCACATTTTTTTTTTTTGGTATTATAAAGTAAACATTTAAAATTTACTTATTTTATTTATTTCACATTTTTTTAATATTAGATATCTCTTATGAGTTTATTGTATAAACCCTACAAGATTATTTAGACTGGAGTTTATATCACCTAACCAAAATTGGAATGTGATCACGGATCTTATAGACCTAACCAATTGGAAGTGTTATGCATATTAAAAAAAGAAAATTTCATCTCGAAAATTGTATATTTAATATCTAAAAATGTAAAAAGTTATATTTTAATATTAATTTTATTTTTTATTTTCATTTTCGGTATGCTTAACGTGCCTTGGAAACACTGTTTAACATGATCTATTATAAAAATAAATATAAGCGTGTCTAATGTCTATTATTGGTCATTTTGGTTTTTAAATGTCTTTAGTTAATTTAGTATTCAAATTTAGTTATTTAGTTTTTGCAACTAGTACCATTTTCATAAATTCAAATTTTTCAATTTTTCTTGTGTGACAACAAGTTGGTATCAAAAGCAATCGAGGGACTACATTGTCACCATTTTTTTATCACGTGTGCACCAAACCAAATATATGATATACTGTAATAAATATCTAGCTATTTGTTCAAAGTACACTTACAAATGAATTAATTACAATTATATCTTAGACTTAAACATCACGACATTATAATGCATGACCTTTTGAACTCTTTTCAAAAGGTTTACAGCCTCTGATGCTAGAAATCCAAAAATGTCGAAAGTAAATGGTATAAAAATGTGTTGATTGTCAGAGCATGCTTTCTCATGTTCGTCCATTTTGCTTGAAACAACTTTGATGACTGTCCGTCCCACAGTAAAATCACCAACCCCTAGTCTCACAAGTGAGGAAACACTAGTCAAATCTACACAAGCATGTTTCCCACATACATATCCAAACACCAGAACATCCGTTGACCGAAGTGTTGATATCGCTTTTTGTGAGTTAGCCAAAAAGTTCACTAGTACCTCTTTCTTAATAGAGATTATCGCACGCCTAAAAATATTCAAAAACACATATCTGATCAAGTCATGCAAGTATTTGAAGTCGGAAAGCTTCCTACAATGAACTGCATGCTCCTCAAAATGTCGAGACACGCTTTACAACAAACAGGACAAATCTCGTCCTTAGTAAATATTGGAATCATGAGGCGGTACCTAAGAATGGTTTGACAAAAAAATAAATACTCCCTCCGTTTTTTTTAATTGTCCCGTTTTGTTAGATTGGTCGTTTCTAATTAATTGTCCATTTAATGTTTTAAGCATATGATTCGTCAATTGTACATTTGTACCCTTTGTCAATTACTCTTATCTTTTTCAATAAAACTAACTAATGCTATATATTTGGAAAAAATAATTAAATTTTTTTGTACGTAACATATTAAATATATTTTGTTTTTTTACATAATATATTAAATTTATTGGAAAGAGAAAATGTGTGCAAAAAAATAGGAATTTATTGGTGAATTAAAATTAGGGTATAATAGAAAGATAAAATGCAAAAATACACTTTCTTAATTTGTTGTTACTATTCTAAACGGACACTTATATAGAAGTATTAATTATAGGGTACAATTAACAAAGAATGATTAATACTAAAAACAATTTTTTATTGGTAAATGTGATCATTATTATAAGATGGACGACTAACTATTACTCCCTCCGGTCCTATATATAAAAAACAATTGACTTTTTTTAATTCATTGTTGAATTAATGTATCTAGACAATAATATAGTCTAAATACATTAAATTTTCAATGAATCTATAAAGTGAAATGTTTCTTTTATATATATATATATATATATGACGGAGGGAGTATTTAAGTTTGACTTATTATAAAAAAACAAATAAGTTTGACTTTCCTTTTGAAGATAAATTAAGTTTGACTTAAGTCATCAAAATCTATATTAATTTTAATTTTCTTAATGCTATATTACCAAGTCTTTAAATACCATTTCTGTCATGCATCGATCACTCACACCTACGATTCCACCTCTTTCTGTTTCTTTTACCTTAGTCATGGCTATGTTTCACTCTTTGGTTTCTTTGGCCTTTTTTATGTTGCTCCTCATACCAGCCATGGAAGGTGGCATGGACTCAAACTGGTACGATGCTCGTGCAACTTTCTATGGCGATGCCACAGGCGCTGAAACCATGCGTAAGTTATTTTTTAAGATATGATCCCACACAATTATAAAAGAGTTAATTATATCTAAAATATATTTTTTATGATATAATATATGGTATTTTTGCAGAGGGGGCGTGTGGCTATGGTGATCTCTTCAAACAAGGATACGGGCTTGCAACCACAGCATTAAGCACAGCTCTATTCAATAACGGATTGACTTGCGGTGCATGTTTTCAGTTAATTTGTGTCAACGATCCTAAATGGTGTATAAAGGGGGCAAAACCAATTACGGTGACCGCAACAAATTTTTGTCCTCCAGATTACTCCAAAACCACAGACATTTGGTGTAATCCACCACAAAAACATTTTGACTTGAGTTATAAAATGTTCACCTCTATTGCCTATTACAAAGCCGGTGTCATCCCCGTTAAATACCAACGTGTTCCATGCGTCAAAAGTGGGGGTGTTAAATTTGAACTCAAAGGAAACCCTTATTTTTTGCTTGTTTTAGTTTACAATGTTGCAAATGCTGGTGATGTTACTCATGTGAGTATTAGGGGGTCTAGGACTGGTTGGATTTCCATGTCACACAATTGGGGACAAAATTGGGATACTCATGTGCAATTGGTAGGACAACCCTTGTCATTTCTTGTTACAACAAGTAATGGAATAACTTTAGGCTTTCCTTTTGTTGCTCATTCCAATTGGCAATTTGGACAGACCTATGAGGGCCAGAAAAATTTTTAGATTTGTATAATTTTGTTGAGAAATATAACTAGTCATAAAATTATTAAGCGTATCATAATATCAATTCTAGTGTTTTGATCAATGAGATATCTATATTTGATGAATAAGCTTATTCATATGATTCAATGTTAAAATGATTTTCCTTTGATAATTCCATTTAGAATACAAATTTCTTATTTAATTTTTATACTAACTGTTCTAACTTTTCATATCAAATATGTATACCTAAAAAATTATTCAACTAACAATATCGATATTATTAGATTGGATACCTTCACTTAAGTTTTAACCTAAAACGTTGCAATTGTATGAGTGAATTTAAGTGGTACTTGTCACGATTAAAAAAAACTCAATTGCGTAGATGAATGAATGAATTAGGTATGTCTCCGACCGTAGAATTCGCTACAGCTCGATCCTATTAGATGAATGAGTGAATTAGGATTTCAGTGTTACGAGCAGTATTTATAACAATAATAATGTTACAGTCGTAAATACCCTAGAGCTTCGCTTAGCTCCGCTAGCTCAGCTCATCGGCTGCCCACATCCTCTTTATGATGCATATATGAACCCTACTCAACAACTTATCATTATATATATAAAAGTAGTTAAGTCTCCAAGTAACCCTAATTTAACCTACTAAAACCCTAATTTAATTATTAAAAAATCATAAAAAATGCTCTAAACAGGAGTTGAACTTATGACCTTTTTGTGAAAGATTCGTATATTAGCCACTATGACATATCAATCAATTTGAAATATTTTTGTAACCAACATGTATTGAATATACAATCCAATCAATTTTTTCTGTAATACATGTTCAATTTTTTTTCTAAGTCTCCAATTTTTTTATACACTTACCTCAGTAGAAATCGAACCTATGACATGTCACAACAATATATAATTTAATATTTTTCGCTGCTATGCAAATATTTGATTTGTTTAAATAGAAATCAATTTTTATTTTATAAAGATATGTTATGAATATTTATCGTATATGCTTTGTTTTTCCTCTATATATATATCTTAAGTTTAGCTTTCGCAACTTTTTACTCTAACTATTCATTCTCGCCGCGTTTTATATTTTCCTATATATATATATATATATATATAAAGTTTAGCTATCACAAATTTGTGATTCTACTGCTACTATGACTGATCAAAATATTGAATTTCAACTTGCGCTACGTTTAAGGTTTTTTTAATTTTATTTTATATTTTATATACTCTAATTATTCATTTTCGCCGCGTTTTATATTTACTACTTGCTTTCTTTTTTACACATAACACCGTTGAATTCATATATAAATACATGCATTGATTTCCGTGTTTTTATTTTCATCTTCTCATTTTCTCTCCTACCAAACACATGTCTACATTGCGTGATTTTTATAATATTCAATATGGTGCTTGAGTGATTTTATTATATACACTGGAATGAGTCAGTTTGAACTGATTTTAAAAGACATATTTGATTGTGTCATTTATTTTAAAAAATTTATTATAGTTCTTTTTATATAATATATGAAAATCTACAAAACCCGTGCGATAGCACGGGTCGGTGTCTAGTAATATAAACAAATATATAAATAAAGTCTACCTTCTTATTCCGCCGCTTCTACATTGCCCAAAATTTGCAAGTTTCGTAATATCACAAAATATACATCAACACTTGTTTCTGCTTCTGCCCTTGCAAGCTTATTAATAGTCCCAAAAAAAAGTTGTTTTTATAACTCCAACTAGATACACACTCATGATCCACATCTTTCCATAAACCCACTTCTATGCTATACATAATTGGGATTGTGGCCCAAGCAAGCCCCAATAAAGTCACTCTTGTTATTATAATATCGCGATTGGTAACTAATTCCCAACCTTGACTTCTAGCATGGCAAAATTGAATCTATAGAAGTGTCTAAAGCTCATACCTCCATACTCACTACAAGAAAAATAAAGGATTAGCTACGATGGTCTTTGTAGCTAATTCGTAGCTAATTTCTAGAAAAATTGAGTTAGCTACAATTTTGTTGTGAATTAGTTGTCGTATAGATCGTAGCATGGATTGAGCGGCAAATCACTATCAAAAAATTTTCTAACTAATTTGCAACTAATATAAAGAAAATCCTAGTTAATTCTCAATTAATAGCTAGTTAAATAATGTTCAAAAGTTTATGTTTCCTAACTAAATCACTAGGATATTGTCACAACAATTTCACAATAAATCTCTAGCTAACAGTCCTAGGGATTTCGCAGCCATTTCCAAGCTTTTTGAAATTTTTATAATTATAAAAAGCTTTTCTAACAAAAAGGATTAGGCCACCTAATTATATATTTTGCTATAATGATAATACTTGACCTTCTTAGTGCTAAGTATTCTATTAATGAATCAAATGAAATTGATCATTAGGCTTATCTATTCATTTTTTGTACCTTTCAGATTTAAATAAAACATAAATAAAATACATCATAAAATTACATATAAGGAAATTTGCACCCCTACTTTGTTCTCTTCTTCTAACCCTAGCCGTCAATACTTTTTCTCTTATTCTTGATCCACGGGAGAGGGGTGATTTAGCGTCAAATTAGGCCTAAAATTACCCCTCCAAATCGTTTTTCTTTCTATTTTGATTAAATAAGTGGATTTTTCACATATATTTAGTATTTTTTTTTCCGTTTGTTTGTGTGATTTCATCACGTTGTTTGTTTTGATTTTCCCGTTTTGGTACGGAGTATTGTTGTCCCGTCTCAGTGCGGAGTATTGTTGTCCCGTCTCAGTGCGGAGTATTGTTGTCTTGTCTTTGTGCGGTGTTCATTTGTTTCAGGTTGAAGGATTAAGTTTGATCCGGTGCAGATCCAATCAATGACTTTTGTGTCTTCAACGCTACAGATCCGGAGGCATGGATATTCCAGTGACTTCAATATAGTCAAATATGTAGGCTTTTGCAATATGTCGTTTTATGCTATCAACACGGATGATGTGACTTTGTTCGCAGATTCATCCTTTTTGTTTTTAGCGACTTTGAATTTGTATTGCATCGATGTACTATTCTCAATTTGAATGAATGAATATCTTTTATTTAGTCAAAAAAAAATACATATAAGGAAACAAACGATACATTCCACAATCATAGCATTGGTTTGAACAAAAACAAAATGGTCCGGTCAGTTTTTCTTTTGCTACTTAAAAAAATAGAATTATCTAATGTCTATTTTTTTTATAAATACATAAAAGATATAAATGCGCACATTCTTAGAATTGATGACATTAATTGAATATTTATACGCTAAAATTATACTAATAATGTAAATGATTTTTTTATTTTTTTGGTCAAGTAGTCTAGTGCCTTAAAGTGAATAAATAGAGTGTTCCGGTTCGAACCCGGACACCGCGATGTCTCTGCCGATTGAGTTAAGCTAACCGGGACAATGTAAATGTCTTTTTATTTAAAAAAAATGAAGAGATGGCCATTAGAAATTCAATATTACGAGACTCTGTTCAAACTCAAGTGTCCAATAGTATAACGTAGTAGCATTAAAATTTATTAGTTTTTTTTTTTTTTTTTTTTGGTAAACCAAAGGTATCCTCCGCGCGCAACTGCAGAGACTAATCCCCTCGAGGTAACTGAGATCCATTTAAGGGGTTGACCTCTCCCAACAAATGCTTCTCCATACGCACCGGCCGGGGATCGAACCCAAGACCAAATGGTTAAGGGGCCCAAGTATCTACCACTTGTGCCACACTATGTTGGTATTAAAATTTATTAGTTGACTTATAGACAAAACGAATCAAGTCTTAACAAAATGATGCACTATTATAGGACGAATTAATGAAATATTAATCAAGTCCCTCTCAAAAAACAAAAGAAATATTAATTAAGTCGTAAAATTAGCCCATATATTTACCATAAAAAATATATTGACTTAATTGGCTTAAATAATTTCTATAATGGTACAATATAATGTCTTTAAATACCACAATTCATGCAAGACTTCTCAAACCTAAATTTCATTCTTTTCTGTGTTTTTTACAATAGTCATGGCTTTGTCTCATTCTTTGGTTCCTTTGACCTGCTTTATGTTGCTTCTCGTACAGGCCATGGCTAACATTGATTTGAATTGGTATGATGCTCGTGCAACTTTCTATGGTGATGCATCAGGGGGTGATACCATGCGTAAGTTAAAAAAAAAAAGTTGAAATAACTTGTATATTTTATAAGTTCTTTTAAAGTAGATATTATAAAATAGTGTATGAGTTGTTTGATCTTCATCCAAATATTTTAGAACATTTGCATGAATGGCTACCGATTTTTCTTTGGATGGAACACCAATTCCACATACAATTATATATAAAAAAATAATTATTTAATATTTCATTTTTCTTATGTATTATATGGTTTTAATTTATGCAGAGGGAGCTTTTGGTTATGGTGATCTTTTCAAACAAGGATATGGGCTTACAACCACAGCACTAAGCACAGCTCTATTTAATAAAGGATCTACTTGCGGTGCATGTTTTGAGATAACTTGTGTCAATGATCCTCAATGGTGTATAAAGGGTGCAAGACCAATCACAGTAACTGCAACAAATTTTTGTCCTCCAGATTACTCTAAAACCACAGACATTTGGTGTAATCCACCACAAAAACATTTTGACTTGAGTTATAAAATGTTCACCTCTATTGCCTATTATAAAGCCGGTGTCATCCCTGTTAAATATCGTCGTGTTCCATGCTCCAAAAGTGGGGGTGTTAGGTTTGAACTCAATGGAAACCCTTATTTCTTGCTTGTTTTGGTGTATAATGTTGCCAATGCTGGTGATGTCTCTAGTGTGAGTGTCAAAGGGTCTAAGACTGGATGGATTCCCATGAAACGCAATTGGGGACAAAAATGGAATACTGGAACGAATTTGGTAGGACAAACCTTGTCATTTCAAGTTACAACAAGTGATGGAAAAACTATGCAGTTTGATTCGGTTTCTCCTTCCAATTGGCAATTTGGACAGATTTATGAGGGCAAGGGAAATTTTTAGATATAGTTTAAATGAGAAATATATCTAGTCATAGTTATTAGCTAGGAGTATTGGGTTAAATAATAATTATTAGTAGTATCGTGTAATTTCAATTCTACTATTTTGATAATAGAGTTTTTGGTTTCTCTGTTTTGAAATTGGTTTCTTGAATCCTAGATTTTCGCCATTAAGAATGGTAAAATAAGAACCTATATATTTTTTTAACAATATTTGATATATTTTTCTTATACATGCATTTGATATTTTAGGTCAATGAGTGGTCTTATTTTTTATATAAAATAAGTTCAATCAAAAACAGGAACTTCTGTAATTTTGTATACGACGCATAAAAGATTTAAAATATAATTGTAATTTTTTATTAAAATTTGAAACAATTAGAATTTATTTTTGAAACAACCAAAAAACTCAATTACGATAAATTAAAAAAACATATTCTGGCACAAGAGGAGTTGATGGTAGCGTGATAGAGTATGGAATTAAACTTAAATAGTTTAATTGTAAATCAAATAAAAACCTAATTTAGTTGGGTCATCTCGAATCCATTTAGATTATTATTGATACGCACTATTATTATATATCGAGGGTGACTCTAATAAGAATATTTTGTTATTATGAGAAATGAGAACAATTTATTTTTTTAGTTATGAAATGAGAACCATCAATTATAACCATCGGATTTTAATTATGTCAAATTTGTTTTTAATTTTGTCAAATTTGTGTCATGAATTTGATCTTGCTTTGAATAAGTTCCCGTATTCCATTTTTTAGAATGATGTTTTAATTCGTTCCGGTATTCTATTTTTGAGAATGATCGTTCAATATTCATCATTCTCAATAATATTAATTATTGACAAAAATGGATTTGATCTTGCTTCTCTTAATAATCATCATTCTCAATAATATTAATTGCAGCTTCTTCCTCTAATAAAATTAAACGATTCAATGCACCCCAAAAAAAAAAATTAAACTATTCATATTATAAAAGTGGAAAACAAATTAAACGATTCTCTATCATGTGAAGAATTTATGCTTTATTTCTTAGATAATTTTTATTGTCTTTATTGTTTTAGGCTTTTAGCTTAATTTTCCGTAGTTTTTTGAAGCTTCAGAGTGTGAATAGTGATTCAAACTCACAAGTGTGTATGTATAAACTTGTGTACTTAATAATATACTACCAATCATAATTTAAATTTTAACCAAAAGAATTTATAAATGACATGGTATTAGGTTATTATTTGATTTACTACTACTTTTGGCACATCAATATGCATCAAGCCACCGGTGCGTCCCCCATTGAATTAGTGTGGTCTGTATCGGTTTAAATTTCCGCTCAATATATACCGGAATGCTTACCTTCCATGTTATCCATGTTGTCTCCCTCCTTTGCCGGCCAATTCCGTCTGCCTAGTATTTTCTTTGGGAGTTACTTTTGTCGTTCTACCCTAAAATTTCTCATTTTACAACATCCGCTACTTAAGTAGCGGACGAGTAAAAATAGAGCGCGTGAGTAACATTAGGGTGGCAAAAGTAACTTTCATTTGCTTTTGAGTGGTTCTCGGCCTAAATGACAACATTTTTCTTGCCTAAAGTACCGGTACTCAAATAAAATGAGTGAAATGTCAAATACATGAGGGGGGGGGGGGGGAGATTGAGAGGGGGGGGGGGGGGGGGCGAGTGAGATCAGTTGCAACAAATATTTATTGATGAGATGACCATGAAACTTTAATGAAATGTCGCGATCTTTTATTTTGGATTAAAAAACCACAGTCAAAGGTGGGATACAGAAACAACTATGATGAAATGCATAAATGTTCATCGGTACATGCAAAAAATAGAAGTATTTATTGATGAGATGACCGTTTCTGAGAGATTTTTTTTGGACAAATAGCCTAGTGGCTAGACTCACACATTTAAATTTGGAATCCGGGATTCGAACCCCGGCCACTCCAATAATGTCACTGGTGAGCTACACTTATGGGACACCGTTTCTGAGATATTAACATTTAACAAATTAACACCGAACAATTATACAATTAAGTGCTGATAATAATATTTCACAAAACAAAAACAAATTAACATAAAACCACAAAGTCCAAACATTTTTTAGGCAATGCTGTAACATTATTCACTTCCAATCTAGCATGTCCAATAACCACAAGACTTCTTCCTTAGAATTTGCCACATCACAGAAATCCATTTGAATCCCAAAAACATCCATAACATCTTCACTTCCAACTTCTGTAAATAGCAAAGAGATCCATGCCCGGATGCCGGACAAAAATGGGTAGCCAGGGGATATGTCTAGGTATTCAAACGCCAAAGCTCTATATGATGACCGATCAATATAATCAAACATGGACTTATTTATGATGCGTGCAACCTTATTTGTATCCTTCCGACCAACCATCACAGAGACACTAACATTCTGATTTTGTCCTGAAGGGATAGTAAACCTAGGTTCAACTGGAAAAGTCATCTTGTATTCAGAACCCTCGAGGTGAAATTTGAGTAAGTCAGAAACTCCAGATGGTGGACATTTAAAACCTGACTGCAGGACAGAGCCAGGCACCACTTCTGAGAAGAGTAGTATATTTTCAGCCCATATGTCAATGAAAAACTCCAAATCATCAAACGAGATTCTCGGAGGGAGAAGAGTTTTGTGTTGATGGCGTTTATGGAAGCTTTTGTATAGCTTGTAGTAGCTTTCAATAGGAGGATTAGGTTGCTTGCAGATTGATGGCCATCTCTTGGCACATTGACATTTCCAAAAGAAATCGTCTTTAGCTATGTCATTCCACTGCTTACAGACGCCCATACAAGAAGCAAGATCAACACCCTCCAGTAAAGGGAAAACAACCTTCAAAACTTCTTCAGATTCCATTGCTGACCTCAAGTTCCAATCAATCGATCAAACACTGCAACAAAGAAAAAAAAATTGGCAAACTGTCAAGAGTGAAAAGTGAAGACTCAAGACATAAACACTTCACTAAGTAAACATGATTCCTACAAAACTTGCAACGATTTAATGATTAGTATAGCATATCTACATTTTACCACACAATCAAGTAATAAAATGGTGTTGAACTTGCACGCTTTTGAGTGATAAAATGCCAATCAGATTTTTAAAATTTTAGCTACTACCGAAACAGGGAAGAGTTTAGAACCAAATCCTGTTTATTTAACAGAAACAAACAAGTCCTTACCACTTCAACCTATATCTAATGTTGAAGGAAAAAAATATCATATCTGATGTAATGGACTTTTTTTTTTAAGGACTCGAACTACATACTTTCCTATCATCACAAATACTATAGATGTTGTCTACTGCATTAGACAATCCTCACTCCACAACATTCTTGTTAATGCAAAAACAAAATGTACAAGAAAAAATATACAGAATTCAGAGCATAAGCCTACTGCAAGACGAGCACTGAGCAGCATCGAACACGAAAATTATAAAATTAACTTGCTTTCCTACAATTCAAGTTTTTGAATAACTCTCTTCTTTAGCATGCAAAAATTCATCTAAAAAATTTCTTCAAGATACAGAGTATACTATGTTGTTGGGAAGATGGAAAACAGGGGACAGATTGAAAAATATTTTGCAACCAAAAATTAAGATTAAGATTTAGAATATTTTGGACTAAACCCCTAAATTAGTACTCCAAAAATTAATTTTTTTGTCAAAAATTAGTCCCTCTCCCTCGACAATAAAAAACGTCACCACCAAATTCCTACTTACTCATTGATGACGAAAATAATCAACGTATAAAAGAATGAATATCGATCGGGTGCATGTTTTGATTCACTTTTGGGAGAGCTAAAAGTGATTCTGATGCACTAAAATTGATTTTGTTGATTTCTAACAAGAAATGATTTTGCATCTAGAATTGATTCTAACATGAAGCTAGGATTTGTAGATTTTTAAACTCAAATTTTTTATTCAACTACCAAAGTCAAATTTTAAGCTTTAACTAAAATCAGCTTTAGAAAATCAATTCAATTTTCAATTCAAAATCAATTTTCACCACCATGAAATAACGAAATATAAAAAACTTCCCTAAATAACTAAATATAAAACTTCCCTAAAATTGATCAATATAATTCAACAAACATGCACATAAAAACAATTAACATAAAATAAAATCCACTATGTGTTACAAATTTAACATGATTCAGATCAGAATCTATCACTTTACACTTCATATCATATATTCACAAAGCTTCAATTAATCACAGAAAACAAAAAAACCTAAATCGGAATCAACATGCGAAGAACACAAAATTAGTTAGAGAGAGAGAGAGATTAATCACCGTTGATCTGTGGGAGAAGAAGAGTGAGAGTGAAGCTATGGATTGTAGAGATCTGAAGGTAGGAGAAGATGATTGATTTGGTGGTGGAATTGATGATAGAGATATATATAACTGTTCCGTTTGATTCAGTTTTTAATTTTTAATAATAAAGATGCGATTATCTACGTAATATATATTTACATTTAGTACCCACACCCTATTTCATACCTACATAATATATATTTACATTTTTATTTATATTATTATATAAAAAATATATGTATATATAACACTATAAACTATTACACGTTTTTAATAAAAAAAATTATTTATAAAATAATGCAAAAATAATCTGAATATGTTAACAAATATATGAACTTTAGCTTCTTATAAAAAAATGAACTTTAACATGATTAATAATAATTTTGTTTGTAATTTTCATAAGTAAACATTAAAATCTTTGAAAACTTTTTAATTCTATTAAATTTATATTTTTTTAATTTATCGATTTATTCTTAGTAAAATTGTGGATAATAATTGCGAGTACAGGTACTTAATACTTAGAGGGTACGGGTACAAATGTCAGTACCTACACAAATATGAGTTTAGGTAGAGTAATTTTTCAAACTATAGGTACGAGGATAAGTACTATATTACCCTATCTATAATCTATCCATTATCATCCCTAATTGAAACAACTTAGAACGGTGGTGCATGGTGGTGATGATGATGAGCAAAATTTTAAAATTTGTGTTTTGTTGAGTGTGAGAAATGACTACGCTCGTGTTGTTTGTTGTTTTCATGTGATTATGTTATTAAAATATTGATTCGAGCCTGATAAGTCAAAGTGAATTTAGTAGAGTTAGTGAGTCTATCGATTTTTTTTTTTTTATAGTTGGTTTATTGAATTTTAAAATTGAAAATCAAGAACCCAATCAATTCAACTTTTTTTTTTTTTTTATGATAGATGAAATGACAAAACCAGGCACGGATCCAAGTAGTAACAAATGTGGGCAGCTGACCCCACTTGTTTCAATTATTTTTAACCAAAAAAATGTAATTTTGATATATTGACCCCTCATGAAGTACATAAATGTCCCCACATTACAGAATTTGCAAAATAGTTCAACTACTTTAACTCTATTGGAATATAAATCTGCCTTTTAATTTTATTTCAAAAAATTTAAAGAAGAAAATGGAAAGGTAGAGAGGAACCGAATAACTTTCTCCAGCAAAATCAACAAAGAAATAAACTTTTCTTTCTTTTATGTTCATTTTTACACACAAACACAACAAAGTAAAAATAAATAAATTAACCCTTTGTATAAAAAAATCAACAAACACACTATCTCTCGTTCCAAATCGAGTTTTCATCCTTTATTACAATTACAACTGAGTAAAGAGACAATAATCCAAGTAATTTTTTTTTCTTCCCTTCATTCTTATTTTTGTCTTATATCATATTATTATTATTGTTATTTGGCTTCTTAAAAAATTGTGCTTGTATTAGAGATGAAATAAATATCCTTCAAGTAATTGATTAGGTAATTTTTTTTTAATATGTTAGAAATGGAGAAATATTTCAAAGGGGTTTGTGTGTGTTTTTTTAGTATGATTGATGTTTGTGTTTGCTGCCGCCTATTCTCTCCCTTTGACATTTTATGTTTTTTTACCTGCTATTGTGAGATTTATAATCTTTTCCTCTCATTTAAAAGCGTTTTGGTCCCATGAGCTTGGCTCAATTGGTTGGACACCGCATTATATATGCAGGGGGTCGGGGTTCGAACCCGGGTCATCCCACTTATCCACTTTAAGGGTGGAATTTCAAGCCGCTAGGCTACTTGATCAAAAAAAAAAAAAAAAAAAAATAAAAGCGTTTTGTGCTCGAATTTGAGTTTTAAATAAATTATTTGTTGATTAAAAAAAATTATCTTGACCCCACATAGTAAAATTTCTGGATCCGTCCCTGGACAAAACTATTGAAAACTCACACATACAAAGTGGAGGAATCGAAATTCGAACCCCGGTCATATGCTTATAGCATCTGACACTAACAATTTCGATATTTCTATCATTTGAGCTATTAAAAAATGAGATTTTTGAGAAGGGAAAAAATTGTACCCTTAATAAAAAGAAATACAACAAATATATTATGAGACTCAAACACGTAAACACACAATCATTTCACAAAAGTGACACAACCATTAGATTATTGACTACATTATTATTATTTACGGTTAACAAGTACTTAAACAGTCTCAACAAATATTTTAGAAAATATCTAACCAACCCAAAATTTAATTCCCTTTATTTTTTAGGCCATATGCGAAGGATCATGTTGAACTTGTTAATTATAACTTCTGATTTAACAAATCCCTTATTGAAATTTCTTCAAAAGGTTTGGCTAATGGGGGCATTCTTGTAACAAGCTTGTCACACACTGATTTCATTGTTGGTCTACACCTTGGTCGAGAATGAAGGCATGCAAAGGCTAGTGTTGCTATAAGAGCTAAGCTATTAGCATATTGTTGATTGATGGTTGCTATGATTCTATGATCTAAAACATCTTTAAGGAGAATGTTTCTAGTGGATGAATATCTTAATGATGCAACGAGTTTTCCAGGATGTTTTCCCATTATAATTTCAAGAGCAACCACTCCAAAGCTATACACGTCACATTTTTCGGTTACACTATCGGTATAAGCAAGTTCTGCATAAAAAATGAACCAAGTAAGAAAAACAAACACCGTTTCAAATAAGAATTTTGGAAGTTGAAGCAATTGGTCTTGTAATTTATGTTAGGTCATAGTTATAAATAATGTGAGACTAAGTTCACCATGCTTTGTAGCCTACCACACTTTTGGGTTGAACATGTGAACTTAGTCTCACATTATCGACATTGGTAAACAGCCAAGGCAATTTGATTATAATTCAATTTGTGATGATCATAAGTTGAAAATTCATATTCTTTGGTCATCGATAAATAATTTGTTGGACAATATAACATACAAATTACAAGTGGACTACAATTAAGGCAAAATTTCCAAAGACTAGCATAACAAAAAGTTCACCTGGTGCCAGATATCCATAAGTGCCTGCAATTATTGTTCGACTCGATGAACTTGAAATAGAATTTCGAAGTCTTGCTATACCAAAGTTAGACAAACGAGCTTCCATTTCGGAGTTCAAAAGAACATTTTTGGTTGTCACATTTCTATGAATAATTGCTGGATTGGAATCATAATGAAGGTATGCTAAACTATGTGCAATTCCTTTGACAATGTCAACCCTCTTGCTCCAATCCAACTCCATTGCTTCAACATCATTGTGTAAAACACAATACAAACTTCCTTTTTCCATGTATTCCAAAACCAAAAACATACATCTATTGTGCAAACAAAAACCATAAAGTTTCAAAATATTTCTATGTCTTACCTTTGTTAACATCCTCACCTCATTCTTGAAAATCCTTCTAATTATTGGTTCATTAGCTTCTAAATTGTGAAGTTTCTTCAATGCCACTACTCTACCACTAGGTAGATTTGCTTTATAAACACTACCACCATAACCACCAATATCTATGCAATATTTTATGTGAAAATTCTCTGTTGTTTCAATTATGTCTTTATATGCAATTTTACCATCATAGTTCCATATTGAAAACAAGTCACCACATTTCTCCATAGCTTTTGTTCTAGACTTGAAACTACAAGCCGTACACCAGCATAGTAACACATACAAAGAGCATAAAAAAGCAAGAAAAAGTGTTAGTGGAAGGAAAATCTTCATTATCATATAAGTGGGAATTAGCAAAGACATATTAAGAAACAGAATGATAGAAGATTGATTTTTTGGGTGGACATGTAAGATTGATTCTTTATTACTATAATTTTTGTTAACTAATTTTATAGAAGCCAGAATATGAACGTCAACACAACAAGACTTTTATGGTCAATTTGTCATTAACGACAACGTGTTTCATAAGATTCTAACGTGTTTCATACTTATAAATGACTACTTGTATTGTTTGTTGTTTTGGTGTCGGATGTTACTATTTTCATTCCAAATCCAAACTATTCATACGAGCTACTTTCATCGTATTATTTTACTAATCTATAAAGACGAATATTAACATATGAGATTTTGTTAGAATTGTGTTGATGAGTACTATTAAAATATCAATTTTTCATGATTTTTAATAAC
The DNA here is from genome assembly GCA_951799995.1 of Trifolium subterraneum. Lineage (NCBI taxonomy): Eukaryota > Viridiplantae > Streptophyta > Magnoliopsida > Fabales > Fabaceae > Trifolium > Trifolium subterraneum. The sequence continues at coordinate 57,102,021 of OX637464.1, read as the reverse complement.
ACACAACTAAATATATTAATGATCAAAATTGTGCATCAGCAAGTGTACAGTAGTCAAATTTGACAATTATTTTGGGATGGAGGAAGTAATAAACATATCAGTTGAGAATTTAATATCCTCTTCACAACTACGAAAACTAATATCCTCTCGAGATAGTGACATCCATATAAATAGTTAGGGATGTCAATTTGCATCCGTCAGAGCGGATCCCCGCGGATATTGCCTCGTACGGAGATCCGAAAACGGGGATTTTTTCCCTGGGGACGGGGATGGAGGCAAAATTTTCCCCGGAGGCAGTTCGGGGCGGGGAACAGGGATTAAGCATCCGTCCCCGCGGATTCCCCAAATCCGTCTATATATACTTAAATATATATTTTACTACTATTATTATTCTAGGTTTATTTATATTTGACAATTCTAAGTTTCTAGTATTTTGCTATGAATTATAATATATTTTGGTTATGAATTTTTATATGATTATTCATATGTTGTTATGTATTGTTTTTTGGTTATGAAAAATATTTATTTATTTATTAATAAAAAAGGAAAAAATAATGTCATAATTTTGTCCGTAAAATATAGAAATTTTCTAATATTCGATCTCCGTGGATCCCCGTAGGTACTGTAGGGATCCTTGGGGATGGGGATGGAGGCAAAAATTTCCCCGTGGGGATGGAGGTAAGAATTCCCCCGCGGATATTTCGGGGCGGGGAACAGAGATGCTTCTTCCGCACATTCCCCGCCCTGCTGACATCCTATAAATAGTTGACCCCTCTAACAATTTTTTTTATACGCACCAGTTAAGAATCGAACAATCAAATTGTTAAGAGATTCAAATATTTATCATTTGTTATTACACTATATTGGTGCGCTATTTGTTTTACATTCACTAGAACAAATATTTTTTGCTATAAACAATTCAATAACTCAAGCTAAATTTATTTTGCATTATAATATATAACTTAACTAACGTAACTCACTTTATCTTCCAATCTTTTTCATTTCTTTCTCTGATTTTTTCTTCTTTGGAAGAACAAAGACAACAAGTGTGAATATCCTATTCCTTAGCCCAATTGATAAACTTGTTTAAATTCTTATCCCCTTCTAATTTATTCTTAACTACCATTTCCATTAACTTCAAAGATCTTTCTTTAATTTCTTCATCTTCAAGTAATTCATCCACCTTCTTCTTTATCTCCTCCTTTGTTATTAATCCATTTTCATTTTTTTCAAAGCCCAATCCAACCATCCAAACACCACAAATATATGTCTTGTTCATAAGTTGATCACTAAAAAATGGCCAACACAACAAAGGCACCCCACTACACACACTTTCTATAGTTGAATTCCAACCACAATGTGTAATAAAACATGCTATTGAAGGGTGACACAAAATCTTCTTTTGTGGTGACCAACTCACAATTTTACCTTGATTTCCTTTGAATTCATCTAGGTATGTATTTTCTAGCTCATTATTCATATGGGCCATATCTTTACGTACAACCCAAAGAAAAGGCCTTTTGAGAAGATCAAGCCCAAGAGCTAATTCTTTGAATTGATTTGGCCCAATTGATATCAAACTACCAAATGAAACATATATGACTGATTTAGGTGGATGTTGATCTAACCATTCTAAGCATGTTTCATCTTCTTGCCATAAAGAGCCTATGTTGTTATCCTCATTTCCTATTAATGGTCCAATTGGTAGGAACTTTGGTGATAAGAAAATTGCTTCAGCCTCAAGATCCATACTAGTGTTACAAAGCCACCACTCTCCTAAATTCAAATTTTGCATCTCTTTCATCATATGAAGAAAGAAGAAGGCATTACTTAAGCTATACCATGGCATGGCAGCTGCTTCCATCATAGGCAAATTTGATGAAAGCTGAATTTCTTGTTTCTTTGGAAGACCTGAAATTTGAGATGGCAAGAAATTTGAGTTCAAATTTAAGTGCACACCATGTAAAGTATGTTTAAGAGATTTCTTGACTAAAAATGGTGATGTGAAATGTTTTACATGATGTCACATATGACTTGATGATGTGGGATGATCAACGCTCTTGAAATTGCAAGAAAACTTTCTAAAAATTGCAATTTTGAATTTAGAAATTATTTATTTTTGTAATTTAATTAATGATATGGATGATTGTACATCATCAAATCGTTTAAAACATATCACACCTTATTTTAGTCCATAAATATGAGGAAGGATCAAAACCAATTTGAAAATTGGAAGACCGATTTCCGTAAACAAATAAAAGTAAGAGGCCGAAACTGCAACTAACGAATGATTGATGTGCAAGATATAATTGAATGGGATAAGAAGAATAAACATAACTAATGGTTATGAAGAAAATGGGGTCAATGACTAAAAACTATATATATATTCAAGATAATTACACATGAACTGAAAGGTAGACGAATAACAAGTTGCGCCGCTAAACCTTTATATACAGTAAAATCTTTCCGAATGGTAGACTATAATTGTTTGGAATTTTTTGTTAACGGTAGAAGAACATAGTAAAAGAGAAAGAAAAAAAAAATTCTTACCACTTTGAGAATCTATAATTCCCTCTTCAACAAGCCTCTCCATGGAGTTGAAGGACACCAATGAAGTTGCTGAGGCTGGCCAGAAAAGTGCTCCTTTAATTCCCAATTGGTGAGCAACTTCCAAAGCCCATCCCATATTTTTAGTGACAATTATACAAGAAATCTTGTTGTCACTATCAAGAGCATTAATATCTTCTATGAGTTTTGGAAGCATTGGACTCATAGTGATTTTTGTGGACAAAATAACTTTGGCTAAATCTTTTCTATCATCTTGAGGATTGATACCATCCGGGAGAGAAACTAAATTTATGTATGGTTCTATGAGTTTCCCCTCTCCATCATTAATTGAAGTTGTCTTCATTTTATTGTAATTCTCATCTGAAGTCAAGAAAGTGATTTTGCAACCATGTTTGGCTAAAACTTGAGAGAATTGCATAAGAGGATTCATATGACCTAGAATTGGGAATGGTATTGCAAGAAAATGTGGGTTGCCCATAACATGGAAGTTGGTAAAAGACTACAAGTGTTGTAAATTATTGGTGTTATATAGAAAACTTAAGAGAAGCTCTTTTTATCAAATAATTAGTTGATAAGCTTATACACTTTTATATATATCAAATGTTTTGCTAATATGTGTCTGTTTAGCTGAAATTTATATACAATATCATAAATTGTTACTGTATTAAAGGTTTGTTTGAATATATCTTCTTGAATTTACCTCAGTTGGTAGAGACACTGTATTATATATATATAAATCGAAGTTCAAGCTCTGAATATTCTACTTATTCACATTAAGAGTAGGATTATAGCCACTAGTTAATTTTAAATAAAAAAAAAATGTGTGGGTGGGATATACAATATATAAACAGAGGGATGAGTTGACTCTCGTTTTTTATTTTTTGGTACAGATCAAATGTGAATTTTTATTGTTTTAATTAAGGTCAACCAAATTAAAGATGAGGGAGGATTGGTGATTATAGTATGAGACGGTATTTTTGGGGTATAATCCATTAAATTTTTTTTTTTTTTTTTTTTTTGTGCAAAGGCCCGTTAAATTATTACTACATATATAGGTTAAATTTTTTTTAATTTTTTAATAGCTAGTGAGCTATCTTGAATCCACATATCATAGGTTATATTACTCCATACTCTATTATTATTATAAATTGTTTTAGCAAGAAAAATATCTTCTTCATATAACTTTTTACAATAGTTGACCATTAATATTTTTCATTTTTTTAATAAATAAAATGATAAGTTATTAAAAACTTAACACACACAAAAGAACCGGTTCAAACCCAATCAGAATTTTTAACCCAATCAGAAAATGCGTCAAAAAAAAAACCAATCAGAATTTTTAACCTAATAATTTTAACATTTTTGTAAGTTATGATATGTGGATATCATTAATCCATATTTTGATCAATCTTTCTTTTTGTTTCTTCCAATTTATAATTAATATATTAGATTGAAGTCTCAATAACGCAACCCAGTGCAGTTCCTTCGAAGAAAAAATATATCAATTTGTATAGTCCTCACAAAAAATAAGTCGGTATTAGTATTAGACCACCACCATTAATTAAACAATAATCCCCATTAAACCATCAACAATAAACCACAATTAAGATAAACAAGTGAAAATAATCAAATACTACTGAACACGACCACTCAACAATCAATAACCATTTTTGACAATAAAGAAGAGAAATATAACAAATCAAGGCAATATACAAAGGGAAAAAATGAAGTCCACAAACCTCAATTCATGCAGAAAAAAAAGAAAAAAAAGAAAAAACTCGCAATATAAGTGTTCAAATCATGACATTACAATGATTGCAGCTGAAACTCATAATTTGTGCATGATTATACAATAGTCTGGCTAATAATTTATTTGGAAGAAAAAAAAATGGAAGGAAAGAAAATTATTAGAAAGATTGAAAGTTAATAGAAAATGAGAGAAAAATAGAAGATTTTTAGCTATTTGATATGAGTGAAAGTAAAAAAAAAAAGTTACAATTATTTACTGCACAATTAGATTGTTGAACCGTAAAAAAAAATTAGCTTGTTGAACTGTCAAAAAAAAAATTAGATTGTTGAACTTTTAACAAAACTTATTTAAATTTTTTGGGTGCTTTCTAATGTTGTAGCTTAGACAGCGCTTTATATATGTTGTCTAAGGTGAAAGTGCTGTCCAAAGTATATTATTTTTTATTTTATTATTTTTCATTAAATATTTAAAATCTACTTTACATTTTTTTTTGCGGGACTAAACATAAAAGCTCATAATTTTAGATGGATTAAAAATATATTTAATCCAAAAAATATTTACCTTAATATATATATATATAGAGATATTCAAAGAATAAATAAGACAAAGATTCATCATAAACACAACTACATCCAAAAATACAGACCTGGATTACATTGTGCAAAATTTCTCTCTTGAAAACGTTATCGTTCGTTGGAACCGGATTAGCCAAAAAATGTCAAGCAAACAAAGAGACCTTCAATGACACCACTTTGCTCCAAATTAACCAAAACATTTGAACCAAATAAGAATCATATAGACTTCCTTAACTGAATACAAGAAATTGATTTCGTCCATTTGATCAAAATCATCGGTCAAAATTGATTTGTGAATATTTAATCTAGACCATTTAATCCCAAATCAACATCTAATATACATTATTGCGTATGACTGTGGTATTTCCCAACAGTAGAAAAATCAAGATCCTGAGTACACCTCCAATTGATAACTCATCTAATAGCACCGTCAGGCAAAGACAAATTTAACTGCAAAATAATATTTTATAAAAGACTACAACATTTGAATAATAGTTCTCTTTCCGAGCAAAAAGTAGGGGTACTCGCAGTTCGGTTTGGATCGGTTTTGAGGCAATAATTCATCCGATCCAAAATTAATTTTATTTGCGGTTTGGTTCGGTTTAGTATGACACGCGATTATATACACGCAATTCCCCTTGATGTTGGAGAGATGTTGCAAATGTGATGTTTGAATAACATTTGTGAAAAAATTTAAAGCTAGTTCAATGAATGAGTAGTTTTGACATCCTAATTTGGATTGATGCAACAAAATCTATTTTGTCCCTCATTCTAGTTTTCCAATATGTTGAAATAAGGTGTCCCAAACCAGTGAACAACAACTGATTAGAGTAAATCATATTTGTTTTTATTATTTTGATTGAACAAAACTTTTAGATTCAAGCCAAGTTCTAAATTTGAAAGAGTACAAATCATAAATTTATATAATTTAATTAAGATAAGTATATTGTAACTTGTAAGACAAAGTCGAAATTTATATGACGTTTTTCCATGATCTCCTTCCCTACTTTCATTATCCAATTAATTAATGAATTAAAATATATTTAGAAAGATAAAAATAAAAAGATAATATGCCTCACATCTCATCTATAGGGTCCCATGATCAGAACGTAGCATCCTTAATGGATTGTTGTTTGCGTAGAATTTGTGACAAGATTTCACGAGACTACAGAGTATAGTATTATAGACATTAGTATGAGAAAAGATGTCAAATCAAACCTGTTTAGTAAAATTAGCAATTTAACATTTTAGTTAAATTAGTTTAAATAATTAAACTAAAAAAATTGGTTCCATATATACCTAATTAAAGAAAGAAAAAACAAAAATGAAAAACACGACTAAAGAGACCATTCGCGAAGGAAAAAAGTTCCAACTGAATCGCTTTTGAGAAGTTCTACAATGCTATCCGAAGGAGAAGTGTGAATCGAGAGGCCGACATCTGAATAAGCGCCAAGTTTAGTTAGAAACGGATAAAGATTTTGGATACAAAGGTTGTTACCCACGCATGTATGAAGATGAGTACGAGTAATTTTTCAAATTACGGGTATGAGAATGGATACTATAGTACCCTAGTCATACCCTAGTCATTGTCATCCCTATCAATTTGAAGCAGTTCTACACTAACATCTAATAAGAAAACAATATTCCTTCATATCACATAAATTTCAGAACAAACCATACAACAATGCATTATATACATGTAGAATACTACCCCCACTACTTCAAATTTCTAGATCTGTCATTGTTCCCCTGTGGTTCACCATACCTGAAACTTGTCACCGCCGTAACTACCTCAAACATCACCATTGGAGTTATCTAATTCTGGTGGTATCATCTTTAGGAAGATTCTTCCCTTGAATCTTCTTGAATCTCTCTAAAATGTTTAAACGGTTCTATTTCATCTCTGATTCAAACTTGAGGCATCGGTGGAGGAGATCCTTACTTCTCCACTATTTTCGGCCGGAAACATCACGTCGCTTCAGCACCAGTTCCCATCCAACAAAAAGAACAACGCTACAACAATGGAGCTACTTTCGCAACTTGTTAACCTTCTACAGCAACCAAGTGATAGGCTGCATGAAATAGAAATACTCCGGAAGAAGCTCCCTGCATTGATATCTTGATAGATCCACGTTATTTAGGGCAATCAATGACGACTCTACATGAATCAATGCTCCGTCGTGGAAATGTCTAGAGCGCCACCGCGAAATAGGATAAATCGGAGGAATGAACACTAAGGGAACACATACGCGCCAAATCTGTTGAGGCAGGAATCCGGCTCCCTTAATGGATTCGTGGAACTGCGCATATATATAGATGCGAAATAACGATATTACTTACATTTAAAAGTTGGCCAAAGCCACTTCAAACGGTAGCCGAATGATAAGTGGTACAATACCACTATTCTGCCCATGGTAACCATTCCCTTGGTCTTTGTATTTATTTTGTTCTTTAAGAGAAAAAAAAATTACTTTCGTGAGTATTATGCATATACTTATGGTGATGAAATGCAAGCTCCTTCTTTTTCTCTCAACCACGGTTCACTCATGGCTCTTATACTAGTACAATTTTCAATTATCTACCCAACCATTCATTAGAATTTGATGAGCTTTCCAAATATCACGCCTAGCATAGCTCGGATTATGACCAATTTGAGAATAAAAAAGAGAGCAATTAGTATAGTACCTTGCTTTATATAATTTGGCTACTAGTGTGTGTGGTTTTGTTATGATATTTCACCCTTGTTTTGCTATCATTGTCAAATTAAAATTGTGTGAGTGTTAGCTTTCGGATAGGTCGTTCAGTCCCAAGCTAGCCGTTGTACTCCTTTATTATTCGCTCCACTTCGCCACCAAAAAGAGTTCATCATTCTTTCAATGTTCTTGATTGTAGCCTCCAGTATAAGATATATATTCATCACATAAGAAGGGATAGCTTGTAAAACTGACATGACCATCACTTCTTTACCTGCTTTTGACAAAGCTTTTCCTCTCTATGAATTTATCTGCTTCCACACTCTATCGTCTATATAAGCAAAAATATCTCTCTTTTTCTGCCTATCATGGAAGGAAGTCCATGATAATTTCCGGTTCCCAAAACATGTCTGACTCCCATAATTCTTGAAAGATTATACATCCAAATACTTGTTTTTTTTTTAGCACTTGTTAATGTACACTAATAGCTTATCGAGCATAAGCTCTTATGATATAAACTCTCATAGTAAGTTGGCGCCCTAAATTCAACTCACTTTAATTGTTCAGGATAACTGAGTTTGATTTTTGGATGAAACAAATTTCAGTTAGATTTTACTTATGTCCTTAGCTGAATTCCAAATTATTTAGATATCTTCCCCTATAAATTGAAGGGTTAACAAAACAAAAAGAAGTTCCAGTCACTTCACTTGTCCAATGATTTTTTTTTTGGTCAAATAGTTTAGTGGCTAGGAAATTCACCTTAAAGGTGATTTTGATTATTTTTTTCCTTCATCATTAGTCACTTTTAGTTTTTATATTTTCACTACAAATAAAAACCAAATTAAGTGCTCCTAAATTGTTATTCTCTCATAGTGCATGCTCAAAAAAGATCAAATGAAACATTATAAAAACTATGTTACAACTACCAAACTATTGCTAAAGCATTATTACTTTGTCCAGTTGATGAAGTTTTGTAGATTCTTTGAAGATTGACCACCTTCTACTATATTATCCAAGGTCAATTCCTTTAGTTTCAATGATCTTTCTTTAATTTCTTCATCTCCAAACAACTGATCCACCTTCTTCCTTATCTCTCCCTTTGTTATTAACCCATTTTCATCCTTGTCTAATTCAAGTCCAACCTTCCACACATCACAAATATATGACTTGTTAGCAAATTGATCACCGGCAAACGGCCAACACAAGAAAGGCACACCACAATATAAACCTTCGATAGTAGAATTCCAACCGCAATGACTAATGAAACACGCTATAGCTGGGTGGTTCAATATCTTTACCTGCGGCGCCCAACCAACAATCTTGCCATTAGTTCCATGGAATTCGTCAGGGTATGCATAGTTTACCTTGTTATCATTGCTCGGACGAACAATCCAAAGAAAAGGCTTGTTAACAAGATCGAGCCCTAAAGCGAGTTCTTTAAATTGGTTTTGATCCATTACTGCCAAACTACCGAAAGAAACATATATGACCGATTGAGGTTGATGTTGATCTAGCCAATCTAAACATGTTGTGTCTTCTTGCCAGAATGAACTTTTGTTACTATGATCATTTGACATCAATGGGCCAATTGGTAGGAACTTTGGTGATATGGAAAATGTTGCATGCTCAAGATTATTAGTTGTGTTACAGAGCCACCAATGCCCTAACTTCATGGTTTGTGTCTCTTGTAAGATATGATCAAATAAGATCTTGTCATGAGCTCGCCATGGAAAGTTTGCAGTGTCTATCTTAGGCATATTTGGAGACAGTTGAATTTCTTGTTTTTTGGTTGGAATTCCTGCGATGGTAAAAACAAATCATAAAAACTCTCATGTTTGTACTTTCACTATTAGTACATTTTTTTTTTTGAGACCACTATTAGTACATATATTTCACCTATTATAGAAACTCAAGTGTAGAGTTTGTGTGGAGACAAGCAAATGAGGTTATCCGTTTACTAAGGCGGCCACATTATCGGCTAGTTTTCAGATTTTGGTTGATATACTAAATTGTATTGAACACATTTTAATTAATGAAATGTTATAAGCACATTTTCGTCAAAAAAAAAATAAAAATATTGGTACATATTAGAAATATAAAATGGATTTAATTTATATACACTCACAGTGTAAATTTTCTTTACATATACATTCAATCAAATTACGTCATATAAATTTTTGTTGAAATATTTTATAAAATATTTCTAACAAAATTTCATCATTGAGTTTTAAACAAATTGCAGAGTCCTTAAATTTACCCATCCAACTATATCATAACACAATATTCCCTCCGTTCCTTTTTATTTGTCTTTTTAGAAAAAAATATTCGTTCCAAATTATTTGTCGTTTTGATAGTATAAGGTTATACTTTGTCTATTATACCCTCCTTTCTATTTTTTTTGTTGAGTAAATTTTATATAATTTTTTTTTACTAAACTTTTTCGTATAATCTTTTTATCGTTGTTGTTTTGTTCCTATATTTTTTTTTTTTTCCTATTTTTTTGTACATGATATATTCCAAAAAATAAAATAAACTTAGGGTATAATAGGAAGATAAGGTAAAAAAAATACACTTTCTTAATTTGTAGTAAATTTTCTAAAACGACAAATAAAAAGGAACGGAGGGAGTATTATATATATAAAATTACTAGTTTCATGATTAGTGACTTTGTTACAACTCTCTTAGAAATTAGTTACAACTTCTCAAGAGTTAGCTACAGTAAAGTTAGTTAGAGTTTGTTAATAAGCGGTATGATTCTATATAAATAGAACATGATACATTAATTTTACACAATCTTCGCAATTAATTCAATATATAGTTTATTTGGTAGGAACGTTGCATTATATATATATATATATATATAGAAATTGGAATTTAAATTCGAGATTTCTCACTTATTTATTTCAAGGAGTAAACTTTTAGTCACTAAATTATATGACAAAAAGTAATTCAATACTAATTCTTTTAATATGCAATTTCATAAGCATTAATATACTCCTTTCAATCCTTAATATAATTAAGAAAAAAATTGCTTTTACTATGAGTCTATCTTTCACGTTTATGAGTTTCCCCCTCTTGACTCTTGACACATGGATTACTAACACCACTCATATTTAAATTTTGGAATTAGTCAAAGTTGTCCACTAACTTCAACTTTGAGGAACAGGAGAAATATTATTTGTACAACATTTTGAACAATTTCTTTCTAGTACTCGCATAATACTTTTATTTTCTCTTTCATTCTATTTCATTTTATTATTTTTTGTGCTAAATGAAGAAGGAACAAAAAATTGTCCAAATAAGTTATTGCAAAATTATTGTACAAATTAAATAACACAACTCATTTTATTAAGTTAGTGAGTGTGATAATTAACAATAATTTTTTAGTGTGTGAGTAGTGTAGTATTTCAACTACTTTGAACCAAGTTGAAAGAGTTAAAGAATCCAGGTTTAATCTATGATAAAAGAGAAAATAATAATGTAAAGTTTAAACAACTAATATACGAAATTAAATTTCTTGTTATAACTGTGTGATACAGTTATAACTCTCAGCTCTCCGATCTAAATAGACAGTTGAAATTATAGTGTGTAAAATTTACTGTGTGATCTAAATCATTCGATCTTAAATTAACAATCGAAATATAGTATCTCGATCTATAATATACAAGCACTTGTCAATAGAAAATTTTAAAGTCTTACCTGCTGAATCAATAATTCCATCATCAATGAGTTTAGGCATACTGTAACAATAGGCCAAAGTAATGGCTGAGGCAGTCCAAAGAAGAACTCCTTTAATTCCAAATTTGAGTCCAACTTCCAAAGCCCATCCCATATTGAAGGTAACAACAATACAAGATATCTTATTCTCAACATCCAAATTATTGACATCTTCTATAAGCTTAGGGAGCAAAGAAGGCATGATTCTTTTAATTGAAAACATAACTTTTTTCTGATCACTTCTATCATCTTCAGGTTCCAAACCATCTGGAAGTGTGACAAAGTTTATTGTTTGTTGACTTTGTTCATTTTTGTTGGTTTTTTTGTGGCTATATTCTGTGTTGAGGAAAGTAATCTTGCAGCCATGTTTGGATAAAAGATGAGATAATTGCATTAAAGGATTTACATGACCTGGGATTGGGTATGGAATGACAAGAAAATGAGGGACACCCATTTGGTTGAAAATTTACTTTTAGTGATTGAATATGTTGGGTTATAAGACTAGAAGATGCACATATAACACGTTTGTGTCTTTTAGTGGGGTGGAGTGGTTAGTTTCTTTTTTCTTTTTTCTTTTTGCTTGTACGTTGTAATGGGAATTTGGTGATATTTGTTATTTGGAGGTTCACCTTTGGGATGGATAAGGTGGTTAGAGGTGTTGATGTGGTGGTGAGGTGTTGAGATGTTTATGTGGTGCTGTTTGGATTTGTGTATTGTTGATGTCGTGTGTCATTGGTTTTCTATGATACTTGATCCGTTTTTAAATCTGTTGAGATTTGCAAGATTTGTTTCGAGCCTCTGATGGTTTCCAACTCTGTTGAAATTTGCAGGTTTCTTTGTATCTAGTTGACCTCTACCGCATCGGTGTTGATTGTATGGAGACAGTCTGCGAGTTGAGACTTATCTATCTAGGTTCTCATTCTACTGGTGTCCCGTCAACTTTTAACTCAAAGAGCTATTTTTTGGAGATTGAGTTTACTGTGTAAGGGGTTAAAATTTCTAAAATAGTGAAAGTAAAAAATAAAATATAAAAATGCACCGTTTATCCAAAATAATATAATGCACCGTAAACACATTCTTTCCTATTGTCTTTTTCGTATGGTTCCATCCTTTTGTTTTGTCTACGACATGTCTATTTAAGCAACATGTGGAAGATTGCTGGAGTACTACAAAAAGAAATTTATTTTTATTTTATTTTTCTGTTTTTACCACCGATATTTAGTCCACTGAATCGCCTAATATGATTTGATGGTCAATTCTAGCATAAGTGATATATTTAGTCTATATTTTAAATCAAATACATCAATGACTTAATGAAAAGAATGTTTTTTATTATATTTGAAGCCCGAGAAAGTTACGGTTCAAATTCTTCAAAGATGATTATAAAATTACCATTAATACTAGCTAGTTTGATTAATAAATAATGCTACTTCCCAGGTTTCTAAAAAACTAGTAAAGCACGCTATCATCATGCCCATCTTAGGGTCTATCCCACGCCACATAGCCTCATTTTTCATGCTATCCAAATAAATTTTTATAGAGTTAAAATATATATTTATATTTATATAATTAAAAATAAAAGTTTCAGAGGCACAATTCATTTTAAGCCCAAAATTTTAGATTCCAAATTTAGTTCCTATTATTTCAGAGGAGGGATCCGTTGACTTAAGGAGTAAGTCTCCTTAAAGTTACTCCACTTAATAATTCGATATCGGCATTATATTTCTTCAATCCAACCGTCGAATTCAAAGATCTCATTGAGTAGATCAACTCCATAAATTTTTATAAAAATTCAAAGTCGTTTGATACTTTTTCTGATAACTTCAATTGAACGTACAACAAACTTTTAAAAAAAACGGTTGAATTTCAATAGTATGAATACATAACTACATTTTTTGAATTTTTATAAAAATTTGTGGAGTTGATCTACTCAATGAGATCTTTGAATTCAACGGTTGGATTGAAGAAATATAATGCCGATATCAAGTTATTAAGCGGAGTAACTTTAAGGAGACTTACTCCTGGAGTCAACGGATCCCTCCTCATTATTTCATATATTAGCGAATAACTGAATCCAAAATAAAAGAGTGTTCATATTTTATTTGAATGCTTTATTGAAATTAGGAACGATTAGGTGTTCTAGTGCTTATCAAATTAGTTTGAATATTCTTCAAGGAGTTAGAAAAAGTGAAGCATATCAATGCTTCTAAATGTTCTAAAGTTAAGATGAGATTGCATATGATGTGAGATTCTATGTTATATATGTCATCCTTAGATCCGAAATGGACACATAATACTACAAATTACCCATAATACAAAGATATGAAACCACTTCCATTGGAGTTGCTCCAAAATCAGTGAGCTATTTCGTTGAGTTCTCATATTATTAAACAGATTTGAATTTAGTAGGGTCTAAACAAATTTGGTACAAAGAACACAACTTATTCTTTCTTCTTCTTCTTTTTGTCAAGTAGCCTAGCGGCTAGAAGTTTCACCTTTAAGGTGGATAAGTGGGATGACCGGGGTTCGAACCCCGACCCCCTACATATATAATGCAATGTCCAACCAATTGAGTCAAGCTCATGGAACAGAACACGGCTTATTCTAAACAATGAAAAACACATTATAAAAAAAAATTAATAATTGGCCCAACTAATAAGCTTCTTGAGATTATGTGATGACTGGCCACCTTCTTCTATATTATTAATTGTAATTTTCTTCATTTTCAAACACATTGTCTTCATGTCATCATCACCAAGTACTTGATCCACCTTCTTCCTTATCTCATGCTTTGATATAAATCCATTATCATCCTTCTCTAATTCAAGTCCAATCTTCCACACATTACAAATATAAGACTTATTGAGAAATTGGTCACCAAAATATGGCCAACACAAGAAAGGTACACCAGCATGTACACCTTCTAGAGTAGAGTTCCAACCACAATGACTTATAAAGCAAGCAATAGATGGATGGTTCAATATTTTTCTTTGTGGTGCCCAACCAATAATTTTACCTTTATTTCCATGAAAATCATTAGGGTATGTATAGTTTACCTTATTGTCATTACTAGGACGTACAACCCAAAGAAAAGTCTTGTCTAGGAGATCAAGTCCTAAAGCTAGTTCATTAAATTGTTTTTGGTCCATTACAACCAAACTACCAAAAGAAACATATATGACTGATTGAGGAGGTTGTTTATCTAACCAATCTAAGCAAGTTGTGTCTTCTTGCCAAAATGAACTTTTGTTATTGTCATTTGACATCAATGGGCCAATTGGTAGGAATTTTTGTGATATGGAAAATACACCTGGCTCAAGATCATAAGTAGTGTTGCAAATCCACCATTCTCCAAAATTTATAGTTTGTATATCTTGCACCATATGCTCAAATAAGAACTTACCTAGGCCATGCCATGGGAAGTTTGTTGTGTCCATTATAGGTATATTAGGGGAGATTTGAATTTCTTGTTTTTTTGTGGGATTTCCTACAATGCATAAAGGAGATTGTAAAATATTTTATGTTAATTTCAACTTGAAAAAATTAGAGCAATCATAAGTGTTTATTTGGTTTGAGCCCTACAATTTCATTGAACAATCATAAGTGTCAATTTGGTATGAGAAAAGAATATATTTGATGTTAAATTGTTTAACTTAAAAAATAAATAAATAAATAAAATAGGTGAACACTTTGGTATCTTGGAGTTTCGTTGGATACATGCATGTATTTTATAGTCAAAATTTAACGTCATGTCATATTTTAATATTAATTTATTTTAAAATAACTATAACTTTTAAAAGAATTTTGTCATCAACAAATATCAATACCCAACTAAACTTCAAGGTACCTAAGAACTTACCTGAAAAATAATATTAAATATGTTATTTTAATTTCATATTTAACTTATATTTATACAAACTTACTTTCAATTTATTTTTTAACATTTCATAATAAAAGTAATTTAAAAATATGTTACATTTGTATAAGTATCTTCTTAAATTTTTCCAAAAATAAAGTGAAGTATTCATTTCATAAATAAGAAAAGTTGATATAGTTGATTATAACAAAAATAAAGAATAATCAACTAGCTTTATAGTATTCTACCCCCAAATCTCTAATTGTGAAATTTGTGCTCATCTACAAAAGAAAAAAAAAAGTAAATAATTATTTACCTTCAGAATCAATAATTCCATCTTCGATCAATTTAGGTATGCTAATAGCACATGCCAAACTAGTGGCAGAAGGTGGACAAAATAGAGCCCCTTTGATTCCCAATTTGTGGCCCACTTCTAAGACCCAACCCATATTAAATGTACCAACAATACAATTAATCTTATTATTATTGTTACCATCCAAAGCATTAATATCTTCTATAAGCTTTGAAAGTCTAGTAGGCATGGTGCTTTTCATTGATGCCATAATTTTCATTACATCACTTCTATCATCTTCAGGTTCCAAACCATCTGGTAGTGTCACTACTTTTATATTTTCATGACGAGAATCACCGGATTTCGATCGATTATGGCTAAATTCGGTATGTACGAAAGTGACCTTGCATCCATGGTTGGCTAGAACTTGAGAAAATTGCATAAGGGGGTTCACGTGTCCTAGAATTGGAAATGGTATAACAAGAAAATGAGGTGATATATTCATTTTCTGAATTGCTAGAAAATAATTATATTATGCTGAAGAATAGCTTGAGTGGAAAATTTGTACGTACTTTGTGTTTATTTTATAGTAGTTGGAGGACATATGAAACAGATATATATCACTCTAAAAAACTACAATGTACAAATAAAAGTCATGGTTGGTGAATTTGGAAATGTCAATTATATTACTTTTCAAAAGTAACCATTGGCAGAAGCAATGATCTCATTCCACCAAAAAAATAGAAGAAGCAATGATCTCATTATTTCAAATGTTGATTTGTCTTTAATTTGATTTTAATTTGAAGTTTTATTTTGATATGCACCCCTGAAAGTCAACATTATTTATTAACAAATGATTATACTTTTGATCTTTTTTATAAGGAATATTTTAAAAAAATCACACAGACCAATGAGCACATTATACATTTTTATTTTCATTTAATACTTTTATAAATTTAAATTTATTTCATATATATTTCTTGATTACTTTTAAATCAACTAACTTAGCATAACATTTTAGTATAAATAAGGATCGCAAGCAGTAGAAACTTGTACTTCGTCCCTCTCTATTTATAAGCTCATGTTACTTTTTTTTCAAGTTTTATTGGAATTCGTGTATTTTATATTAAATGCATAATTTTTTAATAAATAATTGTTGTTTTTCAATAAATAATTACTACTTTTGGTTATTTAACATGTGCAATATTGCACATATTAAACAAACCCAAAAAATATTATTATTAGTGAGTTTAATGTGTCCATTGTAGATGGATTTTCCTAAAATACCCTTTTATATATTAATGTATTTGTTTTAACTTTTCATATTCTAAAATAAATTAATACTACTATAAAAGGAATGCGTGGAAAAGTTATAATAAATACACATAGAAAATTGTAGGGGATGATCGTATCTAAATCAATCCAAAAGTAAAACCGTAAATCGAACCAATTCAAATCGAAACCGCAAAAAACCGCATTTATTTTAAATCGCGCGGATCATTTTCCTTCTAAATTGCGCGGTTTGGTTTGCGATTTTCATTTAAGAAAACCGAACCAAATCGAACAAAACCGTAATACATAACTTAACTCTATCAACTAGTAGCAATCAACTTATTACTTAGTCAAACTTAGCAAGTCCAACCCAAATTAAGTCCATAAAACAGTTGGCTGTCAAAATATATCATTTAACGCGATCTAAAACTATACTATTGGTATTAAAAATAAGTTCTTATGTATATGGAATTTATGTTTACGCATATTATATCATGTAAACAATAAATAAATTAAAATTTCCTATGTTTATTTTGTAACAAGTTGGTAATGTCGTCATATTTTTTATATCGCGATAAATCGCACAAACCGAACCAACCCTAACCGCATTGGTTTGGTTTGAATGACTTTTTAAAAATCAACCGAATCAAACCGAACCGCATGCATTTTTATCTCGCGGCTCAAAACCGAACCGAACCGCACCGCGAGCACCCCTAGAAAATTGTATAGAGATTATATTTAGGGACTTTTTTTTTTTTTTTGATCTTAGAAGAAGTGGTAATTTAGGGACATTTTTTTAAAGACGGCTTATAATTATAATTAGAGACGAAGAGAAGAGAGTAAATTTTTTGTGCTTAAACAATACAATAGATGATTATCATAGTTGTTTTGTAGTTGCATTTTGATATTTTGAATTTATATTTTTGGTAAAGAATAGATAGCTCTACTCTAATGTAAAAATCAGACATTGCTTGAATAAATTTAGTAGAGGTTTATTCTACTGCAATATTATTATTGTCACTTGCTGTGTTTTGTATGACCTTCTTTGTGTATGAACTTGAAACCAACTATCAAAGTTGATTAAAAAAAAGTTGAAGCTAGTCATATTAACAATTACATTTAAATTTGAGAAACTAAAAATTGGACCAAAAGAATTCCTATGTAAATCACCCAAATTATAATAAGCATTTACGGCAAAATATATTTTATTATGCACAAATTTATTTTGACCACTGAATTAATAAATATGACTATTAGATCAAAACATATGTGACGTGAAATATTGATTCAATTGTGCTTGAAAAACAACTATAAATTGAAAAACGGTTGATCAATAGAATGATAGAGAAGAACGTTAGTAGTTAGTAGAAATGAACACGTGATTTTTAGTCCTATAACTAGAATTTCAACATATATACTCCAAACCTACCAGTCTTTATGCCTTAAAAATTCACAATAAAGACCCTCCATAATCTTCCTACACAGCACACAACTTCACTTCATATGTCTAGCTGCTTGGAGTCCACACTAGTGGGCTGCCACATTTATGCAGCCTAATTTTCGGCATGATCATGATCTACATATTCATCGGTACTAAAGTGACCGTGACTGTTGTTCTTGTCTCGGTTGCCGCTGCCTTTTCATCTTCTTCGGTGTCATAGCAGTCACAATCGCGATCTTCCTCATTGTCATTGGCTAGGACGTCTCTGATATCAGTCACTCATTAGACGACCACCGGGAGAAAGAAGGATAAAAAAAAACGCGTGTTGTGTTTTTTTTCTTTTTTCTTTTGGGTTTCTGGATACTTGATGTTGTCAATAATATGCTCCAAGTACCATTTTGTGCCTTCATTGGTGACCATGCCGACAGTGAATACCATCGAATGAGAAGAGACAAGAGTTGTTCTCTTTCTTCATGGTCATCCGCAATGTCTTTGATTATTATGGAGACTCCTCGAAAAAAACTCTACAAATGTTCCCTATAACAAAAACCAAAGCTTGCAATGTCTTATGTGCAAACCTCAAAACATGTTTCTTCTTCTCAATATTCCTACAGGAGAAAGGTAATTTGTGTAATCTATGTTTGCGTATAAATGTATGTTTGTAAATGACATTGTTTTTAATCCATCTCTTCTTGATGAATCTTTTCTTTTAACTTATCTTAGGTGGAGTTAATATTAGAAATCTCCATTTATTAATCTTTTATTTATTATTTTAGCAGGATGATTTCTTGCCAAGGGTGGCCACTCCGTTGGAAGATATATTCAAATTAATATTTTAGTTAATTAGTAGCACTCCATTGGGTTATCGGGAAGAAATATGTTTGGAGATTTGCACAAAAGAAGTTGCAAGATTTGGTTTTCGTGAAAGGGAATATTTTGTGGAGTTTCTTGGAGGAGCCAGCATAATAAACAAGGACATTACCGATGGCCATGAAGAAAGAGAACAAAATGTTGTCTATTCTCATTCGACGATGATCACCGACGGCGAGGTCGCCAATGAAGGCATGAGATGGTCCCTATAGTATATTATTGGCGATGTCCAGTATCTAGAAGTCCAAAACAAAGATAAATACAACACAAGGTCTTGTTTTCTTTTTTCCCTTAGGTCGTCTTCTAACGAGTGTCCAAGATCAACGACGTAGCTAATGAGGAAGACGATGATTGTGACTGCAATGGCGCCAAAGAAGATGAAAGGGCAGCTGCAACCGTAATGCAAATGGTTACAATCATTGTAGTAGTTGGCGAGTGACTGGATGATCATGTCGGAAATTGGACTGCATAGCTAGATGTTGGCAGCCCACTGGTGTGGAACTTCGAGCAGCTGGATGTATGGTGTTAGTTGAGAGAGCAGACTCAAAATTGAAACAATAGAATACCAAAGTGGCATTGTTGTTGTTACTGTTGGAGGGATTTATCTATTGAGAAAAGAGCTTAATTGTAAGACAGAACCAAAAAGAAAGAAATGTAAAGTTGTGTGCCTTGTGATATTAAATATTGTGTGTACGCATGACATCATTTTCACTACTTGTTCCTAAACAACCATCTAATGCTATTTTCATTTTTTGCTTGTATTACTTTTCCAAAGATAATACTATAATTTAAACATACACACAATTAGTATAAATATCATGAGAGGAGTGCTAGTAACATTCTCTTTTCAACACTCTCCCTAACACTTACTCTCTAATTAGTTAAAATCAATGTGAGTCCCTCACTTCGGAAATAGATCTCATAAAAAATAGTGAGACCCAATTACATCATAACTTTTTAATTAAGATGGCAATGCACATTAAAAGATGAGTTCATTTGTTTCTGCATTGCCAAGGCAATGTCATATAAGAATATAAATCAACAATGCTTGTGAATTTTATTTTTTTATGGCTACATTCTGCAAATTGTTCCTTCAACAAATGTTCTACATTGAAGAAACTTTTAATTTCCATCACAGAAAAGAGCCATGTCTATTAAATTGGCATTAAATTATTGTCTCAACCAAACTTGGTAATCTGATCCTTTGTCAACAAACTTCTGCCAGCTCCCTTCCAAACGGTTCTCCTTAGAGGGATTCCAATCAAACTGCCCAAGCTTCATTACTAGTGAATCACCAACTTGAGCTACATAACCTTCATTGTTTGCATGGTATATCTTGATAGAGCTCCGACAATGGATTCCAGCCCGTCTCCGAGCCTCAATCAACTCGGTTATTACATCATGGATGCCAAAATCATAGAAATGGTCATAAAATATAACAGGCTGCACAAAAACAGAGATAAATATCGGCCCTGCCTTGGAGATTTGAAAAGTTGTTAGGTAACTACAAACATGATTCGATTTGAAAGGAAAATCGTGATTTTTTTTTTTTACAAAACTAGTGTAAAAATTCAAGTTTATTAACTATTATAATTCTTCTTTTCAAATTATATATTTTGGTAAGTTGTGGCTGCCACCAACGACTTACGCTTTGTTATATTTTTTTTCCTAATTTTGAAGAATGTTGTGGATAAGCAGCCTGACAACTTTACTTCTCTTTTTTTTAAGGAAGTGTCATTAAAGAATTCCCTTTGTTTTTACAAATAGTGAAGTTGTATCTGTCATCCACGACTTTGCTTAAAATTATAAGAAAAATGCGTAAGTCGTTGATGGCAGCCACGACTTATCCTAAATGTGTAGTTTTAAGAAAACTACAATAATTTAGTAATAAACTTTGAATCTTTACACTAGTTTTATAAAAAATTGAAAACATATACCTTAAACAATAACGAGTGTATCAATAATGTATTAAATGTTAATCTATTCAAAACTTACAGTTCCAGGATGAGTCAAGATATATGCATATCCCTGCATGAGCTTATCTCGTGGGAACGGCCAGTGTCCCTGAAAATAAAATGGTGTTAAGTCCGTTTTCTTCATTCTCTAATCTAGCAAGGCTTGGTTGTAATAACTGGAAATATAAAACTAGTAACAAATAACAATATATGCAATGATGTTATGGCTCACAATTATTGACGGAAATAACGACCAAGACTTTAGAATCAGTGGAACGAATAGGAATGAAAATTTAAGCTACAGCTATAGATAAGTTATTGCGATATCCCAGTGTGTAACTTGGTTAGCATTTCTAGAACAAATTAAGTAGGGTTTACTGAGTTGTTTATCTAAACAGAACCTAATATTGACATGTTTTTACGTTTTTATTTGCTAGGCACGTCTTCCACAGTATCTGATAGCGCACAGACTAAAGAGAAGGGTAAACCCGTCATTTGGAGGGTTTATCAAAGGAGAAACAAAAATAAAATAAGTAATATAATATTAGTGTGTTAGTTTGAATAAAGTTAGTTATTGGCTGTGGTTGTGGATTGTATTTAAGTTTGCTATTTGTTGTTTTTTATATTATGTTGGAAGTTATTAGGAAGTTATTTGGCCAGAAGAAGTTATCTTCTGAGAGAGCAAACTGCTCTGATACATTTGCAGATTGTATTTCCATTTGTACATCAATAAAAATCGCAAGTTTACTTGCAAAAGCCTACTCTCTATAATTCGGGTTGTTATCAGTATCTAAAGCATGCTCTTACACAAGGTGAAGGTCATACTCTAATGGGATAAATTCCACATAATCACCAATGTTGATCTTTAATGCATCATACTTTGACAGAAGAAAAAAAAAAGATCACATACTTGTGTGGACCCTGTATCATGGTTCTCTAGGAATGTGACAGCACGAGAAGGCCACCATCCCATAACTCCTGTTGGTTTCCCTTGAGGATCTATCATCCTCCAATATTCGTTATGCAGAGCGGAATGAAGTATCCCCTGGAAAATAGTAAGCAACAGAATAACAATCTTTAGAATGCAGCAAGATAATATTAAATTCTATTATGTTACACACAATTTTTTTATTCCTTGTTACTTAATTGTCTATGTGCATACATAGCTGGTCCCAGAATTACTTGATTTCAGATTGAATCGACCTAGACCTTTAATGTCTCCTAATATAAAAAAATTCATGACTAAATTAGACATCACCAGGAAACTTCATCAACATCTCTTAAAAGTACCTTTGTAGTGATATCAAATGCTGATGAAGTACCGCCGGTTGCATTGATCCAATTAACTATCCGTTGCCGATGAGCATCTATTAATTTATAATTGTTAGAAATAGATTGTAAGACAAAAATATAAACATTGGATATGCTCGAATCATTTGAATTTTGAAATGTGTAAGTTGTGGAAAATAAAAAGTAAGACGGGGATTAGAGATAAACACATACGATGTCTGTATTTTGATGTTCAAACAACATTACTAATAAATCTATAAACACAACTCAAACTTTACTTTCCTCGATACACTAAAGATAACTAATAGTATCAATTAAGTCTACAAGCAGTATATAATAACCTTGGTTATAGCACAAACTGCCATGTTCATAAGCCAAGCTGTCCCAATATTCTCCAATGGCAAATGCAGGATGTGATGCTTCGATATATTCTTTAACATACGTGCCAGAGAATCCTCTGTGGGCAGAAAGAAAATACGGAGTTATGAAATTTTACGTTAGAATTATCTAGGGCACTAAAAGAACAATATCTTCTAACATTCAATTTATTAAATTTAAAATTAAAGGTCCATAGCATGCAAAAACAGAGACCACCGGAACGTTTCAGATGTTGGGCACTTTTTAATATATTATCCATATGTTAGAAAAAGTATTATACCCACTATACAACATATGTTTGAAAATATATCACATCCCCACTAAATTTTTTCTTCAATAATTAGATAAATTTAGTGGGATTTTATTGGTAAAGAAATTGTCATAAGCCGTTAAGCCCATATACTAGAACATGAAAAATATTACTTTACAAAGTCAAGCCGCCATCCATCAAAACCTATATCATTGCGAAGCCAGTTCAACCATTCCTTGATATCTTTCCGCACAAAGTCCTGAGAATGATCAACATTTGGTGCAGCGTGGAAGATATCCCCTACATATAGCATTGGAAAAATCTATACATAAGGAGAAACCCAATATTATCGATGTAATAGCTAATAAAGCACTCTATTTTCCCATACTGTGGAAAAGGATGCCAAATTTATGCCTTCCATTTCAGGGAAATATGACACAAGTGGAACATACTTTTTTCAGGATCATTTCAAGGTTGGTCTACAAGAAGCACATAAACAAATTTACAAAATGACAGTTTCTTGAGATTTTTCTTCAACTTCATTTGAAGGTCCCTTTATTCTTTGTCTAAAGGCACTGATTAAGGAATTAAAACTAGAAAATATTTTTGAAAACTGCAATGTGTAATGTATTAAAAATTATACCTTATAATGAATACTTTATACATTTGATTCCTTAACCAATGCCCTCACCGCATTGGTCCATCATTTACCTCATTTAATTAGGATTTTTTTTTCATTTGAAAAGACAGGAAACAGCCTCAAAAAATCTCCAATGTAAATTACTTATTAAAAGAACAAGATTGAAACATTGTGTTTCAATATGTATATATATAAATATACCACTTGAAGGATTTCCACGCCCCTGAAAATTCGGATCATCGCATACAATTGCTTCAGGTCCCCAAGCTAACTTGCCACCAAAAATGTTCCAAACACCATTTGGACTCTGAAATAAGTAAATATTGTTCTTAATTTCTATAATAGACATTTAATAGCACATGTTATTAAACGCACCTCTTAAAGAGATTGCCCCAACTATAGTTTCCACAGGCTATGGTTTGATATTAAAAGCAAATGATACTATGAATCCATGATCAAAGCAATTATAGGAGAACCAGCACCTCTAAATACATGCTGCCCGTAATTAACAAATTCGGCAGTTCTCAGCGCAATTCCCAACACCCACAGGCTCAATAGGTCTGGACCATGGACGATGCTGGAAACCCAATAGCGAATTAAGGATAGGCTTTGATATCATCTTAGGTTTTGGACTAGATCTAACTCATTTTAACAAAATTAGCTTCTAAGGTGAAGTCCAAGCCTTATAAGCACTACAGAGTTCATATCTCTAGGCGATGTTAGACTAAACAGACCATCCCCCTACACCCAGCACAATGAAGGTGCTGGAGGTTGCAATGAAGGCAGCCTAAATTTGCCGCAATTAATAGGGCGAGGAGCAAACCGCGTCAAGGCAGAATGTCCAATACTATGCAAACAACCGTAATATTTCTAAAAAGATAAATGGCCCAAGAACAGATGTTATAACCTTTCAGTAAAAAGATAAACAATATTTCTGACAAAATAATTTACCTGCTTATGTGCACATCGATGATTAAGTACAACATCTCCCAAGACCTATTTACAGAGGAAACGTCTTACAAAAATTAGAACTATACCAAACATAAAAGTTAAAACTTAGTACAATAATATGTATGCATAAGAAGTTAAACAGTAAGAAGAGATATATAAAAATTTGTCCCATAGAAATAAATTTAACTATATTTAAATCCATTTATGCAACAGGGAAACTAATGAAAAAAAATAGAATCCATTACATACAAATGGAATCAAGTAAAATCATCAAAATGAATTCCATGCAGCATTCTGCATTAACTGGAATGTTTGCTTTGTTTTTACACAAAAGAAAAAGGTACTTAACTACTCTCTTTAAGTCTCATAAATAAGACCTTGGATACTTCTAATTCTTCCAACCAGCTAATATTTAAAAATAATGACTACAATTAATTCCATAATTATTCAGATCAGTTTCCTTATTAGTGATTTTTTTTTTCCGAACACCAAGAATAAGTTTCCTTATTAGTGATTCAAACAACATAATTTGAAAAGAAGATCTTACTTATTCACAAATGAAAGGTAAATCTATGCTTTATATTGTGTAAGGAAAAAAAAAATAGTTACTTTTGGATGTCCCTAAGCCATAAAATTTGAGATTATTGTAAAATCTGAAGAAAATAATTGCTTGATATACATCTTCAGATATTCATTTTTTATGTCATTACCAGCACAACATACCAGCAGATCTTGAGAATGCAATTCCTCTATACAATGTTTAAGTTCCTCCACAGAACCATAGGATGAATTCAAGTTGTAAAGATCAGAAGGCATGTAACCTGCATAGTGCATATAGTTTATATTGTTCATGAATGCATACCACAGATCAATCATATATTAGCTCATAAAATAAACTATTTTGGAATTAAAACATGAGTCTGTCAGCTCTGTTGTGAAGAGAAAGGTTGCAAATACATTTATGCTTAAATCAGAGTTGTGAGAAGTTTCATCTAACATTTAGTTTTAATTTATAGAAGTTATTCAACGCACAAAATTGTCAGTTCTCAACAAAGAATGGATCCGTGAAATGTGCTTATCTTAGATTATGCCCCTTTTTCAAAAAGATAACAAAGACAATAAAATACAAACTGAAAATTCTTTGGATATTCTCTTAAATGAAATGACAGCATCAATCAGTTCGATGACACTAGCAAATATAATGTAGCCGTACCATGCATTACTTAGAAGATGGCTACATATAACTTACAAGTATACATACTATATGAAGTAATATAGAGAACTAGATTACCTTGCAATACATCAAAGCTGTGGAACAAATTTTAAGATGTGAAAAAGTATAGTAGTTGGCTGATCCATGTAGCCAAGTGAGAAAAGATTCGGTAGTTGATGGTAAGGGATAGTAGTAAAATTAGATGAACAAATTTTATAGGAAAGACATGACTTGTTTATGATTTAAACAATAGCAAAAAAAAAATAGTAATAGTTGTAATGTTGAAAGATAAATTGTACTTGGTACATGTTTTTTATACAGATAAAGCTAAAATTTACTGTTGTGCTTGATACAGTTATGTATTTGCAGTAAATTTTGAAGGTAAATGAGAAAATGGCTACAAAACTGTCAGCGACATTTTAACTTTTTCATCAGACAAACACACAATTCATATACATATGATCTCACAATCGTATCTATACAGATCATTTGATTTCCCTATAAAATAGATCTAAAATTAAAAAATGGAAAAATAAAATATGGCCATCTGTTATGATTGTAGGGTGTCTCTCCCATTCCTATTGAATACATGGTTAAAAAACTTTATTTAAGCAATATAATATAAGTATTACAAAAAAGTGAGAGTTCGGAAAACAAGAGAAAGCAGAAATAAGTGGGGGGAAATCTCAGAGAGAACCTGATATTGAACTTTTATTTATTTAATCATGTGAAATTCAAAAAATTATATTCTCTAATACAGAGAGCTGAACTATATGTAAGACACCCAATGCATCAAACTGAAGATGCAACAGCATTGCAGTTCAGTCACCACAATTGAACGTATGTTGTTAGAAACTGTAACAACATAAAACTAACGGCGGATAACATGGTTGCTGCAGCACACAGCTAACACCCCAATAACAATGCAACAGTAACCAAAGTTTCCTAACAGTGACAGAGTAAGCACTGCGGTCACCCCACATTTAGATAAACCTTAGGAAGAAGAAAGCATGTCAAACCTTGAGGGGCAACAGATTCTGTAGGTGGAGGCAGCCACACTGCGGTCACCCCACATTTAGATAAATCAGAAGCTTTAGATGCCAACTCCTGGTACCACTGCCTTCTCCAGCTCTCCCAGTTAAAAGCTTGAAACTTGAGAAAAATGAAAATTCATCAGATCTTTTTTTTCCCCTACTGGCCGTGCCTTGCCTCTATAAGGGATGAATACATGCAATAGATAATGCATATGACAAATACTTGTAATATCAAAAGTTAATGAACACCAGTAGACATAATCATGCAAATAAAACAATGCATATCATTATACTTTAAATGAATGGTAAATTAGTTAAAGCAGTGATAAAATTGGCATATAGAGCACAATTCTAAATGCTTCAGTGTCTCTGCATATGCTCAGTACAGCATTTGATTGTCAAATACAATCAAATGCTAGGAAGAACACGATAAAATACAAATATAACCCACAGAAGTCAAGCACAAGTCATCAAGCTAGGAACCACTAGAAATGGAACAACGCACAATTCACCAAGAACTTGAAACACAAGTTTATTGGGTAGGTAGATACTAACCACAATCTCTCGCCCTGTTCCTGTTCCTGGCTCTGCGTTTATGTCGATGTTTACATGGGAGAGATGAACCAGGTTAACAAAATATATCTTCTAGAAGAAATTTTAAAATTTAATTTCGAAAAAATGCAGACATGTCATATGACCTAGTATTTTTTGTTCAGGGACTCTCTCAGTCTTCCGTCGAAGAGCACGCTCCAATGCCTTCCGTTTTTTCTCAATTGTTTCTCTTTCTAAAACATGTTCAACTAAAGCATCCCCTTCCTTTGGCTTTTCTCGTGCAATAGACCATACTTCATCAGCTTTAGGCAACTCCAACGATTTGAATTTTGATGCCAATGCTTCAGCTATATCAGTCTTTTTTGGTGGAAATTTGGGAATGACAGCCTTAATCCTTCGTGCCATCCACTGAGGTATATCTCTACGGGGACCGTCACTCAGTAGTTTCCATTTTTGAGAATCGACATCTGTCAAAAGATCTATCCTCCCACCATTAACAACATAGATTGAATCTTCATCTAGTTTTCTTTCTTTCATAAGCAAGGATTCGGCCATTTCAGTTCGCTGTCTCCACATCTTCAAAGCATCTTCTGATGCCATTAATGACCTCTGCAGTGCTTCACATCTTCTGAGATAGGCATTATCTTTACTAAGAACTACATCTTTGGAAGCTTCAATAGTAGCCTTTATGTTTTTCAAGTCAGTCTTAAAAGCCTTGGAAATTGCCTTTGTCTTGTCTGCCACATCTTTTCTCACTTTCTCCATTAATGACTTCATCTCCTCCTCTTGCTGTAGAGTGGTTTTCCTTCTTGACTCTTGAAGATCGAGCAAAGATTTCTCCGCATCAAAGGCTCTCTGTTCAAATGCCTTCAGTTGTTGTCTGGTGTGCTCCAGTTCTATGTTCAGTCTAGCAACCTCATTTCTTGTAATCATCAACTGAGATTCTATATCACTTAACATTCCTTGTAACTTGATATTTTCTACCTGGACGGAGGCAACTTCCGTAAATGGAGATGTACCATCTAGAAATGTTTCCATGGCCTCTTTTGCATGTTCACCTGCTTCCTCTGCCACAGCTAGAGCCCTTTCTATAGCATAGTTTGACTTCTCCACAATGGATGATATTGTACCCTCAGTTGCATCCTTAATTTGCTTTTCGATCTGATGAGCTGCTTCAGCGGCTGTGGTTTCAGCAGATGAAATTCTGAGTTGAGCATCTTGTAGTATATGAGAAGTTGCCTGCTGGAAAGCAACCTCCGCTAATTTTTCAACCTGCACTGCAAGATCAACAGCATCTTGTTTGGCAAGGACCAGCTTAGATTGCAGGGAGAATTTCTCTTCAACAGATTCCTCCAGATTTTTGTGGAAAAGAGATTTGGCAGCCTCAAGCTCTGTTATAGCTACTTCTTTGTCATGTAAAATGGCAGCGATGTATTCCTGTTTTTTAGCCTCAGAACGTGCAAGTTCTTCAAGCAACTGATCTCTCTCTTTCTCTAGAGCCACTTGTTTGTCTTGTACCTCTGAAAGAGCTTTCTTGGCTGTCATTAATTCATCCTCAATTCCTTGAACTTCATTTTTCCCTGAATAAGCATCTTGATCGACAACTACATCTGTAAACATTTGATCATCATTCTGTCATAGAAATAGAAGAAATATAGGTCACTGGCCCATTATTACAAATCATAACCTTTTATCATTTGTGTGTACTCAATATTTCATCATTTTAAGGCATGAAACTCGGTTTGTCACCTTTTTGTAGCCCGGTTATTCAAAATGAAATAAAATATATTATTGAGAATGATGCAAACATCTAAAATACACTTTTAACAGAGATATAGAGCTGTTTTAACAGAGATATAGAGCTGATTGTAAGAACTGGACAGATGTATTCAGATATTTCCTAGAGATAAAATAATAAGCTATCAAGATAATATAAACAAAAAGAACAGAGATATAGAGCTGATTGTAAGAACTGGACAGATGTATAAGAGATATAGAAATGAATAATATCAAGATATTCACTGGGGTTCCCTAGCAGTCTGCAGTAGGGATATTTGTGTTTTATTTGAATAGAGGATCCTCTACAATAAAGTTACATATAATTCAAATAAAAAGCTATGGTTTGTTGAAGAGTACAATAAAGGCCATAGAATGTCATGGTTATAAGCAAGCAACAAGGAAGTATAATAGGGTGCATTCCAAACAAGGAATTCTATTGAAAATACTGGTAATTATGTTTATGTATATATGTATTGGATTAAGAAATACTTCAAAATGGTCATTACTCCTTGGTCATAAATGTTATAAACATTCTGGAATCGTGCCAAATGAAATTCCTATGGGATTGTTAAAAGTAAACGGCTAAACACAATCCTTATGTAAAGTGTTAGTGACTTTTTTAAGCTAGTTCCAAAGGGAAAAAAGGCTATAACTTGATCAAACTTCCTATCATTTTATTGTTCCATAACCACGTTATATTTTCTCCATATAAATAAACATCCAATAAAAAAAATTCTTAAGACTTAAATCCAAAGCTTCTATTTCAATATTGATTCAAGGACCACGTTCATCCATCTTAAAACATGTATACAAGGAAGTCCTTACATTGTGTGAAAAAACTTTATGTACAGATTTGAAGATCCTCTTGTCAGCAAAGGAAACATTTCTGCAATAAGATGAACAAAAAAGATTAAGGGGGTGTTCTTTAGATCTTATTTGGACTTACTTAATTAATACTGAAACTTTAAAGCACTTGCGAAAATGTTTGAAAGTGCTTATATAAGTATCTTATGGTATACATATGAGTTACGAGCTATTTTCAGCTTATTTAATAAGATCACATAGATAGCTTATGTAAATAGCTTATGGTAAACTTATCATATACCCCCTATTTGATTCCTAAACATAGCTTATAGATTCCCTTAGCTCACCAACGGAGCTACCGGATTGGGACAATAATCCTTAAGACAGTGATAACTACAATATTTGTACATAAAGTAGAAAGGCAATAAAAACAGTAGAAATTATTCTGCAAAATACCACATAAGTCCAGTTATGCAAACACACCTGTTTCTTCTTGACACAGTTGAAGATATTCCACGGATAAAAGAGTGTCTCGGAACAAATGGATGGCGTTTAAGAATTCGCAAAACTGCGGCATCAGGCAATACAGCAGCTCCCATTTTACGCCTATAAAATGTATATGACACAATCATTCTTATAAAATCTCACCATATTCTATCATCATATTGAATAGAAAAACGGTATATATAAATGCGCGTTTGGATTGACAGTGAGTTTGACAGAATCACACTGGATCACATTGATTTTAGCAAAATTCATCATGAATCAAATTTACAGTAAATAATAACAGCATACCGTTTTCCTTCTTCTTCTTTTTTTTTCTGAATCTCCTTGACTTTGTATTTATGACATCACCGACAATTATCTCAACAAAGATAATACTGAAAATAAAAATTGGAATAAAAATCATAATTAGTATATGAAATCAAAGATTACAAAAATTGAATCGAACTACTATAAATTTAGGAATTAGTTTAATTAGTTTAGCTCCACGGTTACAGTTAATAAAGTGATCTATAATAAAATGGATAATTTTGGTTACCTGGTTTGAAATATGCAGAATATTTTCCAAATAATTGAAGTGTTTAAACTTGAGATGAATGTTAAAATGGAAATCGGAAGCGGTTAGAAGGTGGTGCAATGGCGCGGACGGTGACGGATATATTTGAAGTTTCAACGGCCAGAAAGTAGAATCACGAAAAGTGTACTATTTTTTATGAGAATAAAAGTAAAAGAGAAAAAGGTGAGTAAGAGAGAATCACGTTTAGTTTAGATTAGATTAGAGAGTCAAAGTTGGAGAAGAAAGTAGAAGCCAGAAAACGATAAAAAGAAAGAGGAAAATAAGTTCCCTTTTTGGAGAAGTCGTTATCTGCGGGGTTTTAATTTTTAAGTAAGATGCTCTTGCAACTTCATCGGTGACTCATCAATGGGGACATCTAGTAAATCATGTCTTTTCATTAGAAGAAATGACACTTTTTTTTTTTTTTTAAACAAGAAGAAATGACAATTATTATCACAAATTCACACAAATAATTATGTTTTTTTTTGGAAAAAACAAGAAAAAAAATTTAGAAGAGAATTTGAAGAGTAAAACAAGAAATGTTATTAGGGAATAGAATCGATTTGGATACGATAGAACTGTGTATGTCTTTTAACTAAACAGTGTTACGGTTGACTTCATTAAGTGTTAAATAGATTAGTTTATGGATTACTACTTGATTATTGTTCCTAGGAAAATTACTGAAGGACCAATACTCGAAATACACAAGCAGGTTTCTTATGTCGTTCATTATGATACTCACGTAAGTTTCGAAAATCTCAATCTTGTTGTGTTGCATGTGGATTGCAGTTTTGCAGTCAGATTTAAAATCAATACGGCTAAAGCAACAATCCTTTGCAAGAACAATATTGTAGAGTGTCATGACTTCAACGGTTGTAAGGTCATCAAATCTATATGATAGTTGTACTGTCAATTTGAAGGAAAGTAGTATCAATTAGGTTTGAGTTACAGTTAACTATACCCCCCTCCAAAAGGTCCATAACAAATAAAATAGCGAGGGTTACCACCATTTTAGGTTAGGACTTTAAATCCATGCAATGAGCAAGACTCTTATTTTAGAATAGAGAGACAAAACGAACGGGTACAAAAATAATTAATTTATTCAGACACATTATATATAAGTAAGCGTGGACGTTGCGGCCAAAGAAGAAAACAAAGACCCTAACGAAAAAAATATATATAAAAAGAAAAACAAAGATTTAATTACAATTTTAATCCCCTATTTTCACTCAATCATGAAATTAGTTCATCTATCTTAAAATCACTTAATGTCTTTAGTTATAGTTTTGTACCTAAAAATTGTGATTTAACGTATTTTAAATGATGTGACATACAATATGATGATATTGAATAATTAAAAGTCATTAAAAAAAAAACTCATTAAAAAATTCAGTTTGAATTTTAGAAATGATTCATATTTATGATTTGATTAAAAACACCTGTAAATTGTAAATAAATGACAAAATATTGACGAGACAATCCTATTGGTCACTTTCGCAAGCCACGGATCACAATCCCCGTACTCATCCCATTGAACACTCACAGCCGTAGATAATCTCATCCATCAACGGTCACCATCTCCCCATTTTTATCTTCTCAAAATCTTCGCAATTCCCGCATTTTCTTCACTCTATAAAAAAACCCCAAACACTTCATCCACCATCACCGCATCTAAATTTTTTCTTCCCTCTCTCAATTAACCAACAAATACACTTTCTTTCTCTCCGTTTTCTTTCCAATCGAAATGGCACGTACCAAACAAACCGCACGCAAATCCACCGGAGGAAAAGCTCCAAGGAAACAACTCGCTACAAAAGCCGCTCGGAAATCAGCTCCGGCTACCGGAGGAGTGAAGAAGCCACACAGATTCCGTCCAGGAACAGTTGCTTTGAGAGAAATCAGAAAGTATCAGAAGAGCACGGAGCTTCTTATAAGGAAACTTCCGTTTCAAAGATTGGTTAGAGAAATCGCTCAAGATTTCAAAACAGATCTGAGATTTCAGAGTAGTGCTGTTTCTGCTCTTCAAGAAGCTGCAGAAGCTTATCTTGTTGGTTTGTTTGAAGATACTAATCTTTGCGCAATTCATGCCAAGAGAGTTACTATTATGCCTAAGGATATTCAACTTGCAAGAAGAATCAGAGGCGAGAGAGCTTAGATTTGATTTATACGATATTTAATTCATAGATGTTTCATAATTAGGGTTAAGTTCTTGTTGAGAATTTGAGTTTGAATCCAATTGTTATTGTAAGATAAATCTTGAATGTTATTAGCTTCTTTTATGAAATCTTCTGTGTTACTTTTATTATGAGATAAGTGTGTGAATGAAGTAAATGATTTTCATTAACTAGAAAGGAGATTACAATCTGTTTATATAGTACAACTAGTATCCACAGTAGCTATCATGTACTAGCAAACACACTATAACTACTCAAAATAACAAGTAACTGTAATGTAACTAACTAACAGACTCAATTTGTTTTAATCTCCTTCTCATTTTGATCCTCAACATGATTTAACAGTCCCCACAAGTTGGAGGCATGTAAATGTCTTTCATCTCCAACTTGGACAGTAGTATATGAAATGGTTGAGGCAGCAAAGGCTTTGTAAAGAAGTCAGCCAACTGATTCTTTGTAGACACAGGTAAGAGTTTCATCATTCCTGAGTTGAGTCTTTCTCTTACAATGTGACAATCAATTTCTAAGTGCTTTGTTCTCTCATGGAAAACTGGATTGGCTGCAATGTGTAATGCACTCTGATTATCACAAAACAGAACTGGAAGCTTGATACTTTGAACTTGCAAATCATTAAGCAGATACAATAACCACTGCATTTCACATGTAGCTGCTGCCAAGGCTCTGTATTCTGCTTCTGAAGAAGATCTAGACACTGTGAGCTGCTTCTTAGTACGCCATGATATGAGTGATTTGCCTAATAAGAAACATTGGCCTGATATAGACCTTCTAGTATCAATACAACCTGCCCAGTCAGCATCTGAAAATCCTTGTAGGTGAATAATAGAATCTCTTGGCATCATAATACCTCTACCAGGACAAGTTTTTAAGTATCTCAACACTCTTGTTGCTGCTTTGAAGTGAGCCATAGTTGGCTTTGATAAGAACTGACTGAGTTGTTGAGTACTAAATGTGATGTCAGGTCTTGTTGCATTTAAGTACAACAATCTTCCAACAAGCCTTCTATATGATGGTATGTCTGGATAGGGTGCACTTGAGTCCTGATGGAGCTTAGTAGATGGATCTGGAGGTGTTGATGCAGGTTTAGATTCAATCATTCCAGAGTCATCCAACAGATCCAAACAATATTTTCTTTGACATAGTGAAATACCCTATTTTGAATGAGCAACTTCTATGCCAAGAAAGTATTTTAATATACCAAGGTCCTTGATTTTAAAGGATTCATGCAAAGCATTTTTGATGGCTTGAATGTCTGTCATTGAATTTCCTGCTACTATAACATCATCTACATATACTAAAAGAATAGTGATTGTGGATCCATTCTTTTTGAGAAAAAGAGAATGATCAGATGTGGCTTGTACGTAATGATGTTGTTGTAGAAAAGCAGTAAGTCTTTCATACCAACGCCTGCTAGCTTGTTTAAGTCCATAAAGGGATTTAACAAGCTTACATACCTGATTGGGTTTGCTACAAGTCACCCCAGGTGGTACTATCATATAGACATCTTCTTGTAGCTCTCCATGTAAAAAGGCGTTATTCACATCAAGCTGGTGAATTATCCAATTATTGATGGAAGCAAGAGCAATGACAGTGCGAACTGTGGTCAGCTTGGCAACTGGAGAGTATGTATCGAAGTAATCAAGCCCTTCAATCTGGTTATAGCCCTTGGCAACCAGACGTGCTTTGTAACGTTCTATAGATCCATCAGCATTATATTTGATACGGTACACCCACCTGCACCCTATAGGCTTCACTGTTGGAGGAAGATCAACTAGTAACCAAGTCCCTGTTTTCTCAAGAGCCTCAAGTTCAACTCTCATGGCTTGATTCCAACATTCAAACTTGCTAGCCTCATCATAAGTTTTAGGCTCAGAATGGGACATAAGAGACAAAACAAAAGCACAATGGTTAGATGAAAGATTAGAGTAAGACATGTAATCAGAGATAGGATACAATTTATCTTGAGAACATGATGGAAGTGAAGCAGTGGATGCATGACATACATAGTCTTGCAAATATGATGGTTTGGTTTTGGATCTAGTGGAAATACGATTTGTAGGGTGGGATATAGGGGTATGGCAAGGAGCTGATGAAGGAGCAGTAGGAATATTAATATGAAGTGGTGTATCAGAGGTGGAGGATGAGAGGATATTGTTTGTAGGAGAAGAAGGGAAATAATCCCAATTGTGAGTTTCAGAGGAGGAGTTAGATGTGTAGGGTAAGATATGTTCATGAAATGAAACATGTCTGGAGGTAAACGTTTCTTTAGAGTGAAGGTCAAGCAAAACATAACCTTTCATGCCAACATTATAACCAAGGAAAATGGATTTTCTAGCTTTGGGATCAAGTTTGGTTCTATTTTGAGAAATAGTGGAGGCATAGCAAAGGCAACCAAACACTTTAAATAAATTCATGTCAGGTAACTGATCATACAACTTTTGATATGGTGATAAGTTTTGGAGTAAAGGTGTGGACACACGATTAATAATGAAAGTAGAATAAAGAACAGCATATGACCAATAAGACTTAGGGAGCTTGGATTGATACAAAAGGGCTCTACCAACATTAAGCAAATGTTGATGCTTACGCTCTACCCTACCATTTTGTTGTGGGGTTTCTACACATGATTTCTGATGAATGATCCCTTTGGATGCATAAAATGAGGGAAGAGAGAATTCAAGGCCATTGTCTGTTCTCACTATTTTAGGTGTTTTGTGAAATTGGTTTTCAATAAGCTGGATAAAATTTTGAACTTGTGATGCAACCTCAGACTTAGATTTTAACAATACAATCCAAACATATCTAGTATGATCATCTAAAATGGTGAGAAAGTATTTGTGACCATGGATTGATGAAACAGCCAATGGTCCCCAAATGTCAAAGTGAATAAGATCAAAGGCATGTAAAGCAGTAGAGTAACTAGAATTAAAAGGCAATTTTCGTTTTCTAGCAAACTGACAAACATCACAAACTGCTTTATTATCAATTGAAAGAAATGGATACAATTTAGACATACGAAGAAGTCTATTATTTGATACATGACCTAGTCTAAAATGCCAAAGGGCAGAAACTGGAATTACAACTGAATTAACAGCTACATTATTAATGGATTTGGGGAAAGAATGAGGAAGATCTTGCGAAGCAAGGAAGGTGTGGTTATTGCAATCTATAAAGGCCATCCACTTGATCACCCAAACCAATCATCTTCTTGGTGATCATGTCCTGTAACAAGCATTTATGATCAAAGAATTGAATTGAGCAATTTAGATTTTTGCACAATTTAGAGACTGAAATGAGATTAAGGTGAAATTCAGGGGAATACAAAACATCAGTAAGGTATAATGATTCTGAAAATTGAACATTACCAGCATATTGAACAATCACAGAATGACCATTAGGAAGTTTAATATGAACAGGTTTGATCGAATAAAATGAACTAAAATGATGATAAGAGGAACAAACATGGTCATTAGCACCAGAATCAAGCAACCAATAATCATGATTTGCAATTAAGGAATTAACATTGGTAAGTAATATACCTAAAGAAGACTCATGAGGTGGATGACCTTGAGTCATAGGAGTAGCAGAAAATTGGTTGGTGCTAGAAGAAGGAGCAGAATTCTCAGATGCTGGAAGCAAATTTGTTTGATGAAGCAAAGCCATGAGTTGACCAAACTG
Source organism: Trifolium subterraneum (assembly GCA_951799995.1). Lineage (NCBI taxonomy): Eukaryota > Viridiplantae > Streptophyta > Magnoliopsida > Fabales > Fabaceae > Trifolium > Trifolium subterraneum. The sequence continues at coordinate 57,065,211 of OX637464.1, read as the reverse complement.
TTCCTGAGAAATTGAGGAGCTAGTACCAGATGAAGAACCAACTTCAGTGTTGCTGACAGAGGCAGGGGCTTGCACAACTTGAGTGTTAGCAGCATTAACACTTGATCTGTTCTTGTTAAAGCTTGGATGTCCATGCTTTTGATAGCAAAAATCCACTGTGTGACCACTACGATGACAGAAAGTACATTGGCGATTGGAGTTCTTAGACTGGGAAGAAGAAGCAATACCTTTCCCTTTGGCTTCATACCTTTGTGCAGCATTGATTAAGGATGAAGAATCATCATGAGAAGCAATAGACTTGTGGTTGCTTTCTTCTTGAACCACAAGAGAATAAACCTTGTTGATAGTAGGTAATAGATCAAGCAACAGAACTTGAGTTTTGACAATAGAGAAATTATCATTCAGACCTTGCAAAAATTGAAGAACTTGATCCTCATGACGGTAATTGCGAACCAATTGCATAGCAGGGCAACGGCAAGGATGAACACAAATACACACAGGAATAGGACGATGCGAATTGAGCTCTTCCCAAAGAGCTTTCAATTCAATGAAGTAATCAAGAACAGAACGAGTACCTTGTTTCAAATTGTTGATTGAAGAACGAAGAGTAGCAATACGAACACGGTCGATCTTGGAAAACCTCTCATGAAGATCTTGCCAAGCTTCAATTGCACTTTCATGGAAAACAATAGTAGAAGCGATTTGTTCAGAAACCGAATTCAAGATCCAGGAGTGAATTAGGTGATTACAGCGTTCCCAAGAAGCGCGATTCAAATCATGAATCGGTGGAATCTCCAAAGATCCATCGACAAAACGAAGCTTATTCTTGGCTCCTAAAGCTCGTTGCATCGAACGACTCCATGCGAGAAAATTCGAACCGTTCAATTTGGGAGTGACGACCACAGAATTAGGTCCTTCACTAGGGTGAATGTAGAAAATCGAATCGGTATCTGGTGGCGGAAGGGGAGGAGCAACGCGAGGAGGCATGGCGGAGCAAAGGATCGATGAAGAAAATTGATGAATCTATGGAGAAACGGTGAAGAATTTTGCGAGAAAATGCGAGAAAGGGTGAGAAAACGATGGAAAACTCTAACTGTTTTTGTAACAAACTCTGAAGGCTCTAGATACCATATTATGAGATAAGTGTGTGAATGAAGTAAATGATTTTCATTAACTAGAAAGGAGATTACAATCTGTTTATATAGTACAACTAGTATCCACAGTAGCTATCATGTACTAGCAAACACACTATAACTACTCAAAATAACAAGTAACTGTAATGTAACTAACTAACAGACTCAATTTGTTTTAATCTCCTTCTCACTTTGATCCTCAACATGATTTAACAACTTTTGAATTAGATGAGTAAATAGGAATTGTTGAACTCCACGGTTACATTACATGTATTGTGTGACAACGCAAGACATTTGATATCATTGAGATATCTTATAAATGTTGGAATCTCAACTAAGTTGCATGAAGCCAATTGTAAAACTTGGATTTTAGAATCAGTCACATTGGAAGAACTTTTCCCACTAGACAGTGACAATTTGTTGAATGATAAATTAAGAAAATCTTACCTTTTGAGCTTCAGAAACATGCCAAGGTCTATCTTTCCATGTAAAAAGTTAGACGGTACGGCCAAGTTAACTAAATTTGTTAGGTTCAAATCCAAGATGGAAATTCACCCTTTATATTGCTATTTTTTGCACTTAATACTTCTAGCTGAGTAAGATTTACGAAAGATAATGGGATGTCACTGCTAATATTGACTGAGGATATATCCAAGACAATTATTGATGAGAGCTTACTTATCCACGAGATGGTCTTAATAGTAAATTCCTTGAAATAGACATACAAGTGGCCTAGTTTCACAAGATTTGCTAGGGATGCCGAAGGGTTGCCCCTAATATTGTTGTATTCAAGACTTATATGTTGGAGTTGTGTGAGGTTGCCAAGTGAAGAAGGAATATACCCAGAAAAATGGCAATGTGAAATTGATAGGATATTCAGAGAAGTAAGCTTTCCAATGGATAATGGCAATGTACCATAGAAACCTGTCTCATCATGTAGTAACTTGGTGAGTGAACTAGACTGAAACTCAGGCAAGCTACCATTGAGATTTAGATTATTTCTCAAATCCAGAAGTTTCAAGTTTGGAAGATGAAATACTCCAATTGGAAATTCACCATACAAGTCAGAAATGTAAAGAAGTAATTCCTGCAATGAAGTTAGATTCGTGAGTATATCAGGTAAAGTAGATGATATAGTCACATAACTTAGTAGAAGCCTTTCAAGTTTGGTTGAGTTTTGAATTATGTTTCCGAGACTAGACAATTTGAGTTGCAACCGATTGACTATACTACCTTTAGGACTTGATATCGAATTGACACGTACATCAAGATACAACAACTTATACAATTGTGAAACTTGTGGTGGAATTTCTCCAGAAAATATACTTTTTGAAAGGTTTAGATATCTAAGTTGTGAAAGCTTACCTATTTTCGACGGGATTTGAGAGTAATTGAAATCATTATCAGAAAGATCAAGAACTTGAAGATGCATAAGGTGAAAGAGACTGCTATTTGCATTCATTCTTCCATTGAGTTGGCTGCTTCTAAGATCAATTTGAATCACTTGATTTGTGTGCTCATCACATGTAATACCATCCCATGAGCAGCAATCTGTGCTGGAATTCCAAGATATTGTTTTAAGATAACTGTGAGGATACACAGAGGCAGACTTATTGATGTCAAAGGCATGACTTTCATATTCATGACACTTTGGCTGAATTAAAGGAAAACATGTAGTAAATGTTAAAGAGAATAGAGAATAAATGAAAAGAAATGGTACTAAAAAAACATGAGACCAAACAAACACCATTGTATCTTAATATTTGAAACTGAAAAATTTGATGAAATGCTATACACATACTAGGTGGTTCTTATACTAAAACAATGAACTGTTTCTAGTGACATTGACCGTGCATTGAATATGAAATAAGGTCTTAACAAAAACTTATAAGTGGGGTGGTATTTATTTTACAGGTTGGTTTTGTAAAATTGAGTTAGATACGATTCAAATTTTTAATATATATGATGTTGCAGTTTATCCAAGATTCATTGGACCATCTGATATCAAGTGATCCCTATTAGGTCACTTGAGTCACGCTCTAGATGTATAATCCTAGACGTCATAAAGTGTGTTAAGAGTCTCACGTGAGATAAGGTAACATAATTTGATAAGCGGAATGGTTTTTTCTACATTACCCTTGATAATTTTGGATATTTACCCGACAAACAATGAGAACAAGGCAAATGCATGTGAAGTAAAAGTTGGTTAAAAATTAGTTGTGGGTATCACATACAAATCTACTTATGTGGTTTGTTCTCATTGGTTGTTGAGTAAATACTCTCAATTATCAAACATTAGTGTAGACCTCACCAAGTGGAATAATCTTTGTTGTAGAAGCCCAATTTATAAGGTTAACTCAAATTCTAATAATACATCAAATTTTAATTTTTTTTGTATCCATAAAACTTCAATCTAATTAATGGACTATATATGCATTTAAGAGTTGCACAAAATTATTTTTATTTTTTTGAGGTTAAAATAGCTTTCAATTAACTAGAAGAAGCTGTTAACACAGCAGAATTACAAATGACAGCAGCTAGGGAGTTTGGAACTACTCCCATCCACATTTTAGTACCAACATTTCTAGAGAAACCTGCTAAAGCATGAGCTACATGATTTAAGTGACGCCTAACATGAGTCACAACTACTCTATCTAATTGTTCAATAAGTAGTTTACAGTCTTGAATTACAAGATCAATCACAGCTACAACAGAATATGTATTAATACAGTCAACAACGGTGGCAGCATCAGAAAATATGATAATATCTTTCATATTGGAAGCAATGGCTTGGTGTAAACACCAACAAACTCCCATAGCCTCTGCCAAAACAGGTTCATGTAGTTCAAAAATATTAAGCATAATTGAAAAACCATAATATATAAGCAGATATATTAGATGATGTCACATCAAATTATCTCAAACATATTATATCAAAAAAAATTATCTCAAGTTAATTTAAAGAACAATATACACCAGCTATTTGTTATTCATATGTTTAAGGTATGTTAATATTAGGAAGTAGGAACCAATAAAGAAATGGTTAATGAGACAAATCTCTTATTATCATTTTGGCTTTCATGGTGATTCATTGAAATAGTTAATGAGACTAATCTCTTATCACCATACTGACATTGCCTTTTATAGGCTAAGCATAACTAATCAGAGACTTGAAACATTCTCTAAACCAGAAACTACTCAGTAGCTTCACTTGTCTGAGTTATGTTCGAAATGAGCTACATCAACCCAAATTACAATAGCATAACACAAACAAAAAAGTGTCAATTCTTCTGCTGCTGCTAATTCAGTGGTGTAGATCGAGACAATTAATACCAAAATACTACTCGAGATTGGACTAGTTGATCTGATGGTGCAGATTAACACATTTGAATCTGTTTTTGTAAACTTGCATTGTCTTCTGCAACTAGTTGTATTGTCTCCATTTTTTGGGTTTTAGTGGTACACCATAATTTTTGCATCCCTTACAGTAATGACTTTGTAAGCCACAACTTGTGCATGCGAATGCGCCAGAAGAAGACCTCTTCATCCAACTTCCGTCCATGTTGCCAGTAATCCTCAAGTCCTCATGAAGAAGGCTCAAGAACCACTTCAAGTTATCTTTGTTTCAACATCAACAATGGCGCATATCGGTGTATGAAACTACGAAAATTGTCGGGACGAACAAAATATTTGGAATTATGGCGGTGCATTAGGAATAGGGATACAGTCAACCTAAACCTGTCGAGATTGGACTATTTGATCTGATGGTGCAGATTAAGACATCTCTTGTAAACCTGCATTGTCTTCTCCAACTATATGTGTTGTGTCCATTTTTTGAGTTTTAGAGGTACACTATAATTTTTGCATCCCTTACAGTTATGACTTTGTAAACCACAACTTGTGCATTCACATAGAAGACCTACCCAACTTCCGCCCGCGTTGCAGTAATCCCTCAAGTCCTCATGAAGAAGGCTTAAGAACCACTTCAAGTTATCTTTGTTCTAAATATCAAAAACAATGGCGTGTATGCAACTACGAAGATTTGATTGTTAGCATCGACCAACTTGAGAGAGGAACTGACCTCAAATCTAAAATACCCCGTAAAAAAAAAGAAAACAACAATCTAGTCAAATGAATGTCCTGTAACCCGCCTTAAAACCTCTCTTACAGCTGTTGAGACGAACTAAATCTTTGGAATTATGGAGGTGCATTAGGAAGGTGTTTTTTCAAATGCAACAATTGGCTGCTGTTTTGGTTGTTTTCTATTTCAATCATAAACTTATTTGGTGGTGGGTTGAATAAAACAATAAGATGACGGGTTGAATAAAAACAGGCAAGACAAACAAAATCTTTGAATTGTGGTGGCACAATGCTTAACCATGGTCCCAAACTTTGCCATACTGTAACCTTCCCTTAGTCTCCCTTCTACAACCTCTCTAGCTTCCTTCAATGCCCTAAAGATCTTACTATCATCTATATAGACACCAAAATCCCTTTTCACATAATCAAAGGCCTCAATGTAATCCCTACAACATTCTTGAAAGTATTCAAATTACCAAACACCACATATGTAACTTTGTTAATTCCACCGCAAAACTAAGAATTCTTGTAAAAATTTAAAGGTTAATTTAGGGCAAAACTAAGAATTTTTTGACAAACTAAAATTTTGCCGAGACTCAATATAATTTCTAGCTCCACCACTGTTCCACAGTGAAATTGACAATAAGTGCTGATTTCAAAGATCAAAGTCATGGTTTATTCAATAATACATCTACACAAATACTACTATATGATGTCGACTGAATGAGAAAATGTAAGAACAATATATTGCATCACATACTAAATTCAATAGCTCATACCAAAACATTCAAGATTTATAATACAAAATCAAGTTGATTCATTTTTTGAATTCTAAACAAACACATTAAATCAGATCATTACAATAGCATAATGAGTTAGGATTCAAAACCGATTACAAAAGAGAAATCACAATGAACCAAATCTTAACAAAACCCTAAGCCCTTTCACCTCTAATTCTTCTTGCAAGTTGAATATCCTTAGGCATAATAGTAACTCTCTTAGCATGAATTGCACAAAGATTAGTATCTTCAAACAAACCAACAAGATATGCTTCAGCAGCTTCTTGAAGAGCGGAAACAGCACTACTCTGAAATCTCAGATCTGTTTTGAAATCTTGAGCGATTTCTCTAACCAATCTTTGAAACGGAAGTTTCCTTATAAGAAGCTCTGTGCTCTTCTGATACTTTCTGATCTCTCTCAAAGCCACTGTTCCTGGACGGAATCTGTGTGGCTTCTTCACTCCTCCGGTCGCCGGAGCAGATTTCCGAGCAGCTTTTGTGGCGAGTTGTTTCCTTGGAGCTTTTCCTCCGGTGGATTTGCGAGCGGTTTGTTTGGTACGTGCCATTTTGCTCGGAAAGAAAATGGAGTGAAATTTGAGAGGGGAGGAAAATTTTGATGCGATGAGAGGGAAAGAAGTGTTTTAGAGAATATATAGAGAGGGGAAGAAGAATGAAGGAAAAAGCGGGAATTGTGAAAATTTTGAGAGGTTTTGGGAAATTTGAGATGGGAAGATTGTGACCGTTGATAAGAGTGTAAATCTACGGTTGTCTGTTTCTGTTGAGAAGGGTATTGGGATTGCGATCCGTGGCATGTGAAACTGACCAATAGGATTTAGTCAATATTTGTTTTCCGGTCAAACTTTGGTCATATTTTGTTATTGTGAATTGTGATACTGTCATCACAGGATTCCATTCCATAAATTTAAAGCTAAATTAAATTTTTAATATTAATTGTTGGTTTCATTTTCATCTCTTAATTATTTATTGAAAATTATAAGATAAGGATGGTGGATCCTATCATCCTTCATCCAACACAATTCAGGCCACTTGCCTAAGGTGGGAGACCTAACTCACTTGCCCACCCTAAAATTCGCCTTGGTGTAATATCATTTTTTTCCTATGGTGAGCTACAACGAGTTATTTTATTTTTATTAAACAACATCTATTTTAATCCTTTAATTTTCAGCTTTTTTATTTATTTTTGCCACAAGTCACACATACAATGCACTAAAATGAAGCAAACATAATAGAGCAAAGTTGCACTTGAAATAACTCAATGAAATAAGTTATTTCAAACAATATCAAACATTAATTAAGTATTGAACTCAAGTGGTTAATGAACTTCACCAAAGAACGAATTTCAGGATAACCTGATTCAATTTTTGGGTAGAACAATTTTTTGATTAGATTTTAATTATCTCGTAGCCGAACCCTTAACTACTGAGACTCCTTCCCATATGAACCAAAGAGTTAAAAACAAAAAAATAAATCATAAAACGTTTGTAATCAAGAGACTTGAGTTAGAATCTATCTATCATCCCAACTCTAGTGGTTTCTTCTACATGTACTATCCTTAAAAAGTTTATTACAACAAAATAAAATTGTGTTCAATTAAATTAATGAGATAGCGATTTTTTTTTAGCTTTTAGCTTTTACAATAGAGATAAGGTTGAAGAAATATTACCACTGCATTTGCATGCAATAATGTGAAGTGGGCTTCGTCATTCTTCCAATCAAAGTTAATTTGTTCCTCTCCCAGTGGAATGAATTCCTTAAATTATGGGATAACGTATAGTACAAGAAATGTAATACAATTATCTTTTGTTAAAGAAGTAGTAGTGGTACTTGACATGTGAGTATGAATTCCAATATTGTATCGTAAGACACTAGACTTTCTAAGTTGTAGTACAAAGTAAGCAGGTGTCTCAACGACTTAATTGTACTACTCTCTCTTTACTAGTATAAGTCACTACCACATATATATTTAATGGGTATAGAATGAAAGGTTAATTCATAAATAGTATCAACTTATTGAGTTTGCACTTTACTTTAGTGATATTTAGGGTAGGGATCGGTCGATTTCGGTCCATTTCAGATAAAAAATCGTTAAACTGTTAAAAATATCAACCGTTTAATTCATACCAGAATTTAAACTGTTATAAAAAAATAATGCATTTGGTTCAAATTATGGTAATGTATCGTCTAATACACACCTAACTAGTTAGTACCGTAATCAACTGATATATACCTTTTCTTTTATGTCACAAATTATAAATAAAAATTGGAAAAGAGGGAGTACATATATACAATTGGAATTCATACTCAAGTGTCTAGTACAAATTTCTTCATTTCTTGTACTACACTAACCCTTCTTCAACGAATTCATTACACTGAGAGGGGGACAAATTTGATTGGAGAAATGACCAAGCCCATTAACATTAATTATTGCAAGCAATGCAATACTATTTCTTCAATCAAACTATATTTAAAAAAGCTAAAAAAAATTGTCTTCTATCTCTTTGATTTAATTTTCGCCAACACAACTTTATTTTATTGTAATAATCTTCTTAAGCATAGTTGCAAAAGTAATCACTCGAGTTGGGGATATCTTCAAAGTCAAGTATCTTAAATAATATTTGTGATATTGTTCGGAAAAACTTATTATTTGATTGACTTATTTGAGCTTAATTATTTAGATTGGTTTATTTTATTAATTATCATAAGAACTTGTAAGCATGTTTGAGAACGAAGGGGCGTGATTAGGAGGTTTTGCAAAATATGTTGGAGAAAGTAATGCGTATTTAGCGGAGCTATGAAGATTTTTAAGTATGGCTTGAACATTGAATTTTCAAAATGTGGAATTGCATGTGGATTCATTGGTGGTAGTGAAAGCTATTAAAGCTAACGATATAGTAGTTTCAATGAATCTAAAAAATAAATTTTGTTTATAATTAAGGTCGAGTGAGTACATCCTATGTTATGTTATTTGTGTTACATATGGATTTTGGGCAAGAGAGCATATGAGAGAGTTGTACCGCAAGAGTTGGAAATTGAATTGGAATGTTAATATGTTATTGTCAAGTACAATAATTTTTAGCTTGAAAAGGAAGCATTATGTACTGCAAAATTATGCTTTTAAAGTCCGTTTGGCATGCATTGGTTCACCAACCTGCATACCCTGACTTCTTAATTTGATGATAGGGTCAAGTGGGAACTAAATTGTACTACAAATTTATTGTGGAAATAATCATAGAAGAACAAGTACAATTACAAAATATATTTTCTAAAAATAACTTTTTATTTTGAAGAAGAACAAATAAAATCTTAATAACTTATACATTTCAATTGTACTTTTTGTCCTCATATTTTATCATCTTCATAAAAATAGTCTCTCTTTTCTTTTAATTGAATTTTCAGATCTCAAGCATCATATTTTTTGAACCCTCAATTTTATATTTAGAATCAAAATTGGAATAAGAAGATCTAATTTTAAATTCACCGAAAACAAATATATTAACAAGCTTTTTTGGGATAGTAAAAACCTAACTGATTTTTTGGTATGAATTGAATATTCTTTGTCCAAAATAAAATATAATTATTTTTTTTATAATAAAAATCTAATTATTTCATAGGGTCATATTTGAAGAAAAAAATTAAATATTTTTTTTCTTTTCTCAATCAAAATCATGAAATATATTAATTATCGAAGAAAAAAAAATCATGAAATATATTTATTAAAAAAAAAGAAAATCTTTGTCAAAAAAAAAAATTAAATAAAATCTTTTTGAAATTTATTAAAAAAAAGAAAATCCTTTAGCAAAGTAATTCCGTATATATAACGCATTGGTTTTAGTATAAAGGCACCACTCCATTACCACAAACTCTTCATTCCAAAACCACTCAATTCAGAATACATTATTATTCCTTTTTTTCATCTCACTTTCTTTCAAACACATAACCATGTCTTCTGAGGTACTTAACATTTTTCTATGTTCTTGTTGTTGCTCTTGTTTTTTAATTTATTGTGCTTGATTATTTGATTCTTGGTCTATCTTAATTTATTATGAGTTTCTGAGTTCTGATATCATGATTTATTGATAATTTTTTATGTTTTGTTTTATGATTCTAAAAATATATGGTTGTAATGAAAATAGAGAAGATTCAACAATATGTTCAAAAGAGTTGAAAATTATTTTTGCATGTAGTTTTCATCAACTCAACCACTGTTTACTTTATCAAAGAAGATGATTGAATGATACATGGTTCATTGTTATTGCATGTAAATAAATTACTTAGTAAAACTTCAAATCTAATGGTAATTAAGAAAGCGAGAATGATTATTTCTTCTGTTTGTTACAAACTCTGTTGCCCAGATACTTCTGATTGAAGATATGTCCGGTATCTAACATGTGTTTGTGTCTTACACCGACACATGATTTAATTAATTTATTTTCTCCATTTATTATTATTATTAGTGTTGATGAGTCTGATGTGTGTATGTGTCGATGCTTCAATAGTGTTAAGGGTCCCCCTCCCAACCTCTGTTTTTGATGCCCTGCTTTGTTCTCAAAGATGGATATGTTGCTTTTATGTGTTCATAATTTATGATTTTTCTATGATCTTGTAATTAGAATTTTAATTTTTCTATTGTGATTACAGACTGTTGTCCTCAAAGTGAAAATGTCATGCACAGGTTGTTCCGGAGCGGTCAATAGGGTTTTAGAAAAAATGGAAGGTATTTTGAATTCCTTGAGCAAATTATCTTTTTTATCATATTGAATTAGTAAACTATGAACATTTTACTACATATGGCATCAAAATATGTTATATGACCTTCTATAGCCATATTTGATTTGATGAGTTTTCTTATATGCTACCCTCCTATCTATGAGTATCCTCCCTTCATTACACCGGTGTAATCAATCGCAATTTGTGAAAAATAATAATTTGTTTAAATTCTACTACACTACGCTGCTATTATTGTCACTATTTGATAATATTTTGTATTAAATGACATATGACATATTTTGCATAGCAATAGCCACTATAGCACGCCGCTATAGCGGAAATGGATTTAATGCAGTTAGTAAGTTAACACAGTAACCACTAACGACCATCCAATTAGAAGTGAACGGTTGAGACTAAAACTTTGAAAAAGTAGTTAAATTAAACTGAATTAATGCAGAAGTGTTGGATTATGTTTCTACGACTGAGATTGTCTACTGCGTGAAAGCAGTACAGTAGACAATCTCGGTCTCACTATAGCTGCTAATTGACAACAATGTTATAATTTATAGGAAACTACCTTATCTCATCAAAGTTAATTTACTTTTATGGTTCTTGTTTCCTTAGTAATTGAATGTGGTTTTGGCCATAATACCATTTTTGTTCTTAACAGGTGTAGAATCATTTGATATTGATCTAAAAGAACAAAAAGTGACTGTGAAAGGAAATGTAAAGCCACAAGAAGTTTTTGAGACTGTTTCCAAAACTGGAAAGAAAACTGAATTCTGGGTGGAGCCTGTTGAAAACAAGCCGGTAGAAACCGAGGCTGCAATCGATAACAAGCCTTCAGAAGTTGCAGTTGTTGCGTCTGCTGAGTCTGATAATAACAAGCCTTTAGAAGATTCACATGTTGTCTCTGTTGAACCTGATAACAAGTCTTCCGAAACTGCCACTGTTGCCGCCTAAGACTCGCATGGTTATGTTTTAATTTTAAATAACGTTTGATGTTCATCATATACCTATAGATATTCATTGTGATGTGTTACTGATTGTGGTATCTAAGCTACTATTACTTTCTTAATGTGTACTTGAGATTAATGTTTTAAGTGATTACTGTTGTACTTTAAATTAAAATTTAAGTTGTCACTATTCTCTGCTACTTATTTTTTGCTTAACATACACAAAGACATGTATGTATTCTCCAATGAAAATTCAAAAAATTTAACTAAGATATTAGATTCAAGTAGTTAATAAGAATGTATTGTTCGGAAGAACCTAAGTTCGATTCATGGTAGGAATCATTCTTAGTCGGACTTTACTTACCACGCAGCTAAATTATGGGTTATCAGTCTTTTTCTTGGAAACCGGGTTAATAAAAAATGTTGAAATAACATTTCTCTTATATTATATATTGCAAATGTTTATTGCTAAAAAAATTAGTTTTATTTTCCCTAACTTGAAATATCTCTCTAAATGTGACACTAAATTTAGTATGAGAAAATTAGAGTTTTATTTTTATTAACTTTCACTTTTAATTTTAAACTTTTTCGGTGCCAAATCTCGAACCGAGTATCTGGAGGTTAAGAGTAACTCATCAACCACGTGACCTTGGGAGACAAACTAATTTTAAATCTTTTAGTAGTATATCGTGGAAAAAGGATTTGATGCTGTAGGAAATGACGTTGTTTTCACATAGTTTTAGATCAAGACCGTCTGATCTAAAACGTGTGGTTGAGATTGTTTTTAATAATTTTATAACTACATCAATCCGAACAATCGGATCATTAATCAATGATCATGATTTGAAACTGTGTGGAACTGCGTGTTGTAATTACAGCAGACAATCCAAATCCGTATATTGTGGTCTGACAGCTTTGTGCAGGATTGTACAAAAACAGCAGTGATGGTGATTGCCTGGGCTGCTTTGCTCATAATCTAGGCAATGCTAGTGCCTTATTTGCATAATTTATGGGTGTGATATTGACTATTGAATATGCTTATGAGAAGATCTCAAAGCATATTTGGTTGAAAAGTGACTTAAAACTAGTTACCTTACCTTTCAAGTGTTCAAATGTGGTTCCTTGGCAGTGGAAGAATAGGTGGCTTAATTGTCTTGTTAAACTTAATTCCATGAATTTTATCATTTCCCATATTTGTATGGAGGGGAAAATTTTGTGCCGATAAGCTTATTTTTATGGGTTTAGGTTTAACTAGTTCTATTTGGTGGGATTATGCTCCTATGAGCATCAAATATGATTTAGCTAAGAATAGAATATGTCTTCCTTATTATGGATTTTGGTAATTTTCTTGAAAGTTTGGTTTAGTCGTTCCTTTTTTGTACTTCACTTTTCTTTTATATATACTATGAAGTTTTTTTTAAAAAATCTTTTTTAAAATATTATGTATTTTTTTAACACTATAAAAAAAAATTATTTTATCAAAGTATGTGACCAAACAATTATTCATAAAAACCAATAATTTTGGTTTTGGTTTTGTGGTAAGAAATTCGAGCATGTGACTAGGTTCAAATCTAGTCTAGTGTAAAAAAAAACAACAATTATTCATTCATAAATTTATCTTTCATGCACTTGTGTACACTTAATTCTTCACAAACAAAATTATTCAATTATAATAGGGACAATACTTAATTTATTTATTACTATGTTATAGTACATGTATAAAGTTTCTACCACAATTTATCAGTATTACACAAGGTAAATTCTCTCATTGCAATCGTTTTTTCAATACACAAAAGTCAATAATCTAAACCATAATCACTTAATTAAAGTGTCCAAATATCTTATGATTTAAATCAATAAATTCTTAATTCTTAGTACAATACTTACTATTTAATTGAAATATGATAAAATTACTCAAAGGGCATACTAAAAAAATAAAAAAAATCAATGGGGGCAGAAGATACAATTTAAAAAATAAATTGGCACTATGACAAAAATCACTATTGTAATTTCCTAGTATTATCTTTCTTCGCTTTTTATTAATTTCAAATCTCTTTTCTTTTATTTTTTTTAATAAAAAAAAATCTCTTTTATTTTTACCTCAAAATAATAATATCTCATTATTTTTTTATACTACAATATTTAAAAAAACAAATTGAATAAAATAGTTGAATTATATTTACCAAAAAATAAAATAGTTGAATTATCTATGATTAAAGGCACAAAATCACGTTTCAGCGATCAAACGCGTTTCAAATTCAATCCAACGCTAACGCGATTAAGCTTCTTTCAATTTCGATTACTGAAGAAAATCGCTTAAACAATGACGGAAGATAGCACTGTTAGGGTTTCTTCTTCCAATGAAGAAGCATCTGCTGCCAACGAAGCTTCTCAAACAAGACAAAGGTAACTCCCGTCATTCAAATTAGCTCAATTTTTTGTTAATTATGTGAATTAGTTTGATTATTTTGCGGTTTTGATTTCACTTTCGATTTGTCTTTTTGTTAATTTGGAATCATTTGAATAGCTTAGTGTGAATGTTTTCACTTTTCAAATGTTAAAATGATGAAATTTGGGCCTGTTTGGATTAACTTACTTTTGAGCTTATGGAAAATAGCTTATGCAAATAAATAAGGTTTAATGTTAATTCATTAGTTCTTACTAGCAAAAATTGTATCTTCATAAGTTATTATTTCATAAAATACCTTAACAAACTTATAAATAATACTTAAAAGCTTATTTATTTGTATAAGTTGATTTGCATAAGCTCAAAAATAAGCCAATCCAAAGCTCTTTGCTTCTGTGCATGTTTGGTATCATAGTGAATTTGCCGAAATTAGGATGGCACTGTGATTTTTTTGAAGCTCCAAAGTGTAACTTTTGCATAATCGCGGTGGTGACTGGTGACTCACGTGATTATGTCAAACACTCAAACTCACTGTGAAACCAAATATGTTATCTATTAGTGAAACGGGTGTTTAGGGTTTGGGAAAAACTTTCCTTACTCCATGTTTTTTAGAACTATAGATGTTTCGGAAATGTGGCATATATTTGTCCAAAAGTATACTTCCAAAAAATAGCACAAAAATCACATTTTTTCGGGATGCGTATAATTGAAGTGATATTAAGGGTGTGGAAAGTTCCTCCTTATGCCAAAACGACCACACACTTAGTGTTTGATTGAGATTTTAGGGTTAAAGTGACAATTGGAATGCTAACTTTTGTTGTATTTGATACTATGTTTTGTGATTTTTTTTGTTTTGAAATAGGATATGCACCGTGACGCCCATGTAAATCATGTGGACGTTTTTTATTTAAAGCGGTTACTTAGTGTGCTTATGAAGCAATCAAGCAATATGATGGGTTTTCATTGGATGTAGTGCATTGCTATTAAACTCTTTTTTTTTTGTTGGTGTTTTGCTTTATGTGTAGAAAGAAGAGAAAGTGGGATCAACCGGCAGAGTCATTGGTATCAGTCGGGATGGCTGTCCCTGGAGTTCTCCCTTTGAGCAATGCTGTGCCTCTCGGTGGGGTTGCATTTTCGGGTGTGACTCCAGTGATCTCCGGTGCTCTGTTGACAAATCCATATGCAGCCCTGCTTCAGCAGCAAAGCACGGCGGTGGCCCAAAAATTGAATCAAGTGAGTTGTCTAATCCCTTGCAATGTTTCATGTGTTTGCCGGTGCCCTTTCTTGATTGTATTGCTGCATCGTTGTTTTAGTTTGTGGGAAAGCAAGTGTGTCGTTGTTTGATGAAATTTCATCTAAGGATTTTGAACTTGGTGCCTGAATGATATGGGACTGTTAAGGGGATTGTGAATTTGGTGCATGAACCGTGTCTTCTATTGAAGTGCTAGCAATCCTCCGTAGTTTTTAATCCTCTTAGTTTTTAATCCTCTTGGGAGCTTAAACTGCCATTTAACATGAAACATCGATGATTCAGCTTCCCATTCTCTGCGATTTTACCTTTTAAAGCACATTCTTTTACGATTTGTGATATTGAATACTAGCTTGGTGCACTTGTACTTTTCAGATCCATTACTCGTAAGTCTGCAGAAGATGCTTTGGGATGGTCTTTGACTTCAACTTTTGTGCATTTGCCATTAATAAATTGTCTTTAATTTTTATTTCATTTATACAGAAGTATTTTGACAACTTTGTGTTCTCTGTTATTCCAAATATTCTTTTCCTTCTAATTTCCATAGAATAATTGTGTAAGGGTAGATTGATGCTGGTCATGTTTACTTAATAATAATTTATATGTGTGTAGAGATTTTGCATTATGCTGCTGAAGCCGTTGTTAATCCCAGAAGTTTTTGCGCTGTTTAATTATAGTTTTCTTTTGTAAATTTATTTATTTTTATTTTATCTTGATGATAAATATTTCTGTAGCAAAAGATCCAAGATGAGTTGGTAATTGCTCGAGAAATAGTCATAAATGATGCAGAATCGTCTATTCGTTACAAGTTGACAAAACGCCAGACACAAGAAGAGGTGACTTGTATAAGATCAGTTGTACACCCTTTTAATTCCAAGATTATTTTTTTCTTAACAATCAATTTTCCACTTCTTGCAGATCCAGAGGTGCACTGGTACTATAGTAATAACTAGGTTTGTTGGTCGTTTAAGGCATTTCTGAAGTCCTTTATATTTATTTTTTACCTGTGCAAGTAATGTATATGTCGGTTGCTTTCACAGGGGTAAGTACCGACCGCCCAATGCGCCGCTCGATGGAGAAAAGCCGTTGTATCTCCACATCTCTGCAGGAGCTCATGTAAAAGCCGACCCTTGTTTTTTTATTTTTTATTTTATTTTTATTTTTTATATATAGCACATTGATTGGGTTAAATAATCCGATTTAATTGGACATTTTGGCCAATCCTTCATTTTTTGTATGAAAGTAAACACTTATTACTTCATAAAATAATGTGGTACTCATATAGATTGGAAAGCTTTGAGATGAATAGAGTCTAATTAAAGCAATTAAATGAAATGTCTTGTGAAAGAGATTATTGAATTGAATTTGTATGTAGCAAGTTGGTTTCTTATTCTTGGAAAGAGAATCATGTAGCTTTTTTGTATCATCAGTCATGACTCAATAATAGGTTAATAGCTGTGTCACATGAGAATGAATAACATAATTTAGTTTGCTTCTGGTGACATCATATTATATTGCAGATAAAAGATACGGCAGAACGGATTTTAGTTGTTGATCGTGCTGCTGCGATGATTGAAGAAATGCTAAGGCTAGGGCAAAATTCACCGTCAATTTCTTCTGCATCACCTGCACCTTTGACTAATGGAGTGAAGGTAGACATTCATTCATTACTAGCTAAAATTGTTATAATGTGATGTGTTGTTGACAACTAAAATTTATTGATGAATTAGGTACTGAGCACATGTGTGTTTTTGGGCTTTGATGCTGACCCATCATGGAACATTGTTGCCCGTATACGTGGACCAAACGTGAGTCTTTACCTACCTAATTGATTTCTCTAGTTACTCTTGGACTTGATGTTTGTGTATGACTATTGGTTGACAGTCTGTCACAATTATTTTCCGAGAGGGCTGTTTGAAGTTTCACTTCTGTAATATGTTCATTGTTTATCTGTTGCCATTTTGAGGCTCATGATATGGTTCATGGTGTTATCATATATTCTTCCGCTGCTTTTATTTTCTTGCATTTACCATTCCATCTTTTCATTCACTAGGAGTTGTGTAGTTGTTTTAAATTTATATTTGATGGCATGGAATACTTTGGTATAGCTCAGGTTATTTGGTTTCCAATCTAAGGTGTTGATAGGCAAGAAATTTGGGAGGATAGATGGGGGAATTGACGAGTGTTGTAGCTGGCAAAGTGTTCTTTTGAATTTTGATGACTTTAGAAGGAGCTTTTCTGTGGAACAAAACTTCATGCAAATTTAGATTAATTCTAAGATATTTTATTGGGATTTGGGAGAGGGGGTGTGGGATTAAATCTGTATATACTCACAAGAACAAAGGAAATTTGCCAAGTAACTACAAATTTGAGATTACATTTACAGAATTAAGGCTCTCTAGGCTGAGCCATCGATTTGTCTGTTCATCAATAAAAAAAAAACTACATTTACATAAAAAAATATATCTGGAGTTATGCTAATTAATTGCCTCGTCTACAGAATAAGTCAGCCTCACTTGGCTTTTATTATTTATTGGACTTGATGCCTTGCATCAATATGTTTATTTCCATTTGGTTGATAAATTTTTACTTTAATATATTTATTATGCTTACATTGTGTATATTGGAGTTGAGATAATCTAATGTTTGAAGCTTCCTCTGACATCTCCGTACAATTTGGAGAATTTTTTTTGGTGTTGGTGGTGGTCGTATGGATTTGAACGTGCAGGACCAGTATATAAATCACATTATGAATGAAACAGGAGCAACAGTAATACTCAGAGGACGTGGTTCAGGAAATGATGAAGGCTCAAATGGAGAAGGTACTTTCTTCATTTTCTTGATCTTAACTTTTGAAGGGAATGGTACTTCAGCATAACTTATTTGTGATGTATGTTTTTCAATTTGATTCCTTTTCTGGTTGCAGCTGAACAGCAGCCTATGCACCTTTTTTTGTCTAGTAACAACGCAAAAAGCCTTGAAGATGCCAAGTGCTTGGCGGAAAATCTTTTGGATACAATCAGTATGGAATGTGGTGCTTCGAGGTATTCAATTTTATATTGTCATAGGGTGTATGATGTGAGCCAGGTTTTTTTTTCTTCCCAGGTTGGAAAACGTAGGGAATATTTTGTTTTTCTTAAATATTAGCTTTAGCCATATACAAATCATTTTGTAGAAAATCCAATTTTTTATTTTAAAAAATGGAGAAGGGAGGAATTATTATTAATTAAAGCGGCACTAATGGTCACTTTACTACCATTCCCTAGGGGATTTGAACTCGGTTCCTTGAGGTTACTAGATCAAACTCTTGTCTCTTGCCACTGAGCTGACAACTCTTGGACCAAGTTTTAATATCTGATAGTTCATGGAACTCGACAACCTACCTTTTGATAATTTCGTATGCTGATGTTAACATGCAACAATCCTTTTTCATTATGGCATTATTAATATCACGTGTATTTTGAATTGAATTTGGAATATCACTTTGGTACCCTTTTGGAAAAGGAGGCTAAACATTACTTTTGCCTGCACCCGTTAGAAAAACATGTATCCTCTCCCTTAGTACGATAGACAGTAATTTAGACTAGTAAGATTTCAAATTGTCAGTGGTTCAGGTGACTGGTGAGACTGAGAGAGGCTCTCACCTCCGAAACAATTGCCACTTTAAAGGTGACCTTTTTCTCTTTTAGATGAAACAGAAGTAGATATTGAATATTTTGCATTTTGTTCTAAGTCGTTACTTTGAAGGCTAGCAATATATGCCCTAGAGTCGTGAGTGAGGCTGGTAGTGGTACCTAACAGCTTCTGCCGTGCACTCCACATTATTTCATGAAGGGCCTCATGAATAATTATTTTCATGAATGTATGTTCCCTTTGTTGTTGCTTTCTATCTCAATTACACACTTATATCATCCCACCGTTACTATTTATTAGTTTAGTTCAAAATTTTGGCAATTATTTATTGCAGATTGGTTCTTTCACATGGCCTTTGTACTGTAATGGGGAAATTTGAAACTCTGGACTTTGTTGGTTGATTTAAGTATTAAATTTAGTACTTTTTTTAATTCAATTTTTTTTTTTGTGGAAGTGGAACTAAGATTATTGGGTTTGAGATGGCTGTGTGTGGGTAAGATGGGATTCTCACTGTTAGAAGTAGAGGTCTGGTAAATCTGATTTGCAATCATCGTTTTCTACTGCAATTCTTTGAACAATGTTATTTGGTTATTTTTAATGCTTGGACCGTGATAAATTACTTTAACTTGGATCTCTTTAAGTTTTAGGAAATAACTTTTGATTTAACTGTCATAGGATTTCATCATGTAAAGTTTATAGTGCTGTTCCACCTCCACAGCAGGTGTATACTGCTGTTCCACCTCCACAGCAGGTATATACTGCTGTTCCATCACCCCAGCAGGTTTATAGTGGCTCTTCATTGCCAAATCAGATGTCAACTGCCATTTCACCTCTACAACAAGGTTATAGTGCTGTTCCACCTCCACAGCAGTTGTTGGCTGGAGTTCAGAATTCTGAGGCAGGCACAGGCGTAATCACTACATCAATATCAATGTCTGCAGTTTCGGCACCAGTTCCTCCAACTTCCTTGGTTGGAGTGCCTTGTGTCATGACTGCCCCCACTTCTGGGACTACACAACAATCTACAGGATACCTAAGCTCAGGTCCTCAAGCAAACATGATTGGTTGTATTCCTCCTTTAGTATCAGCTGGAACTAGCTATATTGGATATGGTGGAATATATCCTCAAGCTACCCCACTGCAACAAGTTGCCCTTGCCCTGAGGCACTCGCCTCCTGTTGCTTCAACAGTTGCTCCCACAACATCGGCATCAAGCAGAGAGTCCAAGTCAACCACAAGCTCTGATCATGAAAAAGACGATAAGCGGCCACCTCAGAGGCGGAAGTTTCAAGAACAACCAGTTGTTTCAAAGAGCACAAAACTCAATCAGGTTATTGCATTGCCATTGACAAAATATCTTAATACATCATTGCATGAGTCATGGGCGAATATTGTTCAATACCTTTATTTAATTGTAGTTTCTAGTAAGGTTGCAGTGAATAAAAAGCTTGGTATACGAGTATTCTGGTATAATACCTATACAAAGTCTGGTTTAATACCTATGTGCTTTGGATACTATTTGCATATGCAAATTTAATTATTTTATAAAGCATCAAAGCAAAAATTAACTGATGTCAGGGCTGTAAATGAGGAGCACCATAACGATGCGAAAGAAAAAAATTGTCATTCTAAATGGGTGGGGGTAACTTTTAAGACTCTGAAGTTTACTTCAAGAAAATACTATTCTGAACATGAAACACTCTGATAGGTAACTGAGATGGTGTGTAGGATTGTTGGGGAATCCGAAGAATGTGAATTCCGAAAAAGTGATACACAAGGCTGCTAACTACTTTCTGAACGGGCAACTCCCTAACAATCAACCAGGGTAGTCAATCCCGCGGGATCCCGGTGGAGCAGAGCGGTTGCTCGCCGCTATGGGATGGCTGAGAGCGGCATAGTTAACCTTAGCAGCTATTCCCGCTATCCGCTATTCCAAGATCCCAGTAAAATAACATACCTTTTGTCAAAAAATAATAGAAAAATATTAATAATAATAATAATACTAATAGTAAAATAATTCCTTGAACATTTTAAGTATAAAAATATTCAGATTTATATAGTATAAATCGTAAAAATAATTTAAAAATAATAATTATTTGGAATATATATATATATATATATATAAATTAATTATTTAGATAAAAGTAAATATTCAAATAACGGCTATCCCACTATCCGCTATCCCAGTTTTGAGGTCGGCCACTCCGCTATCTGGGATTGACTACTTTGCAATCAACTCTGTTTAGTATACAACATGAACACACCCCTCTATTTTGAACTTCACTTCCCTTTTATATTCTTCAGACTTAACAGTTTTCAATAGCATGCGGATAAAGAATCTTTATTTTTTTCCGGTTGACCTACCTGGTATTCAATAACAGATCTGTGATAAGCTAGTCCCTCAAATGACTGATTTGACGAGAACTTTTTTTTTCCCGAAATAGAAGCAATTATTTGTTACCATTTTATTATTCCTATTTGTACTGCTTCTTCTGATAACAGCCTTGCTGCCTTGGGTGTGGTACTTGTACTTGCATAGTTACATGATACATTTTGCATTTTCACTTTCAGCTGTATGTTTGGGTGAAATTGCCATTTGACAAAATTAATTAAACTAAACCAGTTGTAGATACATATTCATGAACAGAAGACATCATATGTTCATTTTTTATATTATTATGCATTTAGAGCTCTCTGTGGAGTGTGGATGCATTGACATTTTAAACAACTTATATTTATTTATTTTTGTGTCTATAATTTTTCTTTATCAAAGAAAATAGTAGTAAAAAACTTATCTTCCAAATGCTGTTCATCTCTACCACTTTTCTGATCTAAACATATTATCTTGTGCTGACTGTTGATGCTTAATATTCCAGGTATTTTCTCTGACCTTCTATGAAGCTAATATGCTGACACTGGACCTGTCAGGCCGTTGGTTTGTCTGTTTGACAGGGTTTTCAATTTTGAAGAGTTTGCTTGTGGCTTCACAATATATACGCCCTTGCCAGTCCAAATGTCATTCTGATTTTTCTCTTCATTCGTAAAGTTGCTGCAAGCTATGCTTTGCCCTCCTGCATAGATGGGCTCCAAAAGAAAATGAGTGCTATAATAAGAAAAATTAATGAAATTTTAAAATGTGACAAGGGTTGGTAAAATTTGATTGTAACCTCAAATGTCAGTTTCAAATACCCTTGGGATCATTTGTAAAATGGTCATTAAGGTCACTTTAATTAAACCCCAACTTTTTTAAAAACAATGAAATTGATAAGAGTCCTTTTTTTGGTTATCCATTGAAAGGACACTCTTAAATACCCAATATTTTTAAAACCATCACTTGAAATTCTTATTCGTGTTGCATTTTAATTATATTAAATAATTAGTTAGCTATTTAAACGTTGTCAGCCTGCAAATTTTCCTTTCGGCTGTTATCATTAAATCAAGTTATCGGATGATAATTGACAAGTGGTTTTCCTATTCATCCTATCTTGTATTGTTTTGCATTGTTTTCTGTATTTGTTTTTATTTTTTATAGTTCAGTCTCAAATGACTTGTAGTATTTTGCATCGGAACAATTAGTAAAATATCTAATGCAGAAGTTGTTTGTATTTTTGTTTTTTCCTACTCTAACTCAATTGCAGGGATTGGAACTTCTTAAACCTAATGAACAATATGATGACTTGGCTGTGAGGAATATATCGACTATGCCTGCTCCTAAGAAGTTGATCCAGCCATCATCCAATGGATTTCCACCACCCCCACCAAGAAATATGCCTCCACCACCTCCTCCAAAAAGAGCTATGCCCCCACCACCTCCACCACCTAAATTTTATGATTCAACTGAAGTTAAAGTACAAGATAAGAGCCATAGTTTACTGAAGACAAAATCTGATGCAGTTCCTGGTTAGTATTAACTTGCTCTTACTTAAGTGAGCAATTTTAATATTGTTTTGATTTGTCATTCTTTGTTTTCTCTATAATTCGTAGTGGGTATGCAGAGCATTTATTCTTTGTTTTTCTCTATAATTTGTAGTATGTATCGAGAGGATTTATTGTCTGCTTCTAAGCATGACCCTTCAGTTGATTTTGCAATGCTTTTTTAATTGGCCGTCTTTTAGATTTGCGTGTAACCTGATTTATTTATTTTAGATACTTTGGTAAAGCTAATGGAATATGGTGACGACGACGACGATGATGATCTAGACGATTCAAATGAGGAAACACTTCCTCGCACCTCCCAAACAACTGGGGTTCAAAAGCCTTTCTGGGCTTTATGATACATGGTGTGGATGTCAGAGAGAAAAGATGTAAATAAGCAAATGTTTCGGTTGGGATTTAGCCATTTCATCAGTTCTTGCTGATTGCTGGTTATGGTTTCTCTTTCGCAGTGCAATGGCAGATGGAAATCCCTGAGCATGATTTTTGGAGAAAGAATAGTTGGTTGTTGAGTAGCAGCATTTGAACTCTAGAGGCTATAGTTGCACATTATCATCTACTTTCCAAATCATCTGTTGTAATTTTTTGTCCTAATTGAGTATACATATGCAATGACAGTCAGATTTTTAGTAGTTTAGTTGCCTCCCAATGTGATGTAACAATGGTGTGATAAGGGTTTGAATACTGGTTTTTGCTTCTTCCCCTCTTTATAGTCAGCAAACTCTACAACTCGCGCTAACTGATGAATGAAACTGCACTTTCCAATTGTGGAACCTGTTTTCTGTTTGTATTTCGATTCTATTGGGTTACCTTTTTGTGTTCCCTACAAATCAACACTATTTTCTGATAGCTGTTGCATTATGGTTTGTTGAAAATTTCCCAAACTCATGTACTAAAATTTAAATTTTATGGATATGGTAATTTGTGCCTTATGTTAAGCAACATAAATGTAGACATTTTGTATCGAAAAAAAATATATTTAAACTTAAAGAATCAAATGCACATCTTTTGGTCAATATTTGTTGTGCAAGTTTCTAATTTGTCCTTCAATTAAATGCACATCATAGTCTCTCTCTCTCTCCCCCTTTCCTTCTCCCTCTCCCTCCCTCCCCCTATCCATCTTCATTCTTCACTGCCTCTGAAATACAAACTTGCTAAATTCACAGCATTCGTTCAATCACATTCACTGTCAAGCAATATATCTTTGCCATTCAAAAAAAAAAAGTCCAACAATGCTTAAGGTGGTCACTTTATTGAGATAAAGTTGGAAAACAGATTAAAATTATGAAAAGGAAATAATAAAATGCCATGAACTGGTGAAATAACTATACCAAAAATAGTTTGGCTTTCCTCCCAATGGCAACTCTAGTGAGCAGATTTGAAAGAGTTTGCGTCATGGCAAATATATTCATCCAAATGAAATGTGTCAAATATTAATTTATGTGAAGTACATATTAATGATTCTAAATAATGATCATCTATTGGTTTGGGCATATTTACAAGGAACTATTTTTATGAATTCTTCTCTTATTGTGTAAATCTTTCTTACAATCTTTTTTTACTAAATAACAATACTCTATTTACGGTCATTGTTTGTCACGGCAATGTACCGTTCTATGCGTTTTTTTAGGAACTTGATCTATATTTTTTAATTAAACGGAGCAAAACAAATGGTCATGGTCACAATCAATGATATACACCGCTAGAAAGTGAATTCTTTTAAAAAAAATTAGTTTTTTTTTGTACAAAAAGGAAAAAGATTAGTTATTTACTATATGTTAAATATGGTTTTCATCTCAACCAAAAAAATTCTTCTAAATTATCTTTTACTTATTTATTTTTTTACTAAGTCTCACTTTTTAAGTATAGTGAATACTTATAGTAATCAATTATATCTTATGCCTATATAATGGTAATAAATTACCCTCTCAAGTCAATACAATGAATATATGTTTATTATCCCCTGAGAATCACTAGTTGGACCCTAAATGCATAATTTTAGTTACTGCTGTACACTAACGGAGAATCCTAAATTTCCATGTTGCATTAGTTAATGACACATTGGAATATAATGCGTAACCCGATTCTTAATACATGTTTGGATGAGCACTGGAATTGAAAATCATGGCGAGCCACCATAACTTTTGCTAAAAGACATTTTGACCACTATGTTTTTGTATAAACAAGGACAACAACCAAGTACTGAAGAATGTTTCAACTTTCACACACTATCCCTTGACACATTACATTAGCATACACAGCTTCATCTACCATTTAACTAGATGAGAAACTTTCCTCACCTCTGATTTCAGATGTTCACATCCGGAAAAAAGGGAAAAAAAAAAACAAAAATTTTATGTTATCTGAAAGAACATCTCTGAAACGTGGTTTTTCAGAAAAATGAAGGTGAAAACTGAAAAGCACCGCCCTTAAACTCAAACCAGCAAAAAGAAGCCAACTAGCCATCTTACAATCCATCGATACAATGGTGTCTACTTATTAAGCAGCCAACTACCATTAATCAGACGCGAGACTAACAGCAAGTAAGTAATCACGTGTCAATGTCATATTAGACACTAAAATGTGTTGAACACCAGACATACCTCCAATAAGTGTTGGTGCCAGATAAACGCTAATTCAAATAGATTGTTGCCCCATTCTCAAAACATGTCATTTCATAGTATATAATATATACTATTCTAACAATACCAAGGCATCAAGATTCAAACGGTTGAAAAATAAAATTATTATAAATGTAGTTGTAATCAATCCTACAAAACTCTTATTTTTACATCAGTCATGAGCTGACAAACTATAAAATTGAAGTCAAACAGTTCTGAAAAACTAAAGGGGAAAAAGTAAACAAAAGTTTGAAAAACATTTGATTATAACATCAATCCCACATGTTACTTGCTCTTTGCTTGGAATACAATCATGATGAAAATATTTTCACCTCACCTCCGGGTCTCAGCAAAGTCATCGGGTTGATCATTATTCTCTGCCACATGGTTGTTTTCAAGTGGCTCAATGAAGTCATTGCCTTGTTCACCACCAGCAGCATAAGTATCACCACCACCTCCATAGCGTCCACCACTGTTATTATCATTACGACCATAATTGTTATCACCATAGCCACCACCGCCATAGCCACCACCGCCATAGCCACCACCACCATAGCCTCCACCGCCATAGCCACCGCCGCCGCCACCACCACCATAGCCTCCACCGCCGCCACCATAGCCTCCACCACCATAACCACCGCCACCGCCACCAAAACCAGGACGTGACCTTTCTGTAGCATAGTTCACTCGTATCGTACGACCATGAAGATCCTGTGACAACACAATTTTAGATGCCACAAGAAACATTGCCAACATTTTCAGTTTTGCAAAGAGCAGCAAAATGAGTCAATTTAAACAAACAGCAACAATCAGTTGATGGTGAAATATTACCATCACTCCCAAGTCATTATGTTCCACTTGGCATTTATGATACTGGAGAATACACCAATGCCAAAGATACTTTGGTAAAAACTATTCTCTTTCTTTAATAGTTTTTCCTTAACTTTTTTGAAACAAGCAAGTATACCAATTATTAAAGGACGGAGGGAGGATTTTTTACGAATACTCAGTCAGGCTTTTGAAATCTAATTATTTTGAAAGAATTTGCATGGTTTCTCTAATCCTCTTCTAGTATATTCTTGAAGAGATCTAAAAAATGCTAAAACTGACGTTCTAGAAAAAAAAAAGAATACAGTAATGCAGGTAACAAGGATATCACAGCCACATGTGCATTTAATATTTCTATCTTGGCTAAATAACAGCAATTGCTTCCTCCAATCTTTCATAGTTCATAACTTAATATATAACATGAAGTGATGAAAACTCTAAAAAAATTCTTAAAATGAGGCTTTAATTTGTGCTCACCATGTGAATTGGTAAATTTTAGAATTTAGCAAGATGAATTATCACAAAAACTGATATTACCTGGTTATCCATAGCCTGAAGGGCAGCAGATGCCTCCTCGGCTGTTGCAAAAGTTATGAAACCAAAACCTCGGGACCTGCCTGTTTCACGATCCATGATAATCTTTGCTGGAAGAACATAAAAAACGAATGGTTTCAGTGTACGAATCAATAATCACCATATTATGAAATACATCTGCTTGATACAACTACCACTTTTATTGTTTGTCATATAAACATTCGTTGTTGCTTGCCATTTTGTCAAGCATGATAACTTATGGCAATTAAACAACTACAATTGTAAACTGATTCTAACAAAAGAGAAGAACGACCAAAATAAAGTACAACCCACAAAAGAAACAATAGCATTTAAAGGTACACAAGTATAAATAAGTGGCCTATACTTTCAATAAAAAAGTTCATTTTTATCAAAACAAAGTAACCACTCAATCAAATCATATAGTATAAAATGAACATCATTTTATCAAAACAAAGTTAGATTCAGAAACAATTTAAAAGTGGAAAAACTCTTCTTTTTTTATATTGGTTCTACCTGAAATGATGAAAAACTAGTAGATTGTGAGAGTCAGAAAGTAAATTACCCTCAAGAACTTCACCGTAGCGAGCAAAATGTTCTCGGAGACTGAAATCATCGGTGTTATACGAAACACCTGCATTGTGATTGAAATTTTGAAAAATTATAGCCAGATTCCATTTACAATTTTAACATGATAAACTAACATATTACCTCCAACAAAAAGCTTTGCAGACGACATGGATCTAATTGCTTGAAATACCGAAGGAGTAGACATCGATAAATCATGATTGATCTGCTTGACAGCAGAGTTCATGAGTAACTTCCCCATTTTACCAAAGAACGCCATTGCGCAAACCTTAAAAACATCAAATAGTAGAAAATTAGTATCACTTCAACAATATATCCAATGTTCATTGTAACTTATCAACTGCTAAGTACAAATATTCCACCACCAGTTCCATTAAGTGGGATTGTATGTCTCCCTACTTCTTCACTTTTATACAAGTGGTCACCCTAGAGTCCCATTTCAAAGTACCGAAAAAACTGAGTAGTTATAGGGCCCGTTTGGATTTGGCTTATTTTTTAGCTTATGAAAATAAGGTTATGCAAATAAATAAGCTTTTATGTTAATTCATAAATTTTCACTAAAAAAAATTATATCTTTATAAGTTGTTTTCTCATAAACTACCTTGAAAAAGTTATAATAATACATAAAAGCTTATTTATTTGCATAAGCTCAAAAGTAAGTTAGTGAAACGATAATCAGCAAACTCTATTCATCCTGATACATGCTAATATGTGCATAAAAAAAAACACAAACTTGTAAGCTAAAAAGTCGCTTTTTTGACGCAAAATCAAAACTCAACAAAAGATAACATTTTCAGTTAATTTTTTTCAATTCGATAATGTTTCTCGAATACCCAATTGAAATTTACACAAAATAGAACACTTGCAGGTGATAAAAAAAACAAATCTTGAACAATATTAAGCATTACAGAGATCAAAATACTGAAGAAAAAAAAACACAACTACTAGAAACCCAATTAATAGATAAATAAGAAACAAGAGTGAAATCAAATTTGAAATGGGAAAATGGGTAGTGAAAAAGTTGTGATCTTGAGATCTTACTACGTACCTTGAAAAGCGCTTATCGCTGCTTCAGAAAAATGAAACAATGAAAATGCTTAAACCCTTGTTGCAATTTTTATGCTGATGACCTAGATAATTAGGGCTTTGGAGGTGACACGTGGCGGCTTCTTGATGTTTAGATGCTCCTGCATCAACGGTTTAGATTTTATGTGTGTGTATAGCTTATTTATTGATTTATTATTGTTTATATTTAGGTAATATCAATATAAATGAGTGAATAAGCAAATTTCTAGCACCTACATGACACTTTCTTCGCAAAGGTTCACTAATTTGGTGTCAAAAAAATCTAATATTTGTTTAATATTTGTTTGTATTCAGTATTTTTTATTTGAGTTTAAAGGACACACACGATCAATGTATATTAATTTTACACTAACAACCAATAAGAATATTTCAATCTTCTATGTCATATAAAGAAAGTGAAGTTAAATGACATGATGTGGCGGAAAATATCGTTGTGATTGGTTGACAGTACATTGTTAGTGCATATTCTTTTTTCTCTTTTTATTTAGAAATTTGTACTAGTTTGGTTCATGCGTCACGAAGAAGCACAAAAGATTGTCTATATACGATTAGAGAGAAAATAGTTACTAAAAGAGAGAAGATGGTTTCTCATATAATTGGAGACGATGGATTATGACTTGTGTTAAATGAGTTATTGGTTCGGTGTTTGTCAATGGCAGTCCTACAAATGAGTTTGAGATGGGACGCTGGTTGCGTCAAGGGGATCACCTTTCACCTTTTTTATTTCTGATAGTTGCTGAAGGTATAAATGGCGTGTTCAAAGCATCAGTTGATACAAGCTTGTTTAAGGGATATCAGGTGGGTTCTAAAGATACTTCTGTTGTTTGCACCTCTCACCATAACTTTGTTGGTGATACTTTGATAGTGGATGAGAAGAATTGGACAAATTTTTGTGTTTTAAAGGCTAATCTAATTTTGTTCGGGTTGATATTGGGGTGGAAGGTCAACTTTCATAAAAACCTGTTGGTGGGCGTGAATATTCCTGATTCATGGTTGTTGGATGCAACACATGTGCTCAACTGTAATCTGGGCCATATTCCTTTTATGTATTTAGATATCCTGATTGGTGGTGAAGCTAGACATCTTTCTTTATGGTATGCTCTGGTTGATAAAATTCGCTGTAAGTTATATGTGGAAAGTCCACTTGTCTATAGGTGGTTGATTGGTGTTAATCAAATATGTTTTGTCTTCAATTTCGGTTTATTTTTTCCTTCTTCAAGGCTCCGACATGTATCATTTCTTTAATTGAATCTATTTTTATAGCTTTTGTGGGGTGGGAGCGATGAATCTAGAAAAATTAATTGGATCAAGGGAAACAAAATTTGTCTTGCCAAGGAGAAAAGAGGTTTGGGGGTGCGATGGATGAGTGAGTTTAATTTATCTTTATTATGTAAATGTTGTTGGAGGCTTTTGCTTCAACCTAAGGGTCTTTGGTTTAAGGTCATGGTGGCTAAATATGGCATGATGGATGGTCAGGTGGGCAGTGGGGTTAATAGAGTGTCTAGTTGGTAGAAAGTTGTACATCGCATTAGGGGTGGTTTGGTGAAAACGTTGTTAGGAGGGTAGGGGATGGTGAACATACTTTATTTTGGAAGGATAGTTAGGTGGATGAGATTTCGTTGAAGACTCAATTTGCTAGATTATTTTATTAGTGTCTTGATAATGATATAACAGTGACGAATATACACAAGTTAAGATGGGCGCGTGGGGGATAATGGTTGGCGGTGACATAGGCGTTTGTTTGCTTGGGAGGAAGAATTATGGAGAGAGATTTGTGCTGTGTTTGACTAACGTTGAGTTGCAGGTTGATATCCTTGATGAGTGGGTGTGGTTACTAGATTTTGAAGCAGGTTATTCAGTCAGTGGGACATATCATGTCTTGATTCATTTGACATCGACAAATTTGTCTACTCATCGAGATCTCGTTTGGAATAAGTTTGTTCGGTCGAATGTTTCTACTTTTGTGTGTCACTTCGTTACGGATAGGTTACCTACGAAGGCTAATTTATTTGCTCGTGGGTGTCTTCGTAACAAGTCTATCTTGTGTTCGGCTGGTTGCACTGAAGTGGAGTATATTTTAACCATTTATTTTTGCACCGTCCTGTTTTTGGTGCAGCCTGGAGTGGTATTATTGGTTAGGTGTTCCATGTGTTCATCTTGATAACGCTATAACTTTGGCATCTCAGTTTTGTGAGTCACATGACTTTTGCAAGTCTACTTAGAAGTTTTTTCAAACAATATGGTTAGCGTCTATTTGGTCAATTCAAAAAGAGCATAACAATAAAGTTTTTAAACGTAAGGAAATTTTGATTAAATTAAAGGTTCTTTTATAACATCAAAATCAACATTTGATGGTGGTTGAAAGCTAGTCTTTTAATATATATTTTCCTATAAATAATAGTGGAATGGTGCATTTCAGAGCATTTATTTTATGGGTCAATTAAAAAAAGGATACATTACAAGAGTCATTCTCACATGCTGACCTCTAATTTATGCTTCTTCTCTAAAAAAATGTTAATAATCTTCTTAAAAGCGACACAATAATAACATTCTTCTTTAGAAAATAGTTTCTTTTTATATTTTCTATGGTTTTTGTTCATTTTTCTTGTCTTTCTTAATTTTGTAAAAAAAAAAAACATTACAAAAGTCTTATCTTCATGACCACTTAACATACAATTAATGCTAATTAGTTGGCAATTGACATACATTGATAATAACATGTCAATATTCCCCACACCCCCTATATGAAACATTGAAACTACTGGTTCACTTATAAAAAATCAGTTCAAATTTAACAACTCTAAAATATCTATCGGCGATATATCCGTTGGTTAATATGCAAGTATTTTTATATGCAGTATTGAAAAAAATCATATCCTACAAATATTATAGATAAGGTCTGTCAAAAATTTATAAAGAGTGATATCTCTTATTTTTTTTGCTTAATTGTAATTTTAGTCCCCTATTTTAATAAATTTTAGATTTTGGTCCCCTTATTTTTAAATAAGTAATTTTGATCCCCCTATTTTAACAAATTTTGGATTTTGGTCACCCTATTTCTAAATAAGCAATTTTGGTCCCCTTATTTTATAAATTTTTGAAATTAAGCTCCTCTGTTTTCTCTCAAGGTGATTTTTCACATTTTAATATGATGTAGCATTCATTAATGTGAAAAATTAATCCACGACATATAAAAATAATGTAATAAAATAAGTATTATTATTTTTATAAAAATTATTTTTTTAAAATTTATAAATGTCACATCATATTAAAATTGTGTCCCATCACCTTAAGAGAAAAATGATGAATCTAATTTCAAAATTTGATAAAATAGGGGGACCCAAATTGCTTATTTTAAAATAGGGGGACCAAAATCCATAATTTCTTTAATTAGGGGGACCAAAATTGCTTATTTAAAAATAGGGGGACCAAAATCCAAAATTTGTTAAAATAGGAGGACTGAAATTGCAATTAAGCCTATTTTATTAAAGTTTATTTTGTTATATTCAACAAAAAAACTTCAAGGTGATATCAAAGTCGTCTGTAAATTATGTAAACAAACAAAAAAAAAAGTCGATTTAGTTCAGGTCTTCCACTATTTATATATTCACGTATCAAATTTAAACATCTTTAAGTATAAGGTGGTATGTATTGAAAAAACCAATAAAGAAAATATATTTAAGATCACTATTTATTTTCATTTACAACACAACTAAAAAGACTAACCACCATTCTAGTGATATTAACTCAGTTGATAAAAACATTACTCCCTTCAGATTTATATATAAGAAAATTTTAGTTTTTAGGTTATAAAATTAATGTATCTAAATTATATAATATAGTTTAAATACCTCAATTCTACAATAAATCAATTCATTATATCAACTTTTTTATGAGCCAGATATCCTCTACGCGTAATTGTAGATACTATAACCACAAACAAAAAGTGGCAAAACTCTTCTTTGAGGATTGTATCAACTTTCATTGACATAACATATACACAGATAGTCAAAACAGAAAACATAACATGTCAATATATGCCAATCAATTAATTAATACTTATAAACAAAGCCAACCAATTAAGACCTTAAACATTTCCCTCTGTTCATTCTCATTCCAAACACATTTTTAATTCAAAAACTTTCTAGAAAAAAGAAGTGAGAATAGCTGTTAAATGAGGTAACCTCTTGGTGCACGACCCGTACTACTAGTCCATTAATATATCCACTTTTTTTTGTGGTTGTGGTAGGGACAAAGGGTCTTATTATCTCTACATTATTCACATGGCGTGACAAAAAAGAGTTTGGTCCAAATTCAATAAGTATATTAAATTTATTCACTTCCTATGTTGGCAATTGAAGATGTGTTCATCTCATGACCTTCAAAGTTTTCAAGTTGCTCAAGGAAGTGTCTCTTTCATTTCATAAACTTTACAAAATTATCCTTATTAAGTACATATTTAATATTAACCATAGTTATAAATGTATAGAAAAGTAAAGTTAACTTGTGATTGATACACATGGTACTTTTTCAGATCCGAATTGCATGCAGTTAAAATTGTGTGCAATTATGCAATTAGAACATATATGACCTCCAACTTTGATTGGACATTCTAGATCGTAAAAGATTTGATCGGACTGTATAATCATTTTAAATCTAAACCGTTTTATTTTAATCGAATGAATAGCTCTATCCCGACTACTTGTCTGCATGCAGTTTTGAGTATATAACATCCAAATCCCACTCTTTCTAATCTTAAATATAATAGAAAATCGAGTCGATAGAAATTGATATATCTGACCTAAAATTTAGACTAGATACTCAAGTTGTATTTACCTAGATTTTCTTTTATATTTAACACTTACTAATGTGGCAGTTAAAATGAGACTTACATAAGTAGTATTAGTCTTTAGACTTGAAAATGAAATTTCAATTCAATGAATTTTGCAAGTGCTATGGTTAATGCATCTGGCATAAAAATATCAAGTTGACTTTAGATCTTTTGTTTGCAGACAATTTCATCAACTAAAGGTCAAAGTAAAAAATATCTTATTGTCTTAACAAAATTAATTTCAAATAGTATTTCTAGACTTTGACTATAAAATTTATGACCATTTATTGAAGTCAAGTTATTTGACTTAGTTTATGGTCGTGTAAGTATAAATCCAATATAGGGTATAGCTTGAAGTCTTGAAGTTAATATAGAACCATGCTTTTTCATAACCATGATTGAATAAACGGCTTAATAAAGCGCTAATTGCGTAAACATGGTTATATATAAGCTATCTATATATTAAAATTTAAAATAAAGTTAAATTGTTTTTATAAGCTATCTTAGAACGGTTATTGAAATAAATTGACAACGACTCATAAGTTGTTTTCACAAGTTCTCTTAAACAATCTCACAAGTGATTATGTAGAAGTTATTTCCACACCCTCCTCAAGCGTGAGAATTGCAACAAAAAATTAGATATAGAACCATGCTTTTTCATTACCATGTTTGAATAAATAGCTTAATTAAGCACTTAACATATAACTGATTGTGTACTATAAGCTATTTTTGTATCAAAATATAAAATAAAGTCAAATTGTTTTTCATATAAACTATAAGTCGTTTTACAAAATTATCATATAGACCTTAAAAATAAGCTGAAAACAATTCATTGACATGTCATAAGTTGTTTCCATAAGCTCTCTCAAATATAGTCTCGTGTTTATGTCAGTAGATAAATTCAAATATGTAAATCCTAAAGAGTTCATGAAAATAAGCTGAAAACAACTTATTAACATGGCATAAGTAAACTCTCAAACATTCTCACGAGTTCTTTAAGTGAAGTCCGTAGATAAGTTCAAATATATCAATCCATATATAAGCTTTAAGGCACATAATTTTCTACATTTCTTTTACACTTCAACATGTCTTGGATACAAAAGAACAAAGCAACAGATAATCATATCTGTTATGATTCAGATTAAAAATAAAATAATCTAAAGAATACATTGCAAAAAGGCAGTATTACACTGATAATCTTCCAATCATTACATATTATATATAATGCACACTAAGTGGAATAACAAGATTTGTGACCAAATACATGCAATTGTTAGATAAAAAGTGATTATTCTTACCTATTATATGCTATCACCTCCTATGAGGATTTTGCAACAACTTTTGAGAACCTTCAAAGAAATCCAAAAGATAATTTTCTAAATCATCAGCAGTGTATCTAATATTTTTGTCACTCATATGACTATTATTCCTTCCAACAAATGTCCTATAAGCTTGAATCACTTTAACTGATATAGAAATCCGCAAATCTTCGCGAAGCTGAACATCTGGAATCGACCAAGCCGTTTGAATCCTGTAAATATCCTCAAAGCCGAGGTAGAAGCTTCGTAGCTTTTCCTTCAGAAGAGTTTTCGAGACAGAATTCGAACCGGGAGCATGAATTCCTTCGTCCTTAAGCAAGTTGAGAATTGAAATCCAACTAGCTCTCTCGTATTTCATTGCGTGCTGCTGAAACTTCCAGTTGTGTTTTCGAATCCATTCGTCTCCGAATATGACCCTAAGTTCAGACCCTTTAACCTTTTCAGCCATATAATGTAGGTTGTTCATTAAGAACAAGTGCTGCAATGAAGTTTCTTTGTATAACTTCGATTTCTCCTCAAGATTGTTTTCCAAGACTGAAGCAAATGATAGGAATTGCCGTGACATCGAGGGAAATCTACCGGGAGATCCTTCGCTTCTGTTATCTTCTTCGGTACCTGGACTTGTGTCCGGTGACGATGAAATGGCATCTTCTTCTTCTTGGTCTTTCAGAAGATGATTCAGCGCTTCACCGTAATCGGTAAGAGTTCTAAGATAATTCATAACATACCTCGCCAAAGGATGTATCCCTCCACCAACTAGAGGTGTTGTTGACGGATTCGAACCGACAGTGTTTTTGAATTCAAGAAATGTTATCCTCACACAATCTCCCAATCTTGTCAGAACCTCGTGACATTCAAATTTAACCGAGGAACCAACCTCGTCCGGATACAAAGCATCGATGTCAGGCATAAGGTCTGCAAGAACTTCATACATGTCGAGAATCCGAAACAACTTCTCGGGTTGGTGAGGACCGATAGACATAGCTTCACCGAAATTCAGAAGCTGCAAAATTGAAGCTTTTGATGCGTCGACAAAAGAAACTTGACTAACCGGCTCGCCTTCTCCGAAAATTTGGTCACTAAGCCACCTTTCACTTGCAAGATAAACCCTAACAAAGATTTTCACAGCCCAAATCCATCTTTTGATCTTTGAATTCAAAGTGCTCCACTCCATTTTCAAAACATCTTCAATACTTAGCCTTTCCATTTCAAGAATGAACAAACACTCGTCTAAAGCATCCCTCCTAACAATGGTATAAGCTTGTGCACATTCTTGAGCATAATTCGAAGCGAAAAGCAAGTTTGCAATACACCTGAGATCAGGAATCACTGCCGGATGCACTAAATCGATGACATGCTCCTCAGCAGCTCGGCTAACACTATCCCTTCGAAGTGATTCCTCAAATGATTCATCACCTAAAGAGACAAAAGAATTCCCATCTACAACATCTTCCTCGGTCGATCGAAAGGAGACATACTCCGGTTCAAAAGGTTGCCTATTCTGGATAAGCAAGTTGCTAAACTCTTCTTCTAGCCGGGTCATAGCCGTCTGAAGAACACTATAAGCTCTTTGCAAAAACTTATACTCTTGATCCTCTTTACTCAAATGCATACTCTCCAACTTCTCAATCAATATGCGCGCATCATTAGCCGCATTCAAATACTCAGACGCTTCATCAGGTCCCAAATCCCAAATCATCGATTGATCTTCCTCCCATTTCATTATTTTCTCCTGAATCAAACCAATCCGTTCTTCAATAACACCAACACCCTCTTCGTCCTCCTCATCCACCTCGTCCTCCACATCAAGATCATCCTCCCTTTTCCCTATCTTCCCTTCATCCTTCTCACTTTGTATGTTCATCGAAGACAACTGTGATCCAAGATCAGAAAGAATCTTCTTTTCATCACTAGTAAGATTCTTCTTAGACCCTAAAGCCATCACAATATGCCTTGCTGCAGCAATTAAATTATCCTCTCTTTCTAAATCAGGAATCACTTGCTCAGATTCCTCCACAGCCATTGAGAATCAAATTCTTCAAAAAATCAACAATCAACACAAATCACTTCAAATTCAAACCTTTTTCAACAATCACCAAAAATCACTTCAAATTCAAATCTTTTTCAACAATCACCAAAACCACTTCAAATTCCAACCTTTTTCACAGCAAAATCAATTTTTTTTCAAACATTTCTTTCTCCAAAAACAATTTAGAAACCAACCCAGAACTAGAAATTACTAGAACAAGCTTAGCAAAACCCACCAATCAAATCCAAGAACAAAAAGTTCAAAAGGGTAAGAAGCTAAACCTTATTATTCCTACATAAAACAAAAACAAAAAAAATAATTTTTTTATACAAACAAAACAAACCCAATTCAAGATAACACAAATATTACAAACCCAGATGAAAAAATTAAGACTTTTGAATTTACCTCCTTGAAATCAGGAACAACTTGAATGAAGAAAAATAAGATTTTTGGATTGAATCTTCTGCAAGATCTGCAAGGACAAGATAAGCAGCAAAAAAGGAAAACACTGTACGATGTTTTGTTTTATTGACTTTTAGTAACACAGAGAAAAATGTTGTTATGTGTTGTGTTGTTGTGATGATGAATGAAAAATGAGAAAGAGAAGAGTAAAAAAAACAAAGCTTTTTGGTGTTTTTAATAAGGGAAAAAATTTAGATAAGAAAATATATAAAATAAAAAAATAATAATAAAATAATGGTGTGGCTGCGATTTCAATGACCGATCTCACTCACGTTCGTATTTTGTTTGCAACTTGTTTCAAACTATACCCTTTAAAATTTTGAATATCTCGTTTTGGTCCTTCATTTCTCATTGGTTGTTTTAATTTAAATTATTTTTATATGATAGCGTCTTAATTTTTAGTTTAAGAACATTTGAATCAAATATTTTTTAGTCAATATACTATGGACATTCAAATGTTTTAGTTTAGGCTTTGTTAGCATTATGTTGGTCTTGGTAGAATTAGAATTAGACTTGAATATTTATGTAAGATTTTCAGTTCGAGTAATGTGAATGAGAAAAATATGATCGGTATTAGTACAAATGATATATATGAATGTAAATAAATAAAATAATACATTATATGCAAATAAATTACAGATACACATTTATTTTATTTTTACGTATTAGAGAAACTTGATCTACTTTATTGTTATTATCGCATGCTAAGTTTCTTTACCTTACTTTATACATTTCTTTATCGCACCACCATCATGTTTCTTTCCACCGTTATGTATCCCTCTTCGTGTAAATTTCGACCAACTTCATCTATCTAGCCCACGCGTGTACTAACACCACCATTGACTATCCATCCCAAGGCCAATGCCTAGAGTGTTGTGCAACTCACACTCTCTAATATTACAAGTACTCCTATTGGCAAGACTATTTAATGAGTGTTTGGAAGAAAACAATAAAATTATGGTGGAAATTCATATTGAACTAGAAATTACATGGACTTAGATTCTCTCTAGTACAATTTTTATGATAGGAGATCCAATCCACATCTCCACCATTCATATTTTTTTAAAGTAATTAAAATTGCATTCATAATTAAATGGAAGGTTGAATAAATGCATGAGAGATGATCCTCATTAAACTACACATCGTAACTTTCAAAATTTACGGTGGAAGAACTTCAAATTCACGTTTCAAACATTATTTTTGAATAACTTAGTTGGAGGCTTTGAGCATGATTATCCTGCACTAATTTTTAGATACGGTTATTGAATTAACATGTATTTTTGAATAATTTTATTGTAGTCACGTTTCAAACATTATAAAAGGTTCTATTGCAAAAAATGGACTCAAAATTTGATTTGTAGGTTTAGATTTACATTACTTTTATCTTGAACTTTTAGTTTTTAAAAAATTCAGATTTAATTCATCTAATGTTAAAATATTCTAAATTTTAGTAAACGGATATTTTTTTTACCATATATTTAATGGACCCAAAATTCTTACCACTTGAACCAATTCAATGTTAGTAAACAAATATTTTCTAAAATGCTAAATATGCCTACAAAAAATCATTCAAAAATTAAGAATTTAAAGCTAGTTAAACAAATTTGATTTAATAGGGACTAAAAAATTGTGTTCAGTGTGCTCAAAGATTTTTTGTAAGAACTAAAATACTATAAAAATTAAATAAAGATATTAAACTTAGAAAATTCATATTTTGTAGGATAATAAACATATTTAACCTTTTGTTTTACATGAAAGATCATCTTCTTATCTTGAGGTGCTCTAAACTTGGTTGTGAAATTCACACATCGACTTTGATGAGCTATTGAGTTTCTTTTGAGGGTGTGCTCCTCATGGTTCACAGGAGGGTAAACTTGTCATTATTTCTTTACTAAAAATATTGTCATTATTTTCTTATGATGTTCTCATAATCCAGACTTGAAAGCTTGAAAATGTTTTTGGCTTTTAAGATATTTATATTTCTAGTGTAGGTTTGATTATGCGGTAAAAAAAAAAAATTTTAATGAATTAATTTTGTAAAATTAAATTTACTTAAAATGAGTTAAAATTAAAGTGATTTATATTTTGATATATTTGAAATTGGATTGAATTAGAAATTTCCATGTTTTAAACTACTTTTAAACTTAAAAAAAATACAAATTTTAATTTTTAGTTAAAATTAATTATGGATGCAAGTATAGAGTAAAATAGAGAGTGACAATTCCAATCTATTACCACTTCCAAATTTCATAGTTATACACTATAGTTTTTTTTTTTTTTTTTAACGGAATTCACTCTATACTGATATACTTTTATGTGAATGTTGAGTATCGGAAACTTTTCCTTTTCTGTAACACATGCAAGATTAATGGACATTCTATTATGAACTGCAAGTATCAGACTCCTCATAAAACTACCACAAGTTTAACAATTGTGAACAAAACTAAAGTGCGCCCTATTATTAATTATTAAGTCTATTGCTTCAAATGTTGAGAAGCCGCTTGAACTGACTCAATTCCATATATTGCGAATTGGCTCAATTCCAGATATTGCTGTAGATTGTGGTATGGAGGCTATGACTTCTATGTTTGTTGGAGATGTCTTGAATCACGAGGAAGAAATTTCTTTTATGTCTATTGAAGTATTTCCTGTTGAGGAGGGATCTGTTGATCCAGGAGTAAGTCTCTATTGACTTACTCCGCTTAATAACTTGACATCGGCAATATATTACTTCAATCCAATCGGTGAATTCAAAGATCTTATTGAG
Source organism: Trifolium subterraneum (assembly GCA_951799995.1). NCBI lineage: Eukaryota > Viridiplantae > Streptophyta > Magnoliopsida > Fabales > Fabaceae > Trifolium > Trifolium subterraneum. The sequence continues at coordinate 57,025,230 of OX637464.1, read as the reverse complement.
TAGATCAACTCCACAAATTTTTATAAAAATTCAATAAATGTAGTTATGTAGTCAGACTATTGAAATTCAACGATTTTTTTAAAAGTTTGTTGTACGTTCAATTGAAGTTATCATGAAAAGTATCAAACGGTTTTGAATTTTTATAAAATTGTGTGGAATTGATCTATTCAATGAGTTCTTTGAATTCAACAGTTGGATTGAAGAAATATAATGCCGATATCAAGTTATTAAGCGGAGTAAGTCAATGGAGACTTACTCCTGGAGTCAACGGACCCCTCCTCTTTCCTGTTTATATTTAAGATACTTCATCTTATAGTGGCATGACTTCCCTTTTGTGGTAGCAGACTCAATTCCTTTGAAAAATCAGGATAGATCCATAGTGGTGCCTGTTAGAAATAATATAAAACCATTGATGTAGCTTTTCCTAACAACTTAAGCTTTTCGGATAATCGGTTATTTGACATGGTATCAGAGCCTCTATGACTAAGTGGTCTAGAGTTCGATCCCCGCTCCCCTCACTTTCTAATTAAAAAGTGGAATTTAAGCATATGGTAGGTGTGCCTATGCATTATCCACGCTACAAGCCCAAATGGGCTCTTGCGTGAGGGGGCGTGTTAGAAATAATATAAAACCATTGATGTAGCCTTTCCTAACAGCTTAAGCTTTTCGGATAATCGGTTATTTGACAGTGCCGAAATCTGATATGTCAAATTTTTGTGCCAATGTTATTCATGACATGCATGTTTTAGAGCTTCTAAGTGCTCCTATTACGACCCAACAAACTATAGAATTTATGAGCGATTATTGGGTAACATGGCTCAAAATGAAGAGATTGTCGATTTGATTGGGAACACTAATCAACAATTTCAGTTGGACTCCTACTTTTAGCTAGTTCAATTAGAATTTGGGAGGACTATATTCAATACAAAAGTTAGCTTGAAAGTTGTAGTTTACCCTACCCTTATAAAAGCTATTTATGATATAGCTCTAGTCAATATGAGACTTCTAACCAATTCTTTATGTTTTTATCTTTTATTTTCCATTTTTTTTAGGGTTTTGGTTTATGTCACTCCTGTTATTTATACTCTTTTTCTTCTATTAATATAAGATATATGATGACGACGACTACTAGAGTGCTGCAGCAGCAGGGACTTAGTTGTCCCCTATCTTTTGCTTAAAAAAAAATTCATATGTAAGAAAACTGTTTGTTTTTAATCTATATAATAATACGTACATACTTAATTTATTTATTTTTTGACAGAAATAATACATACTTAATTTATATATGTTGCTTTCTTCTACCCAAAATAAGGGATATTATGTTTACCTTAGATAAGCACTTACATAAGCAAATAGCAACCACGTACAGATTCCAAATAAGACACACTTTTGACTTGAATCAACACTTAATATATCATTACATTATCAATTTAGAAATATACACAACCTAATTGGATCCTTTTTTAAAAAAATAAAATTATATAAAGTGAGCATATTTAGTTCTAAGTTTATATTAAATATGTTTAAAAAAAGTTTGTATTAAATAAACATTGTACACGCAAATATATATTTTAGTATGCATTAATATTTTATATAAACCTTTCGAAAAAAAATCCTTTTCACATGATATATTTTTGAAAGGGACCTTTTTTTTTTCTTTTTCTTTTTTATGACATACATTTACTTTTTTCTTTCTGACATAGAGTACATTTATGATTTATATATTATTTTTATAAATTAAATTTAGGATTACATAAAAAATATTATTATGATGTTCCTTTAAACTGAACTATGTTCATCGACACATTTAAAAAAAAATAACATCCATTAAAAATAAAATCATTTTTATTAGTAGCTATTTAAAATTTCAATTCATGTATTCGTTAATCTTTTTTGCAAAATTTTTTTCCAGCACTATTTTGCTTTTGACTCACTGATTTTTTTTTCTTCCTTGTGTCACAAACACCTGAAGAGTCCATGTTTGTTCGTTGTTGTTTCATACTTAATTGCTTACATTTTTTATTAATTAGGAACACTACAAGAAATCACGAATCAACATAACTATTATATTGTCAAACCCTTGTACTTTTTGTTTTGTTAATAATGATTAGTTATTCTTAAAACAAAATAAGGCAGCCACGTCTCTTTTTCGTAGCAATTAACAGTAGTTATTCCAATTTTGTTGGTTTGTGAAATGTCAATTCAAAATCCATCTAGAGATATAATATTTAACTTTAAATATGTGACCTTTGTACCCAAATAAAGTCTAAATGTAAACACTAATCTTTTTCAAAAATGATATAATCGTGTAAAGAGTAAATAGCTAAAATTGGTCGGAAAATTATAAACATCGGTCAAAATATATATATTTTCTTGTGTTGGTAATCTTGAAATAATAAAAAGTTAGTTAAGATAGACAAAAAAATATTTCTATTCTATTACTCCATCCGGTCCTATATATAAGAGAGATTGATGCATCTAATCTAGATACATCCATTTTATGATGAATCTAAAAAACAAACTTTCTCTTATATATAGGACTAGAGGGAATAACTTTTATCGTAGGTACTATGACGTGATATGTTAATTGATCATGTTTTTGTTTTGCGTTAATCTCATAACAATAACTTACACTTCATATTTATTAATTTGTCAGTAACTAGGTGAGATTGAATATGGATGAATCGTGTAAAGCGGAAACAAGGTGGATTGTGGAGGCATTATATTCGTGTTAGTAAAGGAGAGTGATTAGATGATTTCTCGAAGTTTGTATGGTGTTTGTAGTGCTTGTATTGCATAATTATGGGGTGTGTTGGAAGGTTTGAGATTGGTGGAATTACATGTTGACTCTCAAGTAGTGGTTCATATGCTTCAAGGGTTTAATGTAACAACTTCTTCTTGTTGGAGCTTGGTTCGTCGAATTCGACATCTTCTACAACTTGATTGAGAGATTAAGATTCAACACACATAACGTGAGACTAATCGTTGTGCTGACATGTTAGCAAATGTAGGGTGTGATACCTATAGCTCTTTAATTTTGTATGAGTCATGTCCGGCTCCTCTTAATTTTCTTTTTGCAGTTGATATTACGAGAGTTGCTACTCCCCGTCTAATCTGATTGTAATCATTTTCTTTAGACCTTTTGACCCTCTTATATATTTACCAAAAAAATTGTTATTGAGATGACCTAAATTTTATAAACAAATGAATCTATCACGAATTGGTATTGATGCAAGATAACATAAAATGTGCATCACAACCTTTAACAATAGCAAAACATCAAATGGTGTTGAGTTGAAGTCATATTCAAACTAAAGATTCTTGTAGTTCTAGAACATTCAACTACATGAAAATCAGAAATAAAGAACTTTTTTCGTCTAATATTCTTTTGTTGGTATTTGGCATTATTTTCGGTCTTCAATTTGGATTATTCATAGCTTTACCTTCTCTATGCACCGCAGGTAAGTTGCCGAACGACCTATTTTAAATGACATTTTACAATTTTAAAGATGTATTTACGAATTTATAAAGAGTAAAAGACAATTTGGCTGATGCTTACAATTTCAAATGCCAATTTATCTATTCATTCGACTCAAACTTTTAATGGAGTTAAGTTTTAGAAGATCTCCGTAGTGCACATGATTTTTTATAATCACATTTAACCCTCCTATCAAAAGAGGAAGATATATTTATGAGAAGAAAAACATTTTCACAATTTAGAATAGACAATTGCTCATTTAACTCCACCAACCTCTAACTAGTTAATTTGACAAAGAAAAATGGCATAAAACCTTGGTTTAGAACAATATTAATTAATGACAACATAAACTAATTAGCACCTATTGGATTTTCCAATTGTTTTCCTTCTTTTACTTTTCATTCTTTCTTTCATTTTTTCCAACTTTACCAATTAACTACCTCTTCTTATTTTCCTACTATTTTTGCACTTTTGGAAGAGGCTTTCCTGCAAGGAATGATTTGAATAATTGAAGGGCTGCTCTTGGCTTGAATAGTGGCACTTCATGACCTGCCCCTCTCACTGTGGCAAATGTTAGTCCTTGATACACTTCTGTCCAACCTCCAACCTTCACAAAAAAATAGGAAATTTTCTTATTATGCAAGCAAAACTCAAATGAGTATTCCATTTATATAACTTTTAGAATCTAGGTCGCAATCCGTATAAAACCGGCTCGTAGAAACAATAAAGTGACGAATGACTCCCAACTCAATTAAAGACTTTATTTTATCGAGTGTGACACAAATATCTTGAATAGACTCTGATGTCATTTTCAAATTTTTGTCGGACCTCATTTGATCCTGACAATACTAATAAGTCGGAGATGCCTCATACTTATAAGTCATTTTCAGGTTTTATCTCACCCAATTTAGACTCTTAACAATGCATGCTAGGAGAAGATCATTTTCAAGGTTTATCTCACCCAATTTAGACTCTTGAATAGTTTCCAATAATTTTTTTTTCATTTCAAATTTTTAATATATGATAGAAGAAGATCAAATATTGAATTGAACTCACCTGATTTTTGACATACCAAGGATACCATGGTATTTTAGTTGCCAACTTAAGCTGTGCAAGTGCATATCTTGTTGCTGTTACTGGAACCACTGAGTCTACATCCCCACTGAATGAACACAAATGTCAAACATAACATAAGTTAGAGATACATAAAATGAAATTAATATCTAATTTGATGTTTCTAAGTTCTAACATTTGGATACAAAATTAGTGAGACAAATTTCATGTTTTTCAATGTCTAATTTTTGGATGCCAATATTACTTTTTATATCTATAAACGAAGCCACAAATACCACTGAAACTCACACTCAACTTGAGATTCTAGATTTGAATCCGAGTGATGACGTTCAACCTAACAATATCGGCATGACAAGATACTAAAGACTAAAAGAGGAAAGCCATATGTGCATTTGAAAACCAACCTGAAAACCCAAACTCTTACTCCATGAGCTATCAATTCTCTATAAAGTGGAAGAACAGATACATCTGTATCATTCCAATTTCTATTCAAAATTTCACTGCAGCAAATGAAAATTAACTAAATTAACCATCAGCCAATCTTTAATTTGTACAATAAATAATCACTTTTATAACTTAAACTTGTGACATCAAAAGCAAATTCACCTGCAAGCAGTCCATTTATAAGGAATGCCAGTTGTGTTAGCATGAAGTGCTTTCTGAACATCAGGCCTATTGTAGTAAACCTCTGCATATTTTTCTGTACATGGATCATAACCAGCCATTTTCCTAAATTCCTGAGAACATACAAAATTTATTTCCATTAGACAAATTAATCCATATAATAAGACTACTTTATACAAAATTAATGTGATATATATATATTACAAATGCTTTGATAATGCTCTATACTAAATATTGTGTAAGGTAGCAAAATCATTGTCCTCGAGGTGTAGTTTGGTGATATGGGTTGAGACGTTGAATGCGTATTTAACATGATATCTATAATGCAATATACATCATCATTGCGGGGATAGCTCAGTTGGGAGAGCGTGATCCACGCTCACCGCATTTGCATATTTTGCATATTTTTTCCTTCTTAAATTTCTTTCTTAAAAAACACACGCCGCTAACAAATTTCACTCTGACTAAAAAAATAATAATAAATCTATTAAAAAAGTCATCTATTTGTACGGCGAAACATATATATTTTTGACTAAAGTGCCCTTATTGTAGTACGTTTTAGGCCGTAATCCTCTAATTCGCAAAAAAAGGGGAATGATAATATAAAGTTCAACTGAAAGGTAAATAAAATCTATTTTGAGACAGACAATGCAAACAAAACACAAAGGAAGTATACCAAATGAGGAAGGTGGGGCAACCGAATGGTGTGGAGGGTACCGGACGAGCTACCATCGGAATGGTTACATGGAGGAGCATAGATATTGTACTGATCAATGTTGCCAAATTCTTGATCCATGGCATAGCTATATAGAGATTCACATTCATCAGATTCTTTCTGGTGGTGAAAATCACAAGTGCTAATGAGTTGTTTGTATGTTTGATCAGAAATCATTGCATGGCTCCACCAGTATGTCACTGTGCCCAAGTTATCATAATAGTTGTCTGTCACTGCATTTCCAACCTACATATATTAAATTAACATAAGGTACATGACCATCATCATTATTTTTCTTTGCCAAATAAAGATTTCTAATTTATCTTTGTCCAATGTGTATAAGATATTGAATAAAAAAAATGTATAAGATATGACTTTCAAATGAACTTAAAAATTGGCACCTATGCATGTCCCCCATCCCTCGACACAGATTCACACAATCAATATATTAGTGATCGTTGGATTCATATTTATCGGTTAAAATTAAAGCATGCATATATTGTGAATTGTCTGATGTGAATTTAACGGTCACCAGTATACTACTGAATGCGTGAATGCAGAGATATCCTAAGGTAAGGAATAAAATTCAATTTTTAGTAAATAGAACAATTACATAGTGAAAGAAAGTAGATATTTACCATTATGCCCTTGAGATTGATAGGTTGCTTGGCTTTTATGTTATATGTCATGATTTCCTTAGCTAATTGAGGGACATAGTGTCCTGCATAGCTCTCTCCTGTTATATATAGTTCCCTATTCTTGTAACGTGGGAATCTTTCTAGCCACTGGATTACAAATTCCAGAGAGTCCTGGGCTGAACAGACAATTAAGAAATGGACAATTCATTAGTATCCTTGGAAAAATATGTTATGTATTTTTTTTCCTAGTAACTTATAATTTTGTCTTTTGTCTTATGTATTATTAACTGAATTATGCTTAGAGGAACTATTATCTATTTATTTATACATGCAAAGAAAAACAACCATATTGTAATTAAATATGTAATTAAATTATATATCTTTTTTTCTGTCCTAAAATTATGTCTTTTATCTTTTTAAAATTTCTATCTTTTAAATTTTAATTAAAGAAGACATCTTTATCTTACAAGTCTATATTATTTTATATAAAAATCATACTAGAATATTTTTTGCTTATAAATATGACCGGAGAGTATATGATATTAGAATTTATATATCTCTGAACAACCCACAATTTATATCAAAACATAAGTCGAATGAAAAAAAATAAAGTTTAAAAGAAAGATAGTTATGATCTTACGAGTCAATTTTAAGATGAATTAAAACTAGTATAAAGTAAAGTTGAATTAGATCTAGGGATTACTCATATTTTTCATAAATAATCACATTTCAGAAGTTTCAATTATGATATTTTTCCTTTTTTTTTTGTTGGTACTGATGATGTGAGTGCTTCAAGTACAATATGTGCGAGTAGTGTCCACTAAGAAGCCAGTACTCGTGTGGGTCAATACATAATTAAGTGATGAACATAGGACCACCAAAAATAATGGCCCATATCGTTATCACTTGTCAATTTGTAACTAAAATTAGTGAACCTAGTCCATTGACAAGGTAAGATAGGGCCGGTCAAAGGATAATGCCACTAAAAGATTTGTCTCGTGTCGAAAAATTGATATTTATATGCATGAACCGCCAATGATGGCGGTAATTAATTTGAAAGGGAGTGCATTGGATCTTACCAGTGCGGCGGTCACCGGTGTCAAGGAGATCGGAAGAGCGGTTGGTGTAGGAGAAACCGACGCCGGCCGGAGCTTCCAAGAATAAAAGATTGGCCACTGTGTTCCATGCAAACTTGTTAATGTAAAGCCCAGAAGTTGTTTTGTTTAATCTAAATGGGCCAATCTCTTCAGATGCACCATATGCCACTGATGAACAACCTGGACCTAATTATCCACAAAATCACAACAAAAAATTATGGATTAACCTTAAAATGAAACAGAATACGCATAATGTACATTCTACGCTATCATCTAATAATGATTATGTATTCTGATAAATCACTCTATTATATCCTACTTTAATAATATGACATGACAAATGTTTGATTTTTTTATTAAAATAATTAAATGTCAGTATAAATTAATTTATATTGATAGAACATATTCATTAAACTCTATTTAGAAACCCCCGCTATTTTGTAAATGTGTGTAAAAGTAATTGTTTTTATTAAGATTGATTTCCTTTAACATGACAAAATACCCACCACTATTTCCTATATATGGAAGAAGAATAACAATGACCTCCTGTACACCACATAGCGCAGCCTTGACAGTTTGACAGCCGCCTAGTAAAGGCCAAAAATTAGTTACCTATCTGGTCTTGTAATTGGTCACGTACTCCTATCGATTCTTGGAATCCATGTAGAAAAACCGATTTGTTCGATCGACCCTTCAATATTGAAGGGTCACTCGAACAGATCGTCATTTCAACGTGAATTCCAACACTCGATAGTTGGGTTCATGACCGACTATAAAACCGGATACGTTACGGTCCTTTGAACCTTTTACTAAATGAGTGTCAAACCAATGAGTTTGTGCTATGTAATGTTGATTTGTCATAGGAGGTCATTGTTATCTTTTTTCCATAAATAGGTCATTATTATCCTTCTCACATGATAAGAATACGAGGTCTGATATACAATCCTATTGTACATCTTATTACTACTAATATTTTTCGATTCACCTAATATCATACTCTAATAATTTTTTTTAAGTGAAATCATTAAAGAAAGCACCAGAAAGTTAAATAAGAGTAGGTAGGATGTACTAGTACAATAAATTCAACATATTGACATTGCCATTAAATGTAACTCAAAAACAACTTCTCACCTACATATTTAAAACCGATTTTAACGATACGGTATAAAAGAGGAAAAATAGAATAGGGATTCTATATGAAATTTCAATTACTAAATCTAAATGCATGGTTAAGTTGATGGCACTAGCTATGCTACTAAATATAGGGTTGCATTTATGGTCCACCATTGCATGCTGACAAGTTGCATAACAGAACATCAAATAATGACCCTATGAATGAAGGTGATTAATAATTAATTAATGAGACTAGTTTTAGTTGCTTTAAAAAAAAAGCATTAAGCTTCATGCGTGCGTGAGTACTCATTTCATAAAAGAAAATGAATGAAATATTTATCATGAAATTTAAATAAATTAGTTGTTCAATAAATATGAAAAGAGAATACTGTAGTATTTATTTATACTTGGTAAAAAAAAAAATACAGTATTTATTTATAATTAAGGTCGAATAGAATATTGTATTAAAATTTGCAAAACACACCAAGAAACAAAAGAGACATTAAGAACCAAACTAGCAATTGATAAAAAGTACTAGTTCCAAGTACTACAATAGTATAAATTGTTTTGACCATAAATTGAGAAATATAATTAATATTATATGAAAAATAGAAATTATGAGTTAATTTATAAAATTATCTTTTATTAACGATATGAGAAAGATAAATAAAAGAATTGAAAAAAGCGAAAGTAATAAATAGTTAAGGTGATAATAGAAAAAACAATATTAAATACTTCATTGATAATGTAAAGTGATTTATAATTTGGTATAACTTGTTTTCCTCAAAGCAACTTATAATTTGGTACGGAGGGAGTAGTACATTTGAAAATCAAACTCGGTAATGAAAGATACTTGGTTTTATAATTTTGATACATTTGAGTACTATAGTACTCTTAACACATTTAATATTCAAAATGATTATTTTCTTGGTTTTAATTATAACAAAATGTTAGTAACATGTGTCTTTGTCTTAAAGACACGTGTTAAAAAAGTAAATATAAATATATAATTCTCATGAAACTTGTGTATTATATTTTTAAACATTAAATATTTTTGTATTATTAAATACAAATTTCTAATTAGTTAACAAGACCCTAATTATAAATAAAAATAAATATAATAAAATTGATATATTTAATTCAATTTAAACCAAAATAAACCAATTTTCTAACATCCACTTTTGCGAATACTTCTTCCAAATATTAATATAATTTTTAGATTTACGGAATAATTGGTATATTTGATATATTTTATAGACTAAATCAATCAATCATTCTATAAATTTTAAAAGTAAACTTTTTATTACATTAATTATTAATGACTAAAGGGAGCAACAAACTGACCAAAAGAGAAAATAACAAAGACAAGAACTTTCACCGTGGCATTGTGTGTGTAAAGTTGAGTTGCTTTGTACTCCATTCATTGTTATTTCTTTGGTCATCATTTCAAGCTATCCATTAGCAATGCCAACTACTTCATGTGGGCTCTCTACAAACACTTCCTTTTCTTTTGGTTTTTTTAAATTCCAATAGTACAAATATTAAATGCATTTCAACCCCCAATTTAAATTTTCATTATTTTCTTACTTCATTAATAATGTACTGTAATGACCTTCCCCCTCTAATTTTTTTTAATGACATAGAGTACTCCCTTCCAAAATTAACCACATATGAAGCCATATTATTTACCTTTACTCTTGTTAATATCTCACATAAAAATTTAACTTTATTATCTAAATCACTCTTGCATAATTTCATTTAGTCATTGATTATGAAAGTAGGATGAAAAGAGTCCATTTTTACTTATATTTATTTATTTATTACAACTTAAATATTCCAAAATTTACCTATACTATTTCACTATAGATTGAGTATGGAGTAAATATAAAGAAGCTATAATTTTAAAAAGTCTATAGATGTAATAATAGTAGTAAAAAAGGTACTGCAACACAAAAAAGAACAAATGTTCTTGTTGTTTATGTTTTGATACTTCAAATCAAAGAAGATTTTAGTAGAAAGTAGGAGTAATAGTAAAATCAAAAACGTCTCATCAAGGATTTCACTGACCAATATGTTGGAAAAGGGTCTCACATTTTGTTGACTTGTTATGTCGGTAGTAAACTAGTAAGAAATTAATGTTTACATTTTTTTTTGCACCCTTTGTTAATTAATTAGCTTAATATTACCAAATGAGGAATAATCATACCACTAAGCAAATAATCAATATAACAGTGATAATTAACTTGCATGACATTTTCTTTTATCTTTTTAATACTAGTATCTCTCATGTTTTTAACAAAAGAGTACTGAAAATTAATTAAAATTAAAGACAAGTAAAATAAATATAAAAAAATCATGATATTTTTCTTTTACTAACATTATATACTAGTAAATTAAGAAGAAAAAAAATGGTGTGTGAGAGAGACATAGAAGAAAATGGTGTGGGTGGGGGGTGTATATAGTATTAATTAAAGTTCTAACCTCCATTAAGCCAAATGACAAGTGGTTTGTTGAGAGGATTTTGTTGAGCTTCAGTTAACCAATAAAAGAGAGCTCTACCAGCTTCATGATTAACAGTAACATAGCCAGAAAATTGCTTAAACAAAACCTTAGGTTGACCAGGAAGCTCCAAAATCCTATCTTCTTCTTCTGCACCCCCTCCTTTTGCTTCAACAACATTAGTACTTTCTCTAAGTAGGACCATGACCAAAAAAACCATTACATGAACAAAGATATTTTTTCTTTGTTCCATGATTTAATTAATTTTTAGGCTAAAATGAAATGAAAAATATGAAGAAAATTGGAAGAATATTTTTATAAAGAAAAAATGAGTTTAAGAGGAATTGGAAAATGTCTCTCTCGCAACACTTGCTAGTTGTCTATGAGAGGGATAGGAAGTTAGGGGTGTCTGCCCTTTAGGAAGGATTAAATAGGAGAGAGAATTTGAATGTGAGGAAGGAGTTATGAGTGTCATAAACAATTTGGGTACTTCACCTACAAACTAAACTTTCATTCAAAATCCTATTTTGACCTATTTTGTATAGATACTAATTTTGGTTTATCTAATAACCAAAGAATGTTGATATAAAAACTGTAGAGGAAGAAATTTGTCTTTTCAAAGAAAAAAAATATACTGTTATGGTTGTGGAAGTACTATTTGTGAAAAAGTTCACTATTCCTAAATGTCAGATAGTTTAGTTGCATGGGTTAAAATGTTCAAGGAGTAGTAGTATTAAGTGAATATTTGGTTTTAATTTTAGAGGAGATAAAATTGATTTTAGATGTTTAGAATTGATTTTTACCTGTTTAATTTTTTTTTTAGAATAGAATTAATTCTACTTGATGTTAGAAATTGTAGTTTCCGATTTTAGAATTGGTTTTTACATTTAAATTTATTATTTAACTCACTTTATATGAATGTATCCAAACATAAATAATTTTACTTCAATTCAATTTAAATCAAAATTAATTTTACAGAATCAATTCACTTAAAATAAATATTTCTCACTATAGAATTAAAGATACGCGAAAATGAGTCATGTGTTAACTCGTGTCTTTTAAGTGCTTATGTTTAGAAATTTTAAAATAAAATTTTACATTAAGAAAAATAATATTGACTTATAAATAGTTGAATACAATATTTTTCCTCTTTAATAAACTAATTTTTCTAAAAGTTAACTATTTCAAATGATGTTATTTATGTTTTCAAAATAATTTGTGGTAAAACCAAAAAAAATAATTTGTGGTAAAACTTTAGTTGAAATTTTCATCTAATTAATTTTATAAATAGTTGTATTTTTTTTAAACAAAATAAGTTCATGTAAAAGAAAAATGCATTTGACTTCATCTAAACATGTGTAAGTAAAGAAAAACACATGTAGTATATGTTGGATTGCGGCAAATTTATCAAAATTAAATTGACATTATACTTTTATTGAAATTACAAAGTATATTTTTGATACTACACACTTGAACTACTATTTTTCTTGCATTCCAAAGATTTCGCTTTGATATTTCAAAACTGTACAAATTGGAGTTTCACGTGGGATTTTGATTCCACGCGGTTATTGACGTCACATAATTACTACTCCTAACTATTTGATTTGGAAATAACATTCAAGATCATTTATAGTTAATTTTATTAGTGTATAATCTGAACCGTTCAATTTTAAATCAATGATCAATATTTAAAATTGTATAAAACTGCGTATTGCTGCTACAACAACAAATCCTAGTATATTTCACGTGAAGTTAATCCACATAAAAACAAAACATAGTTAAATTAAAGTATAACTTTTACTAAAATGCGATTTAATCATCTTAATTCTCATAATCTTACCGTCAATTCAAATATTCATATTAACAAACCTCTCATTGTAATTTCAAATTCATGTTTGTGAGTCTCAAGGAAGATATGAATCACGAGTACATTGTACATGCATGCATATAGTTAGCTAGGAATTTCAATAGAGTAAGTCTATATGTGTATTTGTAATTGTAATAGATCGACTTTTGTTTTATTCAAAATTAATACTATACTATTTTTTGATTAGGTAATTCATACTCATCCATTAACATAAAAAGAAGGTTATGGTATTAAATGGCAACAAATTCAGGCGAAGATGATTTTGATGGGTTCTTAAATTAAATCATAGTAGTATGCTATGCAACTGGCTCACATGGTCTTCGTATGACCACAAAAAACCTGTCACATTTGATCTACCATTAATTAAGCACAAGAACTTTGACTCACTCATATATTCATTTTTTTAATTAGATTCATCCATGCAATCCTACAATGCTTCGATGGACTTTTTGTTCAGATAAACTAATTTAAAATGTCTAATTTGTCTTGTTCACTACCTATAATTGAAAAATTATGATATACTTTTGTCATACTATATTGTGTTGTAATAGTTGAAAGAAACTACTTTTTTGGCTAAAGTAGTTATGGTGCCTCTAATTAGTCAATTGCCAAACACTAAAAAACAAAATCACTACTTAAAAAAAAAATTTGTGACAAAAATTAGTTAAAGAAAAAATGAATGTTAATCCTAAAGTAAAATTTAGTGAAATAGTATTGGGTCTGCGGGAGTCTCACTGAATTCACCGAATTGAATCAACACATTAAATCTTAACAACTATAACTTTTAATATCATTTCCCACAAAATCTTAAAGTATTAGGTCTAGGAGTGCTACAAAATCTATAAGTAACTTTTAACACCATTTCACACAAAATCTTAACTAACATATACGTATAATGTAATATTCTAACGACTAACTATTTTCCATTAAAAAAAAAAAGGTTTAGGAGTGCTTTCATTTATATAAACGTCTCATATTGTTTATTGTAGTAATTAAGTGACGAGACTTTCCTACTTATTAGATTAATTATTTTAATTTGGAGTACACTTTAATTGTATTAAATTAAGTAAAAATTGAGAAAGACACTCACTTATTATTATGAGTTTTAAATGCCTTTACACTATTCTGCCTATAACCTGTATTGTGCTCAGAGGCCAGAATTGATGTAAAAGAACGTGATTGTCATTTACATTTTCTGAAAGAAAAGTGACTTCTCATTTTACCAATTTCATCAAACAACAACGTGATTCAGTGAGTAGTACTCTAGTAATAAAATTTAATGGATCAATAGTAAATTACAGATTCATCAAACACTCATCATCAATTAATAGTTTGATTTCGATGGATCGTAGTATTGATTAGTAATTTAATTTTCTTTTGGTATAATGATTGGTTTAATTTCTACCAAAGATTTCAATGGAAACCACTCGTGCATATTGTTGGATTTAAAGAAGAAAACAACATTAATTAATAATTAGCCATTTAGAGTGGTTTAATCAAGGATATGAAATAGTACGTATACTAGATACGTATAAGAAACTTTGTACTGGATAGTAGTATAATTAAACAAAACAAGGTATAATATCTTTTGTTGTTGAATGTGTGCGTGTGTAATGTTGCACTTTTGGTGTATATATTGTCGTTTGTGCTGACTGTCAAACTTAACTCCATGTACTGTACTTTGCAATCAAGCTTTTTGGAAAAGAAAAAAGTATCATGATCATTGACTTATTAAGACTAATTTTTTTAACATAAAAAAATCCTTCCATTTTACCCTTCTAATTTTAACGTTCTTTGCTTTTAGTTTTTAATATGGTCTTGTGCGAATTTTGGTTTTCATTCTTGTAATTTGCTAAGTCAGCTCTTTCTGAACACGTGGTATTTATCTAGTCAGCAAATTCTGATCATATGCCAATGTTTTTGTGTGATGTGACCACATTAAGTACTAAAACCAAAGTAATTTATATTATAGGAGCAAAATGAGATGATTTTTTTTACGGGACTAAAATCTAAATTCGCTAAATTTACAGGGACCAAAAACATATTTTATCCAATTGATTTCTTAAAAATTGAATTGATTCCGTCTCAAGAATTTATTATACTTTAAACTAGAAATCGTAACTTTTGAATATTCTAGAATTGATGACTTTTACACTCAAATTTGTTATTTAGCTTAATTTTTACATTAATATATCCAAACATAAATCACTTTATTTTCAACTAAATTTTGGTAATAAGAATAAATTTTATAAAATTAATTCTGCCAAAATCAATTTTTATACACTATATATATTTAATTGGTAGTAGCACTAATTTCAGTCTTTCATAACGACGAATTTTAGATATCAAATTTTGAAATCATTTGATAAATGAATATCTAAATCGGTCGTTAAATGAATTACTGATCTATCCATACTAATTTCATTCTTCATGACAACCAATTTTAGAGATCAAATTTTCAATCCCTTAAGTTAATATTTGGTTTTATTTTAGTCCCCCAATTTTTTTGTTTAATTTTAGTTCATAATTAAAACTACAAACATTATATTATATAATTTGGACCTTTAAGCATTTGTTAAGTTATGAACCTTTGGTTCTTTAAATTAAAAATATTATCATATTTTGGTCTCTAATAAAAGAATTAATTTGGCTAAATTTATAATTAAAGTATAAAATGTCCAACTTTCATTTTTTAAAGGACTAAAATGAAATGAAAAAATTTAAATGACTAAATTATATGTAATTTAAGAAAATAAAATGAAACAAAAATATCTCAAGAGACCAAACTAAAATCTAAAAATAACTTAAAGAGACCAAATTGCACTTTCTAGCTGTCCTAACTCCACCACTAACTACAACATTGTTTGGTACCATAGAATGTAGAAGGACCAATACATGAGAGCAAGGAAAATTTCTTGAATGTGTGCTCTCTTTGTTTGGTTTGTTTAGAAACAGTGGAGGAGAGAATATGTTTGGTGGGTCCCACGATAAAAGTGGTTCCCAATTTCGAGAGAAAGTTCGTAGAAAGTAGGACTGAGCATGAACCCGAGATTCGACTCGATACTGATATAACCGATAACACATTGAAGCATTCAGTCGGGTGTGGGTCGGGACTCGAGTTAACAATTGCGAAAAATTGGACATGAAAGGTTATATACGGGCGGGTGCAGGTCTCTAAAATTCTATCTCTATAATCGAAACCGACTGAACAACCATTAAAATGCAAATTAATTTTTTTTCCTTCTCCCCCTCTCAATCTCATATATTCTTCTCTTTGTTGTTTTTATCCATCTTTGATATAAGACATAAATGTTATATTTTACAAAGCTTATAAGTCACTATAATATGTTGATGAAGGATATGCGAAAGATATTCTAATACATTTTTTAATTTAGTTCGCCTATTCTTTGTTGCATTGTGTACGACGTATTTAACTATTAGAAAATTATGGATATTTGAATAATGAAGGAGTTTTAGATGTAAACAAAGTTTCAATATAACTCATAATAACCGACATCCGAACAAAACCAAAATATAAATGGTCGAAATTAGATTCAAATTAAATGGTTGCAATTTTTATCGGTTTAGTGATTTTTGGCCCAAAACCGACCGATGATCAGGCCTGGTAGAAAGCATCTTTTTATGTCTAAGTGCAAATGTATGTGGCTAAATATTTAGTGACCGAACTATTTTAATATATAAGTGGCTAAATATTTTTTAAACCAGTTAGTAATTCAGTGTCTAAATTGATCACTAAGTAATTTTGGACCGATTTAGAATCTCGTTAATGTGAGTGATCGGCTTAACATTTTCAGTTTCTAAACCGGTTACTATACCATATTATTTTGTTTAGTGAAATTAACCTTAATCATAAATAAACAAACGGAATATCTGTGTTAGATAATAAAGTTTTTGGGCTTAAGTTATTGGACCTTTATACTAATAAGTTAGAGTCCATTATGTATTATTATTAATTCTCTTGTAACCCTTATTTTATGTTATGCAATGCTATAGTAATATTATTGGAACCCTAGCCGTTTTTATCTTTGATAATCTCTATAGTTAACAATCTGAACTAGATGTACCAAACCCTATTGGCAAATCCCACATTTTCATCAGATATTGTTCATCCGGTTAGTAATTGTAATACACAAAATGGTTAAACAACTCAAACAAATTTTACCATTTTCATGAAATTGAAAAATTTAAGACTAACAAGAAAACTGATTCTTTTCTTGTTAGAGGCAAACAAAAAAACAAGAAAAAGATAAAAGGGACCCTATTTCTACAGTGTTCTCTTTTCTTGCACGCGAACTATAGAGATATGAGATACCATTTGAATCTGAAAATAGAATTGTTATAAATGGTTGTGGTCACTAGCATAGCATCATGATGGCTCTTTTGGACTTGTGTATTGTTAAGTTGGCCTACATGCATGTTGTAAATGTGATTCACAAATAGGCTACAATTTGAACCACTAACTTTTTATCTGTGCCACATGCTTAGCATTATTTTAGTAATGGCATCATTTTGGGTACCATGCAGTGTACTCAGATATTCATTTTATAATCAATTTCTTGCCTAAAAAAAAAAAAGAATTTTATTTATCATATCTAATATTAATAAATTAAAAGTAATGCTATAGAGAATGTATGGAATTATTGTAAGGCTATCTGGACTCCTTCTAGTAAGGACAGATTGATCCTCTTCACCTCTCTTCTTTTCTAGTTTTTGATTTGAACTCAAACAGGAGTCGGAATAGCTACTTGTATTTCTTTTGTATTTGACTCGGAAACCACCACAAAGAGAATCACAAGCGCAACTAGGGAGCGACACAATTACCCTTGTGAAAAGTCTCCAATAAGACCGGTAAAAATAATAATAATACTAGTAACAAATATTAATATTTATTTTTCATATGAATAATTCCTCATAGCTAGCTACTGTGTAAGACAAATTAATCTTATGATTTCACTTCTTTTGAAAATTTATCATGAGTAAACAAAATTGGTAGAAACAAAAACTACCCTAGCAAGATCCTACTATAAACTTCATGTTGGCACCAAGGCATTGATTAAAAAGACTGAGAAAGGTATTTGTCATTGTCACATCTGATTGGTCAATGGTCATCTTCTTCCTCAAGACCCGCATGAATGATCTACGTTCTTCCTATAATTTATAAAATCCCAAATAGTGGCAATAATAATGCTTAAATAAATAGTAGATATGATATCCTATGATCCCTACTTGCCATTATTGCATTGACATTTATCTTCATATTCTTATATTTTTTATATGCAGATAAAGTGATAAAATTCATAAACATAACTATGAGATTTTAGATTTTTTTTTTTGCTTTCACTATCGATATTCATCTCGTTGAACCGCCTAATTTGATTTGGGAGTTAGTGCTGACATCAAATAATTCTAGCTCCCTTCCGATTACAGTTGCAGGAAATTAAATTATGATCTTTCCTACAAAGTCCAGCGTCAATCAATACTTAACTAACGATTGTTCAACATTTTAGATTTAAATTCAGATGATATTATCAGTATAGTCTATCAATATGGATATTAATAATTGAGTTAAATTTTATGACAATTATTTAATAGTACAAATACAAGATAGATTAATAAGAACACGTGAGTTGCATCTAAATTTCAGATAGATTAGTAAAATATTGCACGTAGCTATAAATTGTCACTGAAATCATGCTGTTTATGTATATATATTTGCGTCACATACTAACGTTTTCTTGAGTCCTACGTTTCCTTTGTATGTTACTTTACTGAGTATCCACTCCAAATCCAAATTGTTTTGTGATATGTTCTATCTCAGCAGTGAGTGAGGTAGTTTTGGATCAATTATTAGATTTATTGTCAGATCAAGAAATTGTGCCACACGCATTCATCCTTTCATTAAATTATAAATTCACCATGCTGTACTTTGTATAGTAGTAGCAGCTTGTTTGCTCAATGCAATTTTATTTATAATTTTTTTTTATCATGTTACCAATACGAAATTTTCATTGTCATTTAGCAGTAATTAATCTTCTAATCTTCGTCAGATAACCTATGAGACATATAAAGAGGATTCTTTCTTTCCGATTGTTTTTTTTATATACAAGAGTCAAATATCAAATCTCTGAGTCAAAATTTCTTACCTAGTAGACTGATAGCTTTTATTAAACCCATCATCATGTTGTACATGATGCTTGTTGTAGGAGTAGCTTGTTGGCTCAATGCAATTAATTCAACTTATATATGTGCCAGCTTTTTATTAAAAAAACAAAAAATTATGGACCTATGATAATGCATACAATGATGGACCTATAAACAGCCCAAAGTTTGAGTTTATTTTTGGGAGAAGGCCCAAAAATAGAGTTAAATGATGGTCCTTTTTTTTGTACAGTAGTGATGAGTTCATAAATATTGACTGTGCATCTTAAAATCAAATTTTAACAAGTAACTAGAATTACAATAAAAGAAATATTATTGTAATTCAGTTTCCGTAAATGATGCTTTAACAAAAATGGGATCAGTCCTCATGGGACTAGGACTGTTTATGGAAAATACTGTAGACATTAAAAATTACAGAATTTTTTTATAAAGACTAAATGAAAATTTGAAATTTCATATAGATTAAAAAGAAAAATGTTGTGGTAATAAGCAACATTTTTCTTACCCATAACAAGGCAATAACTTCTCTTCCCACCTCACATACATATTTTTTTTCTACCCCCAAAATACGTAGAAAATTTCGGTTTCTATTTAACGAATTTTTTTTTAAAAAAATTTCGAGTTCTATTTACCGAAATTTTATGCGTGTTTTGGGGGTAGAAAAGAAACATGGGGAGTGGGAAGAGAAGTTTTCTAACAAGGCAAACAATGGTGGGCCTATAAACAGCCCAAAATTTGAGATTTGTTAGGTGAAGGCCCAAAAGAGAGTTTATGCTCCATTTATTTTTTAGGCATGAATGTGGATGTTTTTTCTTCTTTTCTTTCTTTTTGTCGGCAGTGTTTCACTTCGATTAGGAGTTGCTCACTTCGTTCTCTAGAATAGGAGAATCTTTTTTAGTGTTTTGTTTCGGTGTGTTGTTTTGGTTTGATGCTTTGCTTTTCGCTTTGTACTTCTTCCGGTCTAATCTTTTGGTTAGACTACCTCAATAAACTTCTATTTATCGGAAGAAAAAAAAGTGATGCTCCATTTTTTGTTGTTGATAATACTGGTCCATCTTTTTGTACATTAGTGGTGATTGATAAATGACCATGTGCATCTTAACTTTGAAGGTAAGAAGTTGAAGGATCATAAGTCATTTTTTGATGAAAAGAAAAAATAGTAACATTAATAACTAAAATTTTGTCTTTTTTTTTTATAATTTTTTTTAAAAAAAGAACATTAGTAGTAGAATGTTGTTAGATAATAGTTTGAGCTTAATTATATCCTTGAGTCTTTTGTTATAATTAGACTTAGAATTGTTTAGTATATAATGAAAGAATAACTCTTGTACTTAAAAGCTTTGCTCATTCTAATAGAAATCCTAGGCTCCTTTGTTTGATTATCTTTATTCTTAACAAATGCAAATTGTTAGTAAAACCTACAATTCAAAAACCTTGATGACAAAATTCAACCACAATATGCACTAGTTTCACCATTAATATATCAGATCCATAAATATTACATTTTAGTCAACTCTAACGGGGTGATGCCAATGGAAAGAAAAAATTATTAAATAAAAAAGCAACAAAATTTAATTAAAAAATATAAATATAATTCCTTTGACCTTTGATTTGGTTGCTGCATAAAGTAAGCCAAATTGTAGTGTGTGGATCATCTCATGTGACATGAGATATCTTAAATCTCCACATCCATTAAAATGGAGGCAAAGAGACCATACAATAAATTCAAGGGAGATAAAAGAATTTAAGTGTTTAAGGATCTAAAATTTTATATATACCAATTTTTAGTGGCCAAATTTTTTATATATACCAATTTCAGCATTTGAAATTTTGAGAGTTCAAATATCTGCATATATATCAAATTTTAAAATTAAAACAAGGCCTCCAAAATATTTTATGACAATTTGTGAATATTAGACATAAAAAATAATTGAGAATAGAATATGCAAAATGAAATTGGACCATGATGAAGTCCACTAATTAAACACAAATGAAATAAAGCAAAGTCAAACATGAGCTAACGGGTAGAAACAAGAAAGCAGCAAGGGAGGAAAAATATAAAATAATTGAACAATTCCAAAACTCTACATATATACACTTAATAAGATTCCTATAAATTGGTATTGGACAGTGAGATACAAATATCTATGTTACCTCATCAAATCTTTTTTTTTTTTCCTAAGATTAATTAGCCAGTATCCACTGATATATAACGTTCCAATCATATTTGCTCATATAAATATTAATATAGTCTATTTTAGAAAATAGTAAACACTTATCAATCACTGCAACTAGTTTAATATAGTAAAACATTCCTTTGCAAAATCAATACTATAACAACCCATACCGATTTATCTAGAATATCGACAGTAATGCACATAATTGAATCGGGAACATTAAATTTCATTACATATTGTCCGAATACATAAATAGGATTATAAAAATCCCGAGATAATTACTAATTTGAGCTAACAACTAAAACATAAGTAACTAAAATCTTATACAAAATATAAGATAACATGACGTCAGCTCAATCAACATAATCCAAGTATCATAACTCCATGCTCCCGTACCTTGATATCTCGACCAACCTAATAATCTGAAATCAAAATAGTGGGGGATGAGACAGTTACTTCGTCTCAGTAGGTTCATGCTACCCAGTTACTAAATTCACTGTCTTCGGGAATCGATTAATCAACCAAAAATCCCAAAACCTATTAGTCAGTCACAATATAAGGTCTTATATCATAATGTCATAAAGCAAATGGTGTATCACACAATATTATCTTGTTCAATTTTACAAATAGGACACTCCGAGGTAAGCCGATCTCAGAGGCCTCACAAATCCGTCTGCGATAATATATCGTCACGGCAAAAGCTTACAGTTTGTTAATTCAATTTATTCAAGATTGGATTCTAACAAATCCCAAAGATAGCATAGCTATCACCAAATCGTACCAAAATGTACACAAAGACTGACTAATTATCCGAATTATTTCAAACACTAATCACATTATCATTTATATATACAATTCCTAACAATAGACCACATTGGTTGTGTGAGGGTTAATACTATATTTTCAAAGTGTGAGTGTTGTATTATGATCCGGGGATATTATCGATTAAAACCAATTGGGTTAGGAGCACTGAAACCTTGTGTAAGTTAGAAAACAAGTTTTCAAAACAGCAGGTAGGTAAATCGATTTCCCTGGATGGGTAAATCGATTTACCCAGTAAAAATTTGCGTAATTTTCCAACTTTCAGAGGCATGGTAAATCGATTTCCCGGCTAGGTAAATCGATTTACCCTGCTAAAAAGATGATTTTCTGCAGTTTCAGTACAGCAACACACAACCAAATTCAATCCAAACTTCTCCAATTCACAGTACTAACAATTAACATTTTGTAAATATATACTAACACCATATTAAGCTAATTTGGGCAACCTAACTAGAGCTTATACACACAACCAATCTCAATCAAATCAATTGCATATATACATGAAAATTAATGTGAGCTAGTAATTAAATCATATGAACTGCAATTCTAATCCTAGAATTCATACAGACATCACCTAAAGGCGAACCCACCTGAAACTGAGCTTGGATTGTACCACCGACGTCTCCAAAGCTCGTCGAACAGCGGTATTTGCAACGGAACCACTTCAAACAGTAATGCAGATTTTTCTGCATAATTCTGCTTTATACGTCCAACTTCAGAAAATCCTAGCGACCTCATTTCTCAGCCAATTTCCACGAAATCGAGAATTAAGTTAGCTTTCCAATGAAACAAGTCTCGTTCAATTCGAAGTTATAGAGAGAAAGTTCATACCATTTTAGTGTAGCACTGTCAAACATCAATTCTGCAGAAATCCTGAGTTGATCCCTTAACTTCAAAAATTCGTCTCGACCTCAATTCTTGTCCAAATGTTATGAAACTGGTGCCCAATTGACCGGAAATGTATTAGCTAACTACAGGATCAAACGGAAATGAAAACGGAGTTGTGAGGAGAGAGTACAAACCATTTTAGTGAGGGTATGTCCAGAATACGAATTCTGCACTATCTCACAAATTATTCCAATTGTTCAACTTATAAATCCTTGGTTCCTAACTTCACAAGCAAGCTCTCCACCTCACCATCCAGAGCAATTGTCATAATCTTATTTGGGTATAAAAGATAGAAATTGCTAGGGTTTGAGAGAGGAATTGGGAAAGAAAGTCCATTACCTTGTTTCTATTGATTCCCAATCTAATTCTTCATGTGCCTTGTTGTTCCAATCTCTTGATTTGGGCAAAAAACTAAATTTCAATCTTGGCTTCTAGAATCATTGGAAAGGGAAAGATGATGCTTTAAACTAAAACTTACCTCACTTTAAAACTTACAATCTATGGGTTATGATTTTGTAATTGCATGTGAGAAATTCATGAAATTTGAAGATTCTATGGTGGTGTGATGATTTCGTGAGGAAGAAGAGAGAATTGAGGAAGAAGTATGAACAACTAAATTCGCTTGTCTCATAACAAAATTAACCTCAAAGTTTACGTGAGATGACATAAGAAGAATAATGTCGTCTCGAATGAATAGCGTAAACCAACAACTTTGAATCGCTTTCAAACTGAGCTCGCTCAAATCCACGATGATTAGCCTATTTCATAACATGTAAAAGGGTTTATGCTTCACCTTCCACTACGGAGTAAAAAGTTGCTGCCATTGAGTCAAGTCAGCCACAAACTTGTCATTGGTATCGCGAAAATAAAGACCCATAGAAGTCACACCGGAACAAACGACAAACGCAATATCAACATTACGTTTCGTTCATCCCACACTTGATTTCTCCCACCGAACCGGTCCGGGATCCTCAACAGAAACAACATTGTGATACTGCAGCTGGTGAACTGTAAACCACTTGTTCTAGACGACGAACACTATTCTTACAACTTGTCTCAATGACTGAATACACATATTGTGACACATGTTGGGGTGATGATAAATATTTAGACACACTATTTAACCACACTCATACTTAAAAAAATGTAGAAATAAAATAATATATAATTTTATGTGTGCACACTCAAAAGTTGTTTCTAAATAGTTGTGATTATAAAAAAAAAATTCAGAGTACTTGAGTCTGTTGGATTGTGCTTGGTGTGTATTCGACTGTCTAACATTTGGATTAATATACTAATTTGTGTCTAGTTGGGTATTTTATACTGCTTTTGTGTAGTTGGTTGTTTAATGTTGTATTGAATCGCTACATCAGGTTTTGCCCCTTAGCTATTTGTAGTCTTTTCTCATTTTCATATATTTTTCTTTGCTTAAGGTTTTATTTTACATAAATTTTACAAAATTATGTATGTCTCGCAAATTTAGTTTGATCTATGTGAATTTTAATTAATGATAAAAAATATTGAAGAGTGTATGCTAAAGATTTTGTTGTTAATACTCCCTCCGGTCTCAAATATAAGCAAAAGTTTACTTCAATCATTATGTTTTATCTCATTATTTCAATTTTATTCTTAAATTAAATATTGATTCAACCAATAAATGCAATGTTCTACACTTTTCAAGAAGGGGTATAATTTAAAATAAATTATTTTTCTCCTCAATCAATGAATTTAACCTACTTTCTTAAAGAGCGTGTTTTTTTTGAAATTTTGTTTATATATAAAACTAGAAGGAGTATTATTTTTCTTTGCCATTCAAAAAAATTGTTTTTCTTTGAAACTTATTTAATTTCATTGTCTAATTTGGGTGTGAATTTGACATGTTCAAGATGCTAATGAGGAGCTAGCAAGCAGCTTAATTTTGAAATTCAATTCAATGATTAGAGAGAATGACAATTAGGACAAAACTTCAGTTTAACGCATTACTTTATAGGAACATGAATGTCTAGTGCAATTGAAAAATATGATACTAATAATTAAACTTCAATTCCTTCAAATCGTTGAAAACAACAACTTGATGTTAACAACTCATACCAAATGTAGAATTTCATTAACTACAATAAACTAAAAATGTTGATAAATGGTCAAATTGAAACATCAAATTGCAAATCTTTTATTGATTATTAAATTTTGCACAATTGATCTTGTACATCACTCTTTACCTACTATGAATCCCCACAACAATAGATTACTGAAAGAGTAAAACCTTTCAACATTAGTTTCACTCTTCAAACACCTTGAAAAGCATAGGTTAATCCTTGCCACCCTTTAACATTTTTTATTCTTCAAACATGGCAGTATACTAGCTCCTAATTCGCATAAACACCATTATTGGAAAATTGGAGCTTAATGTTAATTATATTTTTTCGAATCTGTGTAATAATCCTTATTTTACATTCAAAGCATATAAAGATGCTTTCTCTTGATTCGTAAGAGTTTACTTGTTAATTCCATTTGATTATAAAATATAAAAATAGGCCAAATAGAAGAGTTTACTATTTAACCAACATAGTATGACATAAGTGGTAGATACTTTGGCCCCTTAACCATTTGGTCCTGGGTTCGATCCCCGGCCGGTGCGTATGGAGAAGCATTTGTTGGAGAGGTCAACCCCTTGAATGGATCTCAATTACCTCGAGGAGATTAGTCTCTGCAGTTGCGCGCGGAGGATACCTTTGATTTACCAAAAAAAAAAAACAAGAAGAGTTTACTATTTATCTATCGTTAGTTGGTTTGATGGTGATTAACTGTTATAAACAACTTTTTAGTTGTTCATAAATTGATGAGAAAATATCTAAAAATTACTAACAAACTATACTAAGCTAAAATAACCAACTTCGTTCATTGATTTTGCTTCCTTATTACATTCACCCATTGTCATCATATATAGCATTGACATCCTAACAGTCACAAAATATGATCTATCTAGATCCTTCTAGAATCATATAACTCATCATAGTCCTTAAACTACTTGGGTCTATTCTATTCTCTTGAGCCTAATATTAATTCATCACATTAACACATAATTTGATAGGGAGGACCACAGTTCAGTCCCTGCAATTGTGATCGGAAGGAGACTGAAATCACTTGATGTCATAACTGACCTTCAAAATCAGATTAAGCAGTCTAGTTGCCGGATACTTATGGTTAAAAAAAAAAAGTTTACTATTTTTTGTCAGTCTCATGAGATCTGTCTATACTGCCAATTTTTTGAGTCTTGATTTGGTGGATATCAGCATGTCATATGACTTGGTTTTTGTCGTCAATTAATCAACAAAATCGACCAAAACATGTGAATGATTTTGGTTTTGAGTCCTATTTGACCAAAAAGTGCCCAAAAGTTAAGCTTGCATTGTTTGGAGCGTGGGAATGTCATTGTCTCATTTGTGTGAGAAGTTTTTTTTTTTTTTGGACAAAATTTGTGTGGGAAGTTGAAATGTTCAAGATGCTCAATGAGGAGCTAGCAAGCAGTCTATTTTTGAAATTCAACTATTAAGAAAATAACAGTTGGGTCACAATTTCATGTCATCACAATTTTGTGATTAACTTTTCAGTTTTTAGATGAAGAGATTCCGATAATATGAAATTCGGCCAAAAAATAAATAAAATCGGATTAATATTTATCTATTTTAGAAATTGTATTTGGTTTCTCCTAAACGATTCATTTTTCTAAAAAAACATTCATTAGTTACTTGAGTTCAATCACTTGATTGAATTATTTTAATCAACTAATTTTTTTTGGTGTAATAGAAAAATATGGTAAACATCGTCCCATAAGTATAACTCAAATGGTAGCTACCATGGACGTTATTGGAGTGGCCGGGGTTCGAACCCCGGATTCCACGCTTCTCCACATTTAATATGTGTGAGTCTTGCCATTTAGGCTACTTGACCAAAAAAAAATATGGTAAACATCAAATCATTAAAAATATCCCAAAACTCGATTTTACACCATCATGACAACAAAATCTTATAGAATTAAAACATTGATAAATTACAAGAAAACAAAAACATCGATAAATGATAGGATTGAAAAACATCAAATTGCATATTTTTATTGATTACTAAATTTTTGCACAATTGATCTTGTACATCACTCTTCACCTACTATGAATCCACCACAGTAGATTACTAAAAGAGTTTCCATCATCAAAACCTTTCAACATCCTAATCTTCTTCAATGCATTTTTCTTATCATAAACACCTTGCAAAGCATAGGTAAACCCTTTCCACCCTTCAACATTAGTCTTATTCTTCAAAGATGGCAATGTCCAATCCACAAGCTCCTTAGCATAAACACCATCATTGAACAAAGTCTCGGTAATAGGCAACAACGGTAAAACTTGTATACTAAGCCTACACTCTCGACACTCGGATGCTGCCCACCATAGTTTACTATCCCTTTTATTCGCCCACAAAATACCAACAATCCTATTTTCTTTTGCAAAATCTTCACCATATAAATTATTTTCGACTTTCACATGCCACCATGTTTGCGCGGCATTAATTTCCAATGCTAAAAGCGTAGATCCGGTAGCAATAAGATTTTTGTCATTGTACGCTAGACCTACTAATGCGGCCGAATAGTACGCATTCACAGCTTCGCTCGAACTTTCTTGATTCCTTCCGTTTTCAAATTCAGTCACCCCGGATGCCCAAGAATGCAACTTATATGGATCAAAACACCTTAAAGTTGGATAAAATTTATTATCCCTTTGGCCCAAGTTCATAAAATCTTTCAAAAGTGAATAAACTATTGGTTTATACTTTTGTCCCCATAAAGGATCAATTTTTGCAAGAACCCCAATTCCATAAAGAAAATACCCTAAATGATAATGATGATCATTATAAACTCCAAAACCAAAATCAGCACTTGAATCATTAATCCCTTGTTGAGTAACTAATCCACCCCAACTTTTTTCATAAAAAAAACCATTTCCTTTAAAATTTCCATCTAACCATGGCTCAATAGTTTTCTTCAAAAAATTCTTAATAATTGGAATCACCTTAAAATAAGAAACTTCTTCAGCTATCAAAGCAAATCTTGCAGCCCTTCCAACAATCTTACCATAAAAATAAGATGAATTTGTTTCTATTGCTGAAATATTCAATTCCTTCACATCTTTAACAAGTGCTGAAACAATTTCATCATGTGATTCTTTTGTAACACCTTTACTAGAATGCCATGTTACATCAATAGAATCAGTTTTCAAATTCCATGAATTTCCAATAACACCAACAAGATCACCATCAACACTTCTATACTTAAAATCATTCAAAATAGTAACACCATGATTGTTACTTTTTGATAAAAGCTTAACATGAAGAGGGTGTGCTAGCATAAGTAATTCACCTGAATTTTTCTTTTGCCATTTATAAACCAAACCAAATTTCTTCTGAATGTTTGCATATCCCGAAACCGCGTAACAAGAGCTGAATTTATCGAGAATCTTCTCGTAATTCGAATTAGGAACAACCGCGAAACGAATTATCCCCGAAAATGGATCGGACTTAACCTCGGAACCATCATGATTTAAATTGATTGGTGAAGAAGTGTATATAATCCATTTCTGAGTATTGTTGAGCAAAAGAGTATATTTGGTTTTTTTGTTATCAAAAGAAGACAAAGAAACTATGTTATGCAATGTTGTGATTGAAAGAGGTGTTGGTTTTGTAACAGAAGCTGTTACAAAAGGACTTCCTCTAACAAGAAAGAATCTTAGATTTGAAGATGGAATATCAAGAGTTACGCCAAGATCACTATAGGATGAGATAAAATGCTTATTTTTTGTTGAGTTTGAGTGAGATTTTTGTGAAGATGAAATGGTGAGATCTGGTGAAGAAACTTGGTACAACATTGCTGTTGAAAATAGGAGAAAAGGGTATGAAACAGAAAGTGAAGAGTTTGAGGATTTGATGAGATAAGGGTGAATGTATTCAGGTTGGTCACCATTGTTGAGAACAAAGTTTTGGAAGAAAGAGTTAGTAGGGAGGGGTGTGGATAGTAAATTTTGTGAGAAGAAATTTGAAGGGTTTGGAAGGACAGTTGAATGAGTTTGAGGAAATAGGAAAGGAACAGAAGACATTGTGGTTTTGGTTGATAAGAGATTGTTACAATGTTTGTGTTGTGTGGTGTTTATTTTTCCTATGTTTTTATAGATGGGATTAGTATTAGATTAGGTGAGATAGTTGAGATTATAAAAGTTGACTTTAATCAAAATATTTTTTGGAAAACTTTTTTTGGACTAATTGTTTTGAAAAAACTTATTGTGATGTTAATGTAAAGGATATATCCGTTATGTAACTTATGTTTGTAGAAGTGTGATATTAGAATTTCAATTAGAGTCTTCCTAATAATCATTACTCTTTTCCTTAAAAAAAAAATAGTAATCATTTCACTTTTGAATGTTTTTAATTTGAAAAATATGAAGCATTTAACTGCATGCTCAATCGGTTTTATTTGAATGTTTTCTTTAGCCTTGTTTTTACCAAAAAAAAAATCGGTTTTATTTGTTTGAACAACTGCTTAATGAGTTTTAGTATAACAGTTAATGTCTTTAGTTTTGACTAAAATAATAATAAAAATAATAAAATTTAAATTTAAATAATTTTTTAGTGGTGACTCGGGTCGATTTCTGATCAACATGATGTTGAGGATATAATTATGTCGACCTTGGACTTTGCTATTGAGCTATTTGAGAAAAATTCTCTTCTCCCCTCTTACATGTCTTTCCTCCTCCTCAAAATTCCAATTTTGCTCTTGAATAAAAACTTCAGAACGTGTTTTCCGAAGTTTTCCTACTTCAAAGTTTTGGAAAAAGTTCGAAAAATACATTCTGAAGTTTGTATTTAAGGAAAAAAAATTCAAAAAACGCGTTCCGAAGTTTTATTCAAGGGCAAAAATGAAAATTCAGAGCGAGAAAAAATATATGGACTGGGGGAAAGTGAATTTTTCGAGCTATTTAACTCATTTTCAAGTAGGCTTCGTTGTTGGATAATGCATGGGATAACTGGAATAAGTCATTTATGCCCATTACACTAACCAATTAACAAAGGTTAAAAATGAATACTAATTTAAAAGATTTGAAGTAATGAATTACTCCATCCAGTTCTTAATATAAGAGAAGTTTTATTTTTTAGATTCATTAAGAATCTAATGTATCTAGTGAATAATAAAGACTAAATACATTAGATTCTCAATGAATCTAAAATATAAAATTTCTCTTATATTAAGGACCAATGAGAGTAATAGATAGAATGAATCTAAGATGGTTGGTGTTTGAAAGCTCACAAAGCCCTAACTCTTCAACAATCCTGTAGCCATCAAAGATAGAGTCTAAAAACCCTTAATTTTTCATTAAATTTCTATCAAATACATGATTTATGTGGATTTCGCGTGCACTAGGTGTAGCATCACATACGCGCGATTAGCGAAATTTCCATTTTGAAAACACGCTAACTTGCATCTGCGACTAATAGTCTCGCGTACACGTATTTAGCGAAAAGTTTCTCATATTTTTATTTTAACCTTTTGTGCACAAAAACTCAAAATACATATTTTTCTAGGCGACCAAGCTTTCTTCAATGGAAGGAAAAGCCGCATCAACAAATATTTACTCTGAACCGCCAATGGTCGTTGGCCTAGCAACGAACCTTAATATCCAAAATTGGAGCTTTCTGACTTTCATCGCTCCATGGTCGCTAGTCGCTACTAGTCACTTAGCGACTAACCCTAGTATCCAAAAATGGAACTCTCTGACTTTCGTCGCTCCTTGCTTGCTCGCCTAGCGACCAACCTTATGTTGGATTTCCCTGGACTCTCTGACTCAGCTTGCTACTGCTAGCTCAACGACTGTTACTTGATCAAAATATTAAGTTCTTTGAGTCCAATTCCATTAAGCTTCCATGTTCCTACAATAATAGTTAGATATAGGTATAAATGCTATAAAATTTCTGATTCACTAATTTAAACCAATATTGTGTAAAACAAGTTAATAGGTTCTTGAAATAAATACATAAATTTTCTGTTTTTTTAGCACTTATCAGTTATTCAGGACAATTTGGGTTCAACATGTGTTTTTTGTGCTCCTGCGCAGGAATCAGTGCGCCATTTGTTTGTTACTTGTCCATTTACTATTCAAGTTTAGTATAAAATTTTAGGTGCTTCAGGTACGTCACAACTCACTAGGCATTGCACTTTTTTGGGTCATGCTCATTGTTCACATCCTTTAGAGTCATCCTCGTTTTTAAACATGGTTTGGCCATAGTTTGACATGTCGTGTTATGGGGTATTTGAAGTCTCATAACGGTGTTATCCTTTCCAACTATTCTCTTCTTGTAAATGGATTTTTAAGAAATTCCCCCATGTCCTAGATAAGTGTTATGTTAGAGCTTTTTTTGTCTTTCTTGACTCTCTTTTGTGTGTGTGTGTGTGTTTGTATGTCTACGTGCACGCGCGAATTGATCCATTCTCCCACAAGAATGGAATGTCGTCAGAGTTGTGGACAATGGTTCCAAAATTATTCGTCAACGAGGAATGAAGGTCGGGTAGGTCAAAGTAACATTAGTGGTGGAAATATTGGAAATGAATCCAATTTTTCTATTTTGGGGAAGAACATACCTTTATTTGGAAGTGGAGCGTTTAGAAAAAGAATATATAGGAGACAAGAATCTGACTTAGCTAAATTTTGAACCAATAGTTGCTCAAGAGAATATATTATGAATGCGACAAAGGATATAAATGCATGTGGTACCGGTACATCCATGTATAGTCAATTTGAAGATGTGCTAAAAAAGAATTTTGGAAATAATAACGAGGACAAACTTGGAAACAAAAGGAAAAACATGGTAGAAAAACAAGGAATTAAAACTCTCAATCATTGGATCTGATAAAGTCTGACTCAATAAGCGTTCGTTGAAGTCAAAAAAGGATGCGCCTAAAAATCAGCCCATAAAGGTATCCCTTGCGAGTCATTTCACAAGGAAAGACAGAGGAGCAAACTATTGACAGTCTCCCACTAAATGTTTTCTTTCAAATTAACGCTTAGGTAGAATCATTATTAACGTACAACCAAACTTTTAATTGTTTTATTTAGCATGACTATTCCTTAAAATTAAAAAATAAAACCTAAAAATAAGCTTGTATCATAGTTTTTTAAGTCCATGTCAGTAATTTCTTTATTTTGTGTGTTTTTTTTTTCTTTTAATGAAAATAAAGCCATATTGATAGATATGTCAAAAAATTAGTGCAGATTACTAAATCATGCCATATTAATGTAAGTTTAAAAGAAATATGAGTTAACGATGCGATAAGTTGGTCCATTTTGCCATCTTTGATCTACAATAGGGAAAAGTATTGTAAAACATAAGAATGGATTGCCGTTAGAGTTAAAGTTGTGGATGGTGGTTCAAATTAGAAGTTGTTCGTCGATGAGGAAAATGTCAAAGTAACATTAATGGTGGTCATAATGGCAATGGGTTCCAAATTTTCTATGGTAAGAATATACCTTATTTGAAAGTCGAGCATTTAGGAAAAGTACAGGAGGCAAGAATCCGACTTAGCTGAATTTTGAGCTAATAATCGTTGAAGAGAATATATTATGAAAGCGACATATAAGATATAAACGTGTGGAGTACTAGTACGTCCATGCGTAGTCAATGTGAAGATACTTTAGGGCGGAATTTTCGAAATAAATAACGAGGACAAGACATGGAAACAACAAGAAAAATATGGTAGAAAACAAGGAATTAAAGCTCTCAATCATTTGATCTGCTAAAGTTTGATTCAGTAAGTGTGGGTTTTGAAAAAAAAAAGGATGCACTTGAAAGACAAAGGAGCAAAATATTGATAATCTTCTTCTAATTTTTTTTCCTTTCAAATTAATATTTTGGTAGCATCAATTATTAACTTGCAACCAACGTATTTTAGTCGCGTGATTATTCTTTAAAATTTAAAACAAAAATCTAATTATAAGCTTGTAGCATATATGTTTACTTTTTAAGTCCATGTCAATAATTTCTTGAATGTGTATTTGTATCTCTTGAAAATATTTTGACTTAATTTAGAACTAAATTTTATAATTACTACACCAAATTATTTATCACTCTTTCCTTTATAAATCATATTGAAAACTGCAACAAATCTGATTATAGATGAAGTAGAGAAACATGCATGTTAATGTTGGTGTTTGTTCTAGTTTCCAAGTTGAGTTATGGGCCATTTTGTGATATAAAACTAGGTTTGGATAGGGGGGTTTAAGGAGCAATAAGTAGAGTGGTTTACTGTAATATGAGTGTGATTATACACAAATCAGCCATCTATTTTTCTCTCTTTCACAAAAAAGAAAATATTATAATCAATTTTTCATTAACTTCAAAAACTATTCTCAAAATTCTCAAAAAAAATAGAATGATATCTTGGAGTCTAGATCTGAGCTTCAAAAATAGAAGTGATGATAAAATTTAATTATATGAACAAACATTTTAAAAAGCTAAAATTAACCACAAAATGAGAGATAATATATAGAGTCTAAAAATACAATTAAATTAACATTAATTAACATAAACCTTTTAAATTATAGCAAGTACCATTTCACCTCATAGAGGTCCTAAAAGTCACAACATACATAAGACCAAAGGTAAAATAAACCTCAATAAGAAACACTAAATTCAGATAGATCCTCAACATCTATGGTTTCAAAGGCTATGACTGAACATATGAACCAATAATAATAAATAAAAATATGATAACTCATATCATAGTTTTCCTTCTCTTTTAGCCTCAAATTAATTTAAGCTTGAACTAACAACAATATGCTTCAATGGATTGACCACATCACCTCCACCAGCATGTTTGACAAATTCAGCAGGAGTAAGAAAACTTCCATGGCAAACACACAAAATTCTAACTTGCTCACCTTTCCCATACTTGTACAGAAAACCTTCAATTCTTTTTCCATTAGGTCCTTCTCCTTTGGTAGATACACTTGGCATGTCTTCAAACAAGTTCCTTAGGTCCTTGTTTTTGTTTTGAGGTCCAGCAATCTTGCTCGAGTTTTCGGTATCCATTGGTGTTGTTCCTGATAAATTAGGTAGGTGAAAATATTAAGCGTGTGTAATGTAATAACATGAAAGTAATTGAATGTAATCATATGTATCAGTATCCAACACTGACACATGTCGGACACCAGACACATCTTTGACCTGAAGGTGTTGGTGTTGCATATACATAACATCCTTGTACAAGTAGTTAATATGAAACTAGCTAATGGATTTCACTCAATACTATTCAAGTTTAAATTCAAAATTAAAGTTTTGTACTTTTTTGGTGGCAAGATCTTAAAAAAGAGCAGCTATAAGTCTGTAACAAATGAAAAGTTATTCAATTGTAGAAACTTGATATATAAGGTTGGCAAGAACAACATATCACAAATATAACTATGAATGCCAAGTCTTGAATTTTAGCAAACTATCACTCACAAATCCAATCCACAGCTCAAGAAAATTGAAAACAGATTCTGATAATATTCAAAAAAAATAATTCCATGTAGAAAATAGAAGCACTCTTCACATAAATAAGCTATTACTGATGAAAAACAGTTTTATTTCAAATTAGCTGCCTTCTTAAAGATATCATCTTTCAAACTAACATATTTACTTAAAGATATCACAAATTTATTGTTTATTAGTTATACAATTGATAGGTGATAAAACAGTTTCCCTCGATCCATGTAGCTACTTGGTAACTACGTCATACAGTTACTGCATAGAAGCCAATTTACATTACTCTCGTAGGTGGAGTGAAATACATGGATCAAGCGATACCAAATTATCTCTCTTAAGTCATATAATACCGAATTATCCATCTAGATCTGAATAAATTATTCTTATAGATTTAGCTTATGGTTTTCATTGTTTCACCCTATTTGACCATCTTCCAGTGATTTATCCTCCTTATCAATGTTTTTATATATGTTGTCCACACATATCAAACCCTCCTAAACCAAAACTCTACCATCTTTCCAAATAAGTGCAGCACCATGACATTAACCCAAAGTTACAACTCAAGTATAAATAACTAAGTTGCGTCAACAAACATTAGCCGCAAGTATCATAAGGCAACGGTGACCGAACACTTATACTCTCAAACACATTCAAATTTTGATACTCTCGAATTTGGATACTCTCAAACATTAGCCGCAAGTATCATAAATGCAAATATAGTTTAATAAATACACATTCGAATTTGGATACTCTCAAACACATTAAATTTCACAATTAAACTAATTCAATTCTCGCAATTTAAAAAAAAAATGCAAATAGATTTTAATGATGAGAACCATTATACATATCCACCTCACCGATAATGTTTCACTTTTCATAAAATCTTCAAAAATCATAATATAGGTGACTTGTTTTGGATGCTAAAGAAATCATACAATAATTGTCAAACTCAACTGCATGCATGCTTGACAAATGTGATTTGAAATGGAATTTTGTTGTTCTTCTTCTTGTTATTTTAAATGAAATGATTTGTGCGTGAGAGTGACTGAGCGAGTAAAAGTTTGCTACAAAATTTACCATACATTTTTTACTCAATACAAAATCTATCGTATGATTTATAGAAGAGTTTTACCCAAATTTTACACTTATATCAAATGATGTGTTGCCACAATAAACTAATTTTTTATTTTGAAAACATTTATTGCGGTAACACAACATTTAACGTGCATAAAATTTGAGTAAAAAACTTTGTTAACAATTGAACTCTGAATTATCATAGTCTTTTTCAAGGAATAAAAAGGTTAACACACAAAAAAAAAAGAACATCAAATCAAAATTATTCTTAAAATCTTCTTTCTTATGGTATAGACTTAGATGTAGACATGTAGTATCAAAAACCATTTTAGAATTTTTGAGAGGCACGGACATGTTCTGATAAGACACGACACACACAGCATGATCAACCTTGACAATCAACCCACCCCCCCACCATGTGACATCAAACACTAAAATCCATTTTAACCAATTTTTCATCTTTTTATTCAACAAAAATTATCATCATACATACTTCTAGATCCACATCTTCCATACTCCTTACGGTTAACAAAATAAATAGTCAAAAGTTGTCACTTTTGGAACTTGATTCATCATTATTATCCAAAAAAAGGTCACCATATGAAAATTAAAAATAACCCAAAAGCAAGAACATACACAATTAAAATAAACACCTTTTTATCAACAATAACAAAAAAAAATGAAATTAAAAAAAATGAAAATGGAGCACTAAAAAAAGTAATTTTTTTTTAATCATTTACCTTGACCATGTTGTTGACCTTCAGATTCTGAAGCACCAGAAGAAGAACCAATTGAACCACCACCACCTTGTGGCGGTGGTGATGGAGGCAGAACTTGATCCTTTTCTTTTTCACCACCATTCAAACCAAGTCCACTAACACGACTAGCCAACGACGTCGTTCTTATCAAACCTTCACCTAAATTATTACTATTCACACCCCCACTTTCAATTCCAGCACCCCCTTCTCCACCACTACCAAAATTGCTCCGTTCTCTCATAGCCCTCAAATTCCTTTGTTTCTCATTTCTCTTCCTTCTAGCTTCCATTCTCCTTTGTGTTTGCAATTCCTTCCTCTTTCTCCATTCTTCTTCACTCTCAGCGGGTAATGAACATGTTCTTATCAAATTTCCACCATCAGAACCACCAGAACTACCACCACCACCACCACCACCACCGCCAGATATCGGGATCATTGATTCCGGTATGGAAGTTGTTCTTTTGATCTTTTTGGCATTTGGGTCAAACCCAAATCGACCATTCATAGAAAGACCAAGACTTAGTTCCAAGTCTTGGTCATCATCCGGTTCATCAGCAACAACATACTGTTGTTGTTGTTGCTGATGATCCGGCTTCACCGTTGGTAACGGTACATGACAGCGACGGAGATGTTGATTCTCCGACGCTAAGAACTTGTTGAAGAGATCTCTTTCTCTTGTGTAATTGTTGTTCATTGGGATTGATGTTGTAGAAATTTGATCATGAGAATGGTTTTTATCTTCAACCATGGCCATGTGATAAGAACGTTTGGACAAAAAATTTTATGGAGAGTGTACAAAAATTTCAATCACACAAAAGCGTGCAAATGAAGTGATGAGGAACTTGTGAGTAGTAGCAACTGAATTTGGTTCATATTTTGATGAGTGTTCGTTCAAGTGAAATATAAATTGAATGTCTTTTTGATCAGTTGATTAGTTTTTGGAACAGCTGGT
This sequence comes from Trifolium subterraneum, assembly GCA_951799995.1. Classification (NCBI taxonomy): domain Eukaryota; kingdom Viridiplantae; phylum Streptophyta; class Magnoliopsida; order Fabales; family Fabaceae; genus Trifolium; species Trifolium subterraneum. The sequence goes on along the minus strand of OX637464.1, from coordinate 56,987,715 downwards.
ATGTGAAAATGCACTCAATTTTTTTCGGAGAAAAGTTTTGCAACTTGTGCAACTAAGATGTAGAGAGAGAAAGTTAATTGAGAAATTAAGAGGGATGAAGAGTTAATAAATGAAGGGTAAAATTGGTAACAAATAATCCAATTTGTGTTAGTTGTGGATGCTACTTGAATCTTTAATCAATTGGTATTGGATTTGATGCGTTTATTATGCCACAAAATGAGAGATGCACCGACAGTTTAAAATATTTTGTATACGTACCGTCATCTAATATTAATTATGTATTTTGTTGGATCACTCTATTACATCATATTTTCATTGTATAATGTGGGGGAATATTTAATTTCTATTGGACGTTCCTGTAAAAATATTTTACACTGACGTTGTATTTTCATTAAACTAATTTTGCTTATAAATAAGGTCAAAAGAAATACATAAATTGTCTCTAAAATATCGTGTGTGTATTTCTTTTTTAGTTATCATGATATAGAGACAAAGTTTCTATAATTGTTACGGTGACTAATCTTCTTCAGAAAATCTGTAAAAAAATCTATAGGACATACAAAGTGAGTCATATATAAACTAGATTTCTTCCATACAAAGAATCACAAAATTGAACATTTAATCACTTAAGCGATCTAAAACTATTAGTACTACTTAGGCTAATATTAAAATTGTTAGATGGGATGCGAAATTTAAATTCCAATATATTATCTTTTTGTTTGCGAGTTTTGAATAACTATCATTTTATTTATAAAAATTATTGTTCAAAATCATAGATATAGTAATAGTTTAAAGAAAATAAAATAAACTTAAATTAAAAAGAGTGAAAAGGAAGTCAATATGTTTAGTCTAATAATGAGACGTTTAGATAGTATACATGAGATCATATATTCGATCCTCTTAATAAAATATTGTAAACAAAAAAAGAGTGAAAAGGAAAGCGTGGAGAGGAGAGAAGAAAAAGGACAAGTGGGGAATTGCAAATGACAAGAATGTCCTAGATGGATAATAGAGCGACACGTGGAGATAAAAGGAAAAACTTGAAATGAAACGTGGCGAATTAATAGAGTGGTGAGTTGGAGAGTACGAGGCTAGTGTTTCTGTGTTCTTTTCTTTGTGGGCTTTGTTTGTTGCGTTGTGGTTTGTCTTTTTGTCTTTTAAGAAAGGAAAAAACCGATAGTGAGTAAGTGGGAAGGAATTGTTGCAAGTTACGATATACACGTGTCGTTTCGATTCTAGTCAATGAAAATAAACCTCCACGTAATGGAATTAGATTGTGACAGATATAGACTAAGACATTGGCTAGGAATCACAAGGTTTAGTTTTGGAGTTTGAGTAATTAGATATTGCGACACGAGTGGTAGATATTTGGATCTATTAATCATTTAATTATAACTATAAGTTTGATCTTTAGTAAATAACATTTGTTAGAAGATATCAGTCTCTTAAATAAATCTCAGTTATCTTGATGGTGTTAATCTTCATTTGTGTCTCCTTCTTAAATAAACAACAAATAGCGGAGTGGTAAATGACACAAACCCAAAGTCTTAGTTTTTATTTGGATGTTATACCAGTTTTGATCAAACTTGTCACTTAATTCAATCAAATTTAATGTTAATTACGTTGGTTTTTTTTCGGGCCATTTACCATTTAGTGATTTATATGAATCTTTAATCTTTCTATTGATGTAAAATTTTGTATTTTTTTAATTTTAAATTCAAATCAACTCAGTTTGATGGTGAGCAGGTTGGATGAATGAACATAACATTATATATTATTTTAAATATAATATCAAAGTTTAAGATTTTAACACTTAAAAATTTGAAACTATTATCGTAAATGAAAAAATAACAATTTTTATAAACAATTTGAGTTTGCGGATTCATGAGTTTTGAATCATATATTCCTTATACTAACTAAATCAATTAAAATTTGAACAGATGTGAATATTATCGTTTAAGGCAAATAGGTCGTTAAAGGTTTTACCAACAAAGAAAAATAGAAGACCTTAAATTTCAAAAATTACTACATTTGTTTCTTATTATATAAATCTCTAACTAAATTTATGGGTATTAAGTATTAAGAAAATTTGTTGAAAAGAAAAATTTCTTTTAAGAGTTTAACTTTTATACACTATAAGTGTAAAATTATTTTACACGTACGTTTACACTGGTGTTTACGCTAACAACTGGACGGTCCAATGATGTGTTGACACGTTATTTAATGAATTAGTCACGTCATATTTATTTTTATATCTTTGATCCTAACATAGTCTCAACATAACCCTAGCTATTTTGGCGCCATTATCTCTTAATCAATGCATTACTTACATCAAATATTTCCAATACACATCATTATTGCGTATACTTTGGTATATACGTTGCATTATACTTTAATAAACTATCAATGTAAAAATTATTTTACTCATACATTCAGTGATGTGTTGACACATCATTTAATGAATTAATTAGTTGTGTCATCTTTATCTTTATATCTTTTGATCCTATATATAGTCTCCAACATAACGCTAGCTATTTTGGCGCCATTATCCCTTGATCAATGCATTACTTACATCAACTATTTCCAATACACTTCATTATTGCGTATACTTTGATATATACGTTGCATTCTACTTTGGTACACTTCATAAGAGAGCGATTAATATTACATCTATTTTCAACACTCTATCATTAATGTTTTGTTTGGATTAATGAAATATAATGGAATTGAGCGGAATAGAGGAGAGTGGAATAGAATGGAGCGGAAGAGAATAAATTTTTCATTTCATTGTTTGAATATTTTAAAAAAAAGATGAATAAAATTGAAATTAAGTAGTTGTATGAGATGAAATTCATTCCATTCTATTCAACTATTATTTTTCAAATCTAAACAATGGAACATTATTCTGTTCAATTCTTTTTCATTTCATTTCATCTCATTCCATCAATCCAAATATAGCCTAATTTGTTGTATCATATGACTTTTAATGGTTTACCAAAATTCTCGAGTTATTTTAATACAAATGTCTTGTTACTAGTATATATGTAGTGTTTTGGTACACACAATACTCCTTATGCTCCAAATTATACAGAAACAATACCAACATTTACCATGTTATAAACATATATCTTTTTCTTTTTTTTTTTTACAAAATAAACATATATCTTTTTCAAGAATTGTTTTTCCTTATTCTAAAAAGAATTGAATGCATTCACAATAAAAATTGAATGTAAATTACATTTAATTTGTTCTCTATTTCATTTTCTTCATAACCATTTGATTCTCTCTCTTCCCTCCCTCCTTCCTTCCATCCAGTAAAATTGATTTTAGGAAAAACATACTGCAAATTATTGTATTTGTTTTTTTAATAAGAATTAATAAATTGGTTTTTATTCTAATCATTCAGGACAAAGAAAATACTGATAATATTAATATAAATTATGAACCGCGTAAACGCACCGGTAAAAGTTTGGGTTTGATTGATTTGCAAAGGTAAATACTGGACGTAATAGTGTGAACAACACATGACAAACATTTAATGTATTGAATAAATTTTGTTTTATACACTGTTCAATGAAAAAATGTTATTTTAGTATTTTAGACAACTTATGCATAGAATAAAGAGTTGTCATGTGGTTAGTAAGGGATAAGAATTTCAGTTTTTATCGAAAGAAAAATTCAGTTTTTATTTTCTTCTCAATAAAGATATGAGAAACATTAAAAGAAAAATTCTTCATAACAATATAAAAAATAGAACCAATGCTTTTATTAATTGCCAAATTACAATGTGAGTTTTTTTTTCCGACACTTTTGGATTTTTTAGCACCAGAGGCTGTAAACATTTTGAAAAGAGTTCAAAAGGTTATGCATTGTAATACCGTGACGCCTAGGTCTAGGGATGTAGTGTTTCAAAGATTATGTTTTGCTATTAAAAAAGGATTAGCGGCGCAGCTTGTTATCCGTCTACCTTTTGTTAATGTGTAATTATTATATATATATATATATATTTGATTTTTGTATTGTAAAATGAAAGTTTGAGATAAGAATTTAGATAGACAAGACCAAAAAAAACAAATTCATTCAATCAGATCGGTAGAGTACATCAAAATCAAGTACAAATTCAATACCGCTAAAAACGAAAAGGATGAATCTGCGAACAAACTCACAACATCGAAGTTAATAGCATAAATCGGCTTATTCATGCCTACAAATAATGTGATAAAATCAAAGTAACTGGAATATCTATGTCTCCGGATCTGCATCGTTGACGAACTTAATCATTGTGTGAATCAGTAATTGACCGAAGTTGATCTGCTGATTCAATCAAACGAACACCACACAACAAGACGGGATAACAAACAAACACCGCACCAAGACGGGATATCTAACAACGTCGCATTGAGACGACCAAATTACACACAAAAACACAAAAAAAATATCCAATTTATGTGAAAATCACTTATTTAGATTAAAGCAAATAAATAAGAGATGCATAGGGGTGATTTCAGGTCAAAAAAGACCCAAAATCACATATTTTCGATGAAAAAGATGAACAAACTTAGAGATAATGGATAATCACTTTTCAACCAAAACATTAAGGGCCCGTTTGTTTTGGATTTTTTTGAAAATAGATTTTGTAGTGTTAGAAAATTTTGTATAAAAAAAATTTACAAAGAATTTTTTTATAAAAGTTTCAAATGAAAATTTGGTTTGAATAGTTATTCTTAAAATCTTATTTTAGGTATTTCATCATTTTATTGAAAAAAAAAATTGGATATCAAAATTTCAAAAAAAATCACTTTTTTTTTAAGCTATTTCAAATAGATTTTCATAAAAATCATTTTTGATATACAACTTTTTATAAAAATTGAGATTTTGACTATTTTTTGTTCTTCAATAATGTACGTCTATGTTATATGATGTCAAAATTAGTGTTTGAGTTTAGAAAAAACGAATATAAAAAAACTTGTAATATTTTGAAAAACGGTTTTAAAAAATCCATTTTAAAAAATAGAAAGAAAAAATCTATTTTTTTAAAGCTGAAACAAACGAGCCCTAAATTGCCAAAAAAAAAAAAAAAAAACGGTCATAATAATATATAAAAAGGCAGGAAATCAAATGCATATACAATAATCACAAATGGCATACATAGATTTATGTTTTATAATCAGTAATATATATATTGAAAAAATAACACTCCCTTTAGCACAAATTTTGTTTTCCAATATTGTGTCACTCGGGACGAATGGAGTATAGCAAAAAGAAAGGGAAAGTGTGTGAGAACAAAAAGTCCAATATTCTCAATTTGAGAAGAAAACGTAAATATGTGAGGAAAAGTTGAAAAAAGACAATATTTTCTTTGCTTTTTGGACAAATTTGTTTTGTTGTAAACTTGACAATTATTAGATGACACATGTAGTAACAAATTATTTTTTCTACTATAAACCTAATTATTTATTACTCTTGTCAACTATAAACCTAATTATTTGTTATTCTTGTTTTTCAAATTTTAGTACCTCATAACATTCATGAATAATAACCGAAAAAAAAATCATGAATAATAATTTTATAAAGTTGTTTATACGGAAAAATATATTATATGTTAGCCGAAGTCAACAAAGACGCGCGATTAAGAGAGTCGTTAGATGAGCTTCACTCCATAGTATATCATACAAATATAAACGCAACATTTAGGTGGTATGATCATGTTCCATGTTTATAGCGCTACTGGAAATAGAAGGCAGTGCGAGGATTACAAATGCAACATTGGAGGGAAATTAGACATTACGAGTAAGACGATGAGGGGGTCTGAGGCAAATGCAAGCAATGTCTCCCTTGTTTTGGGAGATGATATGATGATCTTATCTAAAAGATAAAATGTGTCCTTGTGGTATTTCCACATACCATGTAAAAGGAAAAGTTATTGCTGGTAGATTCAGAACAACACATGATCATTGGTTGACATTGATCATGTGTTGATGGCTGAAGAATTTCCTGAAAGCCAATATGAGAGTTACACCATAATCTTTCCGCAAGGTTTCGACATGAAGAAATTCTTGGAATTCTTCAGATCCAAGTGAAGTGTACTCTTTATGGTGGTGTATGATTGTCTGTATTGACAATGAAAGCGGAAGATGAAACTCTTACAATTAAGGCGGAGATTGTTGGGGTTGATTGTTAAGTTCCACATTGCTCAATCTCTTAAATAAAAAAGTAGGTTAAAAATTAGTTATAGAAGTCTTACATTGCTTAGTGTGGTGAAGTAAGGGAGATGCTATATATTGGACCTAGGTTTTTTTGTTTTTACACGCACCAGTCAGAAATACTTTAAACTTATATATGACTTTTTATTTTTCACTTATACTCTTGTGTTAGAGTGTTGTGAGATGTAGTTAGGGATTTACTTTGGAGAGTGCGAGTGTACTAGGGGTCGTGAAATGGTTGAGGATAGTCTATGTGTTATAACAATTTTTATGGTGTTTATAGTTTATTGGACTAGCTTATAAGCTTGTTTGATAAAAATAGATGGGTTTGGTATAAAAAACTTCTCTAGTTAGCTTATAACTTATAGTTTTTTTATATTTTATTCCATTTTTACTCTTGTTATTTTCTTTTAATTAATTATTTAATTTTTTTTTAAAAAAAATTCCTCCGGTCCTTAATATAAGAAAAAATTTACTTTTTAGATTCATAGAATAATTGATGTAATAGGTCTAAAAAATGGACCAGATACATCAATAATTCCCCGAATGTAAAATGCAAAAGTTTTCCCATATGAGTTCTTTGTTACTCCTCTTTTTTTTTTTTTTTTTTAATTTTTACAGTATTGTATAAGGGACTATAGAGAGTAATATATACCTATCCACTCACTACTTTGATGTTATTTTGTATTTACAATAGCTAAATTTGTCAAACACTTTAATTTTATTCTATTAGCTTTTCAATTATAAGTTTTTTTTTATTGTGCTCATATTCTTCATATATATAAAATAATTACAAATTAACAAAAGGTAGACGAGGAACAAGCTGCGCCGCTAATCCTTTTTGAATGGCAAAACCCAATGTTTGAAAAACTACATCTCTAGACATAGGCGTAACGACAATACAATGCATAACCTTTTGAACTCTTTTCAAAAGGTTTACAGCCTCTGGTGCTAGAAATTCAAAAGTGTCGAAAGCAAACAGTATAAAAATGTGTCGATTGTCAGATCATGTTTTCTCATGTTTAGCAATTTCGCTTGAAGCAGCTTTGAAGGCTGCTCGTCCCACGGTAAAAGTTATAAGTTTTCTTTGACAAAAACTATTATCAACTATGAGCTAACCTTTTAGTTATTAGTTAGCTTTTCATCAATAAGCTATAAATTAATTTTACCAAACAGAGCCATAGTATTATTCTCTAATTGTCATTTGACAACAATCGTGATTTTTTCTCCAGTTTTAGAATTTCCACATCATATTATTCTATTGTGATTGAGCTTATTTTTCTTCTTCAGGTTTGTTATTTGCTAACTGATACCCAATTTTAGAATTTCCACATTATATGATTCTTCGGAAGACTGATGTTCATGTTCTTCATTATTACTCTTCACATTATATTTTTATAATAGTAGGTAAAATAATTATGAAAACAGATTATGGACCCCTAAAATAGTAAGCCTTTTTCTGCTTCAAAAATAAAATAAAAATAGTAAGCCTTTCTAAACCGTCGCACCTCATGTCCTTCATCAATCAGGTCGGACCTGAAAAGAATGAACTCCAAAACGTAGTAAAACCAGCAAAAGCAATTAGGAAGAAGTTGGATTTTTTTTTATTTATGGATGAGTTTGAAACTTTTTGGAGGAAAAAGTATAAATAATCTATATATGTGATTTTGATCCTTCAATAAAAAATGAATAAAATGGAAAGGAAGAAGGAGAAAAAATAGATGGAATTTTATGATTCTGAGATTTTTAAAACCTTTCGGAGACAAAATTGTTCCCAAATGTAACCAAACAAATGTTCCCAAATAATTTTTCCTACAAACTAAATGCATCTTATTAGTTTTAATTAACTTTTAAGTACACGTTGTCAATCACATGATAAGTGGAGCACCACATCATCTTTGTCACAGTTCAATCATGAAAGAAAAAATCAATTAAGTTACAATATTGAATAAAAATATTGATAGAAGAATTAATATTTTTCAATTTATTGTTCTACGTAAGAGATTAAAAATTGCAGTTTTTTAGACTAAAATGTGTTGCGTTTTCCGTGAGGGACAAAAACAATTCCTCATATCATTGATTAGTTTATGTTTGCAATTTTTTTCTTCTGATTTCCATGCAGTTGTAATTTAATTTAACATTGAAAAAGTGCCTATCATTGTCTTTCTTTTTTTATACAAGAAATTTCATTGTCTTAATCTTACGTCTAATATAAAGGCATATTTTAGCAAATGTAAAAAATAGTGGTATTGAATTATTGATATATCCTCATTAAAAATATGAAAGCAATATAAACCGTACACCATACTTAAAACAAGTGGGAGAAAACAAGAAACACAAAAAATCCAGCAAAGCAAGTATAGGTTTCCATCCCATAACTATAAGAAAAGATAGAAAGAGAAATGAATTGAAGTAACTAAATACTATGTATTTTTATATTTTATTTAGTCACACTAACATATTTAAAAAAGATAGAAAGAGAAATGAATTGAACTAACTAAATAGTATGTAATTTTATATAATTAAATGATAAATAATTCATTGAGAGTGTGACTAAATGATATGTCCAAATTTGTCCAACTAAATATTTTTGTAACTATAATTGCATAACCAAATATAAAATATATAATGGATTTTGAATATTTTGGTTGCATCATCAACCCACAATTTTGGTCCCTCAAACTGTATATATCTCGTTCTCATATTCGTTCGTGAATGATTTAAAGTTGCGGACATATTTACAAGAGTTTTTTTATTGGTTATTTTGATATACTAATATAGGTTTAAGTAGCTAGAAGTTGCTAACAAAAAATACATTAAAAATGTATTTGTAATTTCCATATATTTAGAGTTAAATATGACAAAAATGTCATGTGAACTTAGTTCAATTGTCAGGACATTGCATTATATATGCAGGGTGCCATGGTTCGAATCCTGATTATCGCACTTATCTATTTTAAAAGTGAAATTTCTAATAATTACTTAGAAAAAATACAACAATATATTAAACTGTAATAGAGTAAAATGGTGGTTCGCTAAAAGTCTCACTAATAAGTATTTTCAAGAGGGTAAATACGTTATTGGTTTCAACTAAATAAATGAAATGTTTAATGTTTGAGATTCATAAAATATTCAGCGGCCGCACAAACAATATAAACTCTAGTTTTTGTTTTTCTTCTTATTCATCTTCTAAAGAAGGGTGATTTTGGATCAATTTTGATCCGAAATCACCCCCTCAATTGTTTTTTTTTATTTCTTTTCATTTAAATAAGTGATTCTAACACATTTTTACGTTTCGTTTGAGTTTTCTTTGTTGTGATTTTCTTGTCTATTGTTATTTTAATTCCGTCTTAGTGCGGAGTTTTTTGTCTTGAGTTCTCGTCTTGGTACGGTGTTTGGTTTAATCTCGTCGTAGTACGGTGTTTATTTTATTCAGATTTGCTTCGATTCAGATTCAGTGCAGATTCAATGATTTTAGCGTCGTCAATGTTGCAGATCCGGTGGCATGACTGTTCCGGACACTTGAATATTATCATATCAATTGTAGGCTTTGTCAGAGACATTATGCCGTTTTATGCTATTAACTCGGATACTGTGAGCTTGTTCGTAGATTCATCCTTTTTAGTTTTTAGTGAATTTGAATATGTAATGATTTCAATCGATGTACACTACTTATTTGAATGAATGAATATTGTTTGTTGTAAAAAAAAAAGTTTGAATTCTGACTCTGCATATTTAATGCAATGTATCTATTAATTTAGTTAAACTCATAGGACATATAAATGCATGTTAGTATGTAGTAAAACATTGATTGATTTGTCTCAATAAATATTTTTAAAATATAAATTTTTTATAATTTTTAATAGATAACTAAAGAAATTGATGTTAAAAGTTGTACAATAATATATATATATGTGAAGTGGCCAATTGTTAATTTTTTTATCCGGACATAGAAAGTATTATCTCTGTCATTAATATAAGACCCATTTAAAAAAAACACAAAGATTAAGAAAATTGATTTTAATATTAAATTTGTTAACAAATGATAGGAGTATTATTTATGGTTATGTTAACTAGTGCCCCGAGACACTAGTTAAAGATACCAAAAGAAGTAGTTTTTGCATTGAAAAAAAGTATTCTTTATATAAAAAGTAGATTACAAAAATTTCAATACATTTATACTTTATTTCGCTCCTTAGTTAGCATTTGCCTATTTATAATAAGATTTTATCCTTCAAAAAAAGATTTAGGGTTTTTATATTTAGAATAGAGGTAGTACTATTTAATTAATACCTTGAAAATTTAAAAGATTGTTATAAAACGGACAAAGAAAAATATTAAGAGGTTTTTATATTTAGGAACATATATAATACTATTTAAGATCTTAAAAAATGGTGATCGTTGTTGAATGTGATTGAAAGGGGATTAGAACTACTTGATGATAGAACTAGCTCTCGAACTAAATTAAGCAGTCCTGTGGATCGGGTACTGGTGGTGGAAAAAATTATCTTAAAAATTATTTACCATTATTACTAGAAATAACTTAAGATACTGCACTCAAAAGGTTAATAAGTTTCGCCTAAGAAAAATTGTTAAAAAAACTCAAGTTTGTTTTCTGATTGAAAAGAATTTTGGAAAATAGAGCATTAAAAAACACAGAAGAAATACTACTACTAATATTTTTTTTCTTTCTATAAATCGCTAAAGAGTCATCCGGAAATACTCATTAACGTTTGCCGTAAAATATTTATAGTAGTATAGTGTTGGAGTGGATGAGTTCTTCGATTCAATTGTCATGTACTCCCTTCGTCCCATAATATAAGCAAAAAAAAAAATTCACATTTATTAAGAAAAGTAAAATGTGATAATTTGACGTATAACTTTTTGTGTTTTTCTTGAAATAAGTTTAATTGGAAGATATAAAAAGAATTTTGATTGGTTATTGATTATGGAAAAAAGAAGAGAGAGAGTAAATTTTATGAGAATAAAAAAAAGTAAATATTAAAAATGATAAAAATTAATTTTTTTTACTTATAATTTAAAACATAAAAAAATAACTTTTTTTTTATAATATAGGAGGGAGAGAGTTCTCCATAAAAAGAAAAGAAATTCTAGTATCAAGTTGTTTGATAAAAAAAGTGATAAAAACGTAGACCGTACGCATAGATTGAAATCCAACGATAGAAGTTAGTTGTTGTGTAACAAGAGGGAGCAGACAAAAAAAAAGGAATCTTGAGACAACACGGCAATTAGAAACAGAAAATCAGATTAAAGATTATTAGCGGATCTAGTTATGGGACCCACCCATATATCAGAGCTCAAGTTGCAATGTTAAGTATTGTGTCTAATTGGGTTAGTGACACGCGTCCAATTGAAAGAAGCAAGTTGCATAGGATGACGTGTCAGAAAATGAATGTGGTGAAAAGTGTACGTCGTTTGTCAGAATGATGTGATGGATTGGGATTGGTAATAGTGTTCATCTCTGCAACTTGACCTCGTTTTTTTGGCACGTGTCGTTTTATTGTTCATTCTCCTTCTTGCTACTTGCATATGTCTCTTTTTAAATTTTTTTTAATTATTACACCTCCGTTGGTCTAATTTTTTTTTTATGCATTTCCATATATACAAAAAATTTAGTTATAAAAAAATTATATATATTTTTTTTCATTTTGGAAAAATAAATATAGGGAGATATTGCATGTACCTATGGAAATACATGTAAATTTTATCATTTTATTTATATATATATATATATATATATATATAAATGTTAACATATGAGATATTGTTTAATTTATTTTGATACGTATTTTTAAAAGGATAATGTTAACATGTGTTTGGAATTTGATGCATATATAATATAGTAATTTCTCTAACCAAAAAGAAAATATCCTAATTTATTCTCTTTGTGTATCCACCAAAGAGGGGTGATTTTAAGGTCAATTTTTGATCCAAAATCATCCCTCTAAATTGTTTTTCCTTCTCTTTTCAATTAAATAAGTGATTATCCACATAAATTTGCTTCTTCGTTTTTTTTTTGTTTTTTAAGTTTGTTGTCGTTTTGTGCGGCGTTGTGTTTGTGGTCGTCTTGTGCGGCGTTGTGTTTGTGGCCGTCTTGTGCGGCGTTTGTTGGTTTTTCATTACGGTGTTTCGTTGATTCAAATTGACATATCTACATCAACTCATTACAGATCTGAAAACTTTGAAGATTCCGGTGACTTTTATTTTGTTATATTTGTAGTCATTTTCATGATGCCGTCGTATGCTATTAACCTAGGTGCTGTAAGTTTGTTTGAAATTCACCTTTTTCAATTTTTAACAATCTTGAATTTGTAATGATCTTTGTATTTTCAATTTGAATAAATGAATCCTTATTTTTAGGAAATTTTTTTTTTCTCTAACAATTGAATTAAATTCACGCGCCAAAACGTTAGCATTCTGTTGTTAGAATTTTTGACTCTTACGCCTTACCACTATTTCAAGCATTAACTTAGACATGTATACAAAAATAAACTTTATCAATTCTAAATGAGTTTGATTAATAAAAATCGATGTATTTAATATTTTAAATTAAATAGCAATTTTGTTTTATATTTAAGATTGAATAAGTAGATCATATCCTGACAACGTATGCCAATGTGGATGTGGGACTCATGGAAATACAAAAATGATTGAAGAAAGGGAGAAAAAAATCATTTCCCAAAATAAAAATTGTACTCCATATATCTAATAAAGAGTATGGAATTTAGTGTAAATTTATTCTTCTCAAATATCTAATAGTAGTAATCAATAGGTGATTGGAGTGAGACTTGAACAACAACTTGTGCATGAAATGTGCCACGAATTGTAGATCAGTATAACAAATAACAAATTGGTTGATGTTAACATGCATATGGTATGGTATTTTACTGGAATTGTGCTGGCTGAATAGGTGGCTGTAAAGTGATATATTTATGTGGAAGGGGTTTAGAGGAGTCAAAGTTTTCTTTTATGGTATCATATTTAATTAATACTATATGCATCATTCTCAAAATAATATTTGATAGACTAATTTGCTAAAATTGTTATTTTCTTTCTTTTATATTTACCATTATTTCATTAGTCAGTTATTTGGTTGGAGGTCTTTGCAAAGCTAATTTCATTATAATGTGTTACTAAGTTCTTTCTTTTAACATGGGTTTTGATGTATTTGAAGTTTCTACTAACTACTATTTTTATAATTATTGACTGTAGTGCATCTTGTGCTATATTTCAGCTTTCAATCATTTAATAAATTTATTGATGAAATGTAAGGATTTGAAGTTATAAGTAGGTGTATTTTCAGTCCAAAATAAAGCAGGGTGTATTTAGTAAATTTATTGGAGAAACTACTATTGATTAAAGGTATGTGGTGCTTATAAGATACTTAAATTAAAACAAAAACAAAAATAAAAATGGGTGATGTGTACAGGTAAAAAAATGTTCTCATTTAAAAACACGAGTAGACTTCGGGGGAGGTTTACGAGGTAGATTTGTAGATGGACTTTGTGGTAGTGGTGTACCGGTGTTGGTCTAAGGGGGACGAACTTGCAAGAATAAACATAGTATGATGACTAGGAAAATGATAGGTTCCTTTGATTAAGTACGACGAATCATAAATGATCGACGACCAAATACTTGGACAACACGTCAAGTCCATGCAAGTATGTAAATTAACCTCGCTCAATCTATCTCTAGCTCGGCCACCAACATAGCTAAACAATCAAGTACTCTAGTACCGTACACAACTCTCTAAGCGTCAAACCTAAAAGAAAAGAAAATGTTCGCTAACTCTGATCATGTACTACAGTACAATACAAGATCGACATAATATCAGTGAAAGTATTTCTCCTTATTTTTGCTATCAGTATGTAATTGAGGAGATATGAAGAAAACAATAGAATAGAACAAATTTAATCTCATCTCATTCAGATTGCACAATCATATAAAACTAGTGTACCTAAATTTTACATGCAAATGAAAATATAAATTAAATGAATATAATCCTTTTTAAATAAATAAATATATCATAGAAACAAAAAAGAATAACAAACAGTTAATCTAATATCAAATACAGACATGTAATTTGTTTTAATCTTAAATTAAAAAGTCTATAACCTATTCCTGATCATTGCTAAAAACCACTAAGATCATGGTAAATAACAACTAGAAATACTACAACTGTGCAAATGCAGTGAAAATAACATGAGAAGCCTTTCAAGCTTGAAGATGGCAAGAAAATTTTGAAGACTTCTTCGATGTTTGTAACCTACCAAAAATGGCCTTAAAAAACTACCGAAAAATTATTCGGTAGGGGTGGTACTTTGTTTAAATGCATTAGACCGGCCACCGCCTCTCCCTCTTCCTTGGTGATAACTTTCTCCGTGTCCACCGGGACCACGGCCCCTGATTGAAAACTCGCCTCGGTTTCCGTGGTCGTTGTTTCGACCATAGCCTCGACCACCACTGAAATTCCCACGACCCCTGAATGAATCATTTCGGAATCCAGGTCTTCCTGATGGAATCCTAGCTCTTCCAATACCGCCGCTGCCTGCGCCACTTCCAACTGAAATAGAGAAAATAATTGTCAAGTTCTATGGAGGAGCTCCTTTGAAAACAAAAGCAGCCAATTCTTTATTTTGTTGCTATTGAATGAATGATATTAGTTTACTTGTGCTAGTTAGGTTCAAATTACCTCGTGCGGTGGTTCTCTTTATCTCGATTACAGCTTGACGCCCCCCAATAGCAATAGGTGAAGCCTGATAAAGTGAAATAATGAAGATCAAGTTTTCCACATTAAATTCCAAGAAGCACTAATAATTCCCGAAAGAACATAGAACTAACTATTCTGATGTAGCAATTAGCTTTAAGGACTCGAAGGGTAGAATGAAGAAATCACAAATTTGGAGATAATGTAACAAGATGGTCATACTGTCATAGTATGAACTTGAGTATAAACTCGAACACGAAGGAAACAAAAAATGAAACACTCTAGCAGTTAGGTAAGATAATTGTATCAAGATGCAGCGATGTTCCCATCTGAAGATTACATCATGAATATCAGAAATCATGTTGGTCCCTTTTGAAGCCTGTCTATTTAATCTAATTGCACAATAGTTGAGAGTTCTATTCGAGTAAACAATAATTTTGTCCCTAAATGTGTGAGCTGCTATCACTATAGTCTCTAGATGTATCGAAATGACATAAACATTCCCAAGACCAAACTGACTAACAAACTAACGAACAACAAATTCAAAGACCAAACTGACTAACGAAAAACACATTTAGACATATTTTTGGCCTTTATCAGACCGCGTGTTACCTAGGAAGATCAAAGAATCTATAAATATCATCTACCTGAAAACCTAACTCATCCTCAAGACCGGACATCTAAAGTGTTGACTAATGTGTGTGGAATAACAGGTGGATCTGCATCCAAAAGAAAGAAGAAAAAGGAATAACCGGGATCTCAAATCTCAATAGATACAATCATGCTTCTGGTTTCTTCCCTATTTTGATGTAGGTCAGCGAGACATTTTAGGTTATCTACTTAGTATCTCATCATCTCATTCAACAACGCATCAAATGAAGTGCATTTATCAAGCGAAAGGGAGAAAAAGAAAAAATAACACAATACAAGAAAAAACTCTAGAAAATATTAAGATGTTTCAGGTTTTATTTATTATCCACATACAATCCTTATGCTTAAGAAAGTATCATTTCATTTTGCACGACATTTCGTTCAACAATCATTTGAGAAGAAACTCTGCCTAGAATATGAATCATGTATAAGGAGGGTAACTTTACGCTAATAGCAAGATTCACAGATGATGGAGGTAAATATGAAGAATAGATGGAAATTTCAAATAAGATATTTTCTATAATTTGAAGAAGACATATAATTTTTATCATACTAACACGTTGCCATCAATTAGAAGCGGTGTCAGATTCAAGAATCATATAACTACGTCCAACATGAAATTACTCAAACATGAATGCAGCTCCAACATAAAAAATATATTTAACTTGCATGAATAACGACTACAATTGTAGGAATCTAAAGTATCCACTAATGAGGACCATACCTGAATTGCATTATTCATTGAATTTAGTGATAAGTATTCAACAAAGCCAAAACAGTATCCCTGTTGCTGCAAAAACAGACAAATCGTTTCCAGAAAAAAACTTATTAGGATTTAAGAAACAACATAAAAGATTATTTGAATGATTCAATGACATCATAGTTACCTTATTATTTCTGACTTGGATGCCTCCCGGCTTTATTGGTCCAAATTTCTTAAACTCTGTTTCCAACTGAGCAACCGTCACATTTAAGGGCAAATTTCGAATGTAGATGGAGTGTCCCTCAACTGTTAAAGACAGATCGTGTTAATTAGAAGCAGACATACACGTTTAAGAAAATATTTTGGACGAGTTTCAAGTGAAACTTCAATTTGCCTAACTTTTCTAAATCCAAAAGTAATAATAAAATCCCAAAGCACACAAGTTGAAACAAAAACATGTACCTTCCTCGTTACTATCATAACTTTCAGGGTTTCCAACACTATTCGGTGCTGCTTCAGGCACTGGCGCAGCTTCTACTGACTCAACTACTTGGCTCTCAGTTCTGTTAGTCGCCTTCTTTACCGTATTAGTTGGCACATACACTTTAGCCGGTGCCAATTTCCCTTTTGGGACTTTAACCTGCAACAAACTAATAAGTTTCAAAGCTTGAATAAGAAAATTGTTTGCAAGTGAAAGATTTATCGCAATACTGACAATTGATGCATAAGACTTCTTTGGAGCATCCTCTTGAGATGAAGAAGTGATTTCAGGTGCCTGAGAATCATCATTCTCATTTGACTGAAAATCAGGTTCTACGATGTCTTCATTTTCAGCAACTATCTGTGTCTCGTGATGGTTAGAAGGCTCATAAGCATTCTCAGCAACAATTTGGCATTCTTTCACGTGAGAATTTGCAGGGTCCGGTGGAGAAGGATCAGAAATGTGAACCGGTTCTGTAAATAAACGTTAATATCATGAATACAACTCTTGAACAATTTCAGTCACAGAAAACACATTTCTTTTGCGATAATCTTGCCTGGTTCTGAGGTTACAGCAACAGCAACTGCATCATCAACTCCGTTACCTGGATGTGGTTCCAAAGGTTCACGGTCTTCTACATACCTAAAAACATCATTCAGAACAAAAAAGCCATTATCTTGTGGAGCGAGGAAGAATGACTGTGCGAATTTTCTTCTCAAGTTATCCTTTCCAGTCAAGCATCCAGTCACCAGCACAGTAACTCCTTCCTTGTGCGATTTTTGAGCATCTGCAGTCTTTATTTCTGCTTTAAATTCCTTGAAATTTAGTGAAAGAATCTTCTCGTTGATGCCCTGCACCGTAAAAAGACAGTGATTTCCATTAGCATTAGAGATAAATTCGGTAATCTTTTAAAAAAGATTTAGAGTCACCGGTTTTCTATAAGCAAACTTACTTTCATAGTTGTGACTGATGTCATCACACCATTGGAATCAGGCCGGCTAATGACACTAGACTCCTGGTAAAACCGATAGACCAATTCTGGAGATTGGTGAAGAATATGATAATACTGCTCAACAAATGCATTACCAACCATTTCGGCACTGGGAGTAGTTGGAGGAGCAGCTGTTTGCAAAGCCATCTGTGAAAAGACCAACCGATCAATATTTGAAACTTGAGAACATTCAAGGTTTGTTTACATCAGGTGTTTCACGTTTATATTTCCACTAATAAAATAACATTAGAGAAGACATTACAGAAGTTTTTCAAATTACATTTTAAAAATAGATTGAATAGCCATTAAAACTCATCCGAACCGAACCATACTATTGATGGACTATTTGTTAACTAACCATAAATCGATAATCCTATAACCTCACTCAGATAACTAAAACCAATTCAATTAAAACAATTCATAATAAAATAAAGGCTTAATTGCACTTTTGACCCCTCACTTTTTTTTTACGGATTTTGAGCCCTTATGTTTTGTCCCTTGCAAACTAGAAACGCCAAAAAAATCAAAACCCTAATTATGGATTTCATTCGCTCCGATTATTGGCATTTTTATTTTTAATTGTATAGAAAAGTCATGTTGCTATGAACTTCGGGTGCTAACTAATTGATGTCACCTCATTGTAAATTTTTGAAAAATCGGAAGGGGACTACGAAATTACAAAGGGGAAAACATACACAATCACGATACTTAAGAGGGCTAAAAGTGCAATTAAGCCTATAAGACAACTCAAGTCTTAGTAAGAAAAGAAAAAGATAACTCGTGTCGGCTTCCTCGTCAGACAAATTTTTGTTAGAGAAACTTAGGGAGAAACAATCTAAGTTATCTAACTAAGAAAAAAAAATCAAAGACATCCTCATCACCATCATAGAAAAAGACAACAAAGCAATGTTCATTCTCATAATGATAATGATGTAAGATCAACCCAATTTTATTTATCAAATGAACCAATACCCATTACCCACATTTCAACAGAAACACAAGAACCAAAAAGCCTTTTTTTCTTCTGGCATTACCCTCTGGTTCCCGGGAGAAGGGGGTCCGGTAATCCAGAGTTCGGCCGCGAGGTTAGGAAAACCTATTTGTATGACCAATCTAACCTCATTACATTATCCTAGATCCCATAGATAATTAAAAAAATCTCAAATCTAAACCCTAAACCGACCTATGGTACAAATCAAACAACACCCATTTGAGTTCATCATTCACAGAAACTGAATCAATCAAATCAAAATACACAATTAAAAATTCAAACATTGATAACAAATTAACAAACACACTTCATTCTGCCACTATCTCACAATCACTAAACAACCACAGAACAGAAACAATGTACAATGTCTGATCATAATTCATAACTAAACGAAAAAACCAATTTTTGAAACAATTAACGTAAAACAAAAATGACCCATTTGTGAAAATGAATGAATTGGTTAAAAGGGTATAAGAAAAAAGTAATGAAAGATATAAAATTGATGAAAAAAATGAAGACCCATTTGAGAGAAAAGTGAGAAAATGAAATGTGGAATACCTGAGAATGTGTTGGTTGAAGATTGTGATCGCGTTGGAAGAGTGAAAGTGTTGTTTGAGAAAGTGTGGAGTGTGAAGAAAGAGACCAAAGGGAACAGTTTCCGCACGAGAATAAGGGGAAGTGTTTGCGAAAGCTACCTGTGATTGTGATTATGAGTGAAAACTCAATGTGAGATAGATAGATGGTGGGTCAGGTTTCTGATTATACGGTTGGTGTGGTTCAATTCAATGCATCTTAAAAGTGCAAATAAGGTGTTTGCGGTAGGGTTTAGATTGAGTTTGTGACATACGGTTCGAGTGGTTCAATGCATGTTAAAGTGTCGATATAGTGTTTATGGTATGGTTTAGATTGATCTTGTTCCATGCGGTTCGTGTGATTCAATGCATGTTAAAGTGCAAATATGGTGTTTGTGATACGGTTTAGATTGATCTTATTTCATACGGTTCGTGTGGTACAATGCATGGTTAATGTATAAATCTAGTGTTTGCGATTTGATTTGGTTCAATGTATATTAAAATACAAATATATTGTGTCCGGCTCGGTTTGGTTCAATGCAGGTTAATGTGTGAATACAATGTTCACGTCGTCTCGGTTTGAAGTTATTTTTAATTTTAGACAAATATAATTCATAGCGCGTGCAGTTCGCTTTTGATTTTGTTTCTTCTAGTACAGTTCGTGTGGTTCAAATACATGTTAAAGTGCAAATATGGTGCTTATGGTACAGTTTGGATAAATTTAGAGACAAGTATCATCTTATTTACATATTATTACAAACTAAATAACATTGATGTATAGATATATAATGCTCCAAAAAAAGAAACATATAGATTAATTACTTATGTTATCCTATATTATAAATACAAATTAGTCCAAGAAAATCGATATATATATATTTTTTTAAATTAAGTAAAAAAGTTTACGTATATAAAATTACTATTACTAGCTTTTTACATACACATATTTGGTTTTGACTTTTGATGTCAAAACGAATCAGTGAGTGGCTTTATGAAGTGAAACCAATTATGAAGTGAGTGCCCGGATTTGCAAAGAATTGGTGTTACGTCTTATATAGCCAAACCACAACAACATTGGTGTGGTGTCATTTGCGGAAGGAATTTAACCAACCATTTATTGATGATAGCTTATCTTCAATAAATTAATTTGCATTTTGGGTATTTATATATATAAAATTTAGGATTAAATGCAATTTTGGCCTCCTAAATTTCGCAATTGCTTGATTTTGACCTCCAAGTTTCAATTGCTTGATTTTAACTCCCTAAGTTTCACAATTGCTCGATTTTGGCCTCCAACGTTTCAATCGCTTGATTTTGGCCCCTCAAGTTTACTCCCTTTTGCATGTGCTAGCCCCCGTTGATTTTTTTTTTGTCTAAAAATTGCTTATGTGGCTTTTAAAAAAAATATATTTTAAAAATAAATATAATATGTTTTTCAAATTAAAAATATGTTTTAAAATAAAAAATGTTATAAAATAATATTTGCTTTTATAAAAATGTATTAAAAATTGTTTTTTTAATATTTTTTAAAAAATAGTTCATAATTTTTTTTACTTTTTATTATAACAAAATTATTTTATAAATAACATATAATAAAGAAAATCAAAATTTATTTTTTAAAAAAACAATTTGTAATTTTTTAAAAACATTTTTATTTTTTTTTCATTTTTACTTTTTAAAAACAATTTGTAATTTTTTAAAAACATTTTTATTTATTTTTAAATATTTATTTAATTTTTAATCAAAAAAGTCAACGGGGATTAACAAATGCAAAAGGGGTAAACTTGGGGGGCCAAAATCAAGCAATTGAAACTTGGCTGACTAAAATCGAGCAATTGTGAAACTTAGGGGTTAACATCAAGCAATTGAAACTTAGGGGGTCAAAATCAAGCAATTGTGAAACTTGGGGGGCCAAAACTGCTTATTAAAAAAAAACTTGCTCACTCACGGCAGTATCACAATACAAAATCTAACTTAGAAACTCTCAAATTCTCACTCCCTCATGGTCACAGTCACAAACAACCTTACGCTGCCTTGACCTCATTCTCAAACTTCTCTCAACACGGCGCAAACAACTTATTAACTTAAACTTGAAGTTTTATTTTTGTTATACTTTATTATTTGAAAAACTCATAAACTTAATTTTAATATGATTGTATTTCGTATTTGATGAACTTATTTGAATTGTATGTTGTATTAGATGAACTTATGGAAAAAAAATATACCGAGAAAAAAATAATAGCATGAAATACATCAAAAAAATCACTGTAAAACAAATTAAATTATCCGAACCAAACCGATGAGTTTGGTTCAAATTCATTTGTAAAAACATTAAAAACCGAACAAAACTGAACCAATCGAGAGCTCATTAGTTCGGATACAAACCCGGTTTTGGGCCAAGGCAACCAGACCCCCAGCTTAGGGCCTCAAATTTTTGTGAAGTCCATCATTCAAAATTGCTTAAGTATGTTTGCGGAGAAAATATTTAATAAAATGTTGATTGGCCTAGTGGTCCATGCGTACGTGCTAAAGTAGTAGTCTTGGTGTGTGCGAGTTCAATTTTCACTCGTGACAATTTTTTTATTTTAATTTGATATTATTTATATAGTTCATATACAATGGAGTATTACACAAATCATTTCAAAAATCGTTTATTATTACTAAATAGAATTACTCTATAGCTTACAAATAACTTTACTACTTTTTTTTTAAAAAAACTACATTTAAAAATGTATTTTGTTGCTATTGATTAGAATATGACTATTTTTATATTATTGATGTTTTCATTTTTTTTTAAAAAGAATTACTCTCCTTTTTAAAATCCCATTTTTTTAATAAAAAACATATTAATTTTATTAAATTTATTTTAGCTTTAAAGGACCTCTTTATCCAATTTGTCTGAGGCCTCAAAATATATTGAGACGGTCCTGTTCGGATATTGAATTCACTCAAAAGCATCGTAAAATGGGAAGAACGGAAATCGATTTTATTAGTTTAAAATCATATTTTGACTCATTTTCTTCCAATTCTTTTACACAAAGTTGTCTTTAAACCTTAGTCTCCTTCTTCACTCTTTTTCTTTCATTGAAACTCATTAAAGAGACCCTAATTCTTGGTAATAATTATTGAATGGGAAATGTTACAAGATAAAACCCACAATTGGATTACTCGAGCTCACTATTGTTGTTACTAATATCTTTTATCTCAAAATTCTTAGATAGACACTTCTTGCTAGTAAAATGTCATCAACCCACATAAAACCAGCAAAATATACTTGCTCCCACAAAACTTCTAATAATATATATGGCAAGTAATAACACAGACCACCTGAATAGGTGGTCCACCGTGTACTGGAGTAAAAAAATCCAGAAATTCTAATTAATAATTGTTGATAATATTATTAAGAAATAAAATTCATAACTCTCATATTTTTATGGCTTGAACGATGACCTAATTGACGACAGTTCAATATCAGATGTATATCTATTTTTCGTTATCTTAATCAAATCAATATCGATTATAAGTCATATTTAAAAGAGTGAAAATTTATTTTAGTCTCTAAGAAAAATCACAAGACTCAATTTAGTTCCTAAGAAAAATAAATTGGGACAACATAGTCCATATTGTCTTTATCTTTGTTTGATTGTTGGTGGAAGATGTTGGGTTTCAAGTGTGAGTAGTTAAGTTTCACATCAACTATGAATACGAAGAATGTTGAATTTATAAAAAAGGTAACTCATTAACCTAATGCCTTAAGATTTTGGGTATAAATGTGGAGTCTCCCTATCTTGTGGGATACAACTACAACATCAAATGTAAATCCCTCTTCCATCACACAAATTCAGCAATGTGCCCTTTTTTTATGCAAATCCACTAATGTGTTTAGTGTAGGGTGTTCATAGTTGGCCAACTTTAGAATATAGGCTTAAAAAGCACATGATAAACAACTTAATATATAAATATTTTTTAAAAAAGTTGTGCATTTAATTTTTCAAATATTTTGTTATATTTTTCAATGCAATAATTTCAATTTTAGATTTTTTAATATGTGTCCTTAGGACATACGTAACTTATTCTGAAAAAGGACCACCTCACTTGTTTTTTTGTATTAACTTTCGGGTTCCTAGAGGAAGGAACCTCGGTAATCTAAAGTTTTACCGTAAAATAAGTTAAGTCTGACAAAAATTTGTTTCCATCAGAAATTAAACTCAAATTTCCGAACCATTCGTCTTAAAAAATGCTCATTAACCACTTGAATCTAATATTCCCTCTGGTCTTGAATATTAGGAAGAAAAAAAAAGGCACACCCTTTAAGAAAAGTGGATAAAGTATAAAAAAAATATATCATTTACTATTTTACCCTTATTATTTTCAAATAAATTAAAATTTGCTTACATGTGCACACTTTAAGCCACTAGTGAAGCATAGCTTGTGGAAGTAGTAAAACCAAACCTTGATACTTCTTTTTCTACGGTTTTCAAGGGTGTAAGCTTATAGTAGTATGAAAAATTAAAACTAAGGGTAAAATTGGAATATTTAAAATAAATATAATGATTGTAGTACCTTTTACTTATATTTAAGATCTTGTGAAAAAAATTTGTTAGTTATATATGAGACCGAACGAAATATATTGGTCCACCATCTCAGGTTCTTAGTACAATAGAAAATGTCACTTATTGGTTCTAATTAATGTAATGTACTATTTTTGTCAGTGATATTTTTGGTTGTTAATTAATGTCATGTACTATTTTCTACGTATTCAGTTGGTTGTAATTTTACACTATTATTACTCATTGGGAAAAAAATTAGAGTTGACCGACGTGAAACATGTTTATGTATATGTTGGTGAAAAATTTGTCAATTTAGTTGTAAGAGTAATCCTAAATATGAAATTAAAATTTTGGTAAAGTGATCGGATTTACATATTATAAATACGAAAAAATTGACATCAAACTTCAATTCCTCCAATAATTTTTTTTGCTAGTTATCAATTAAGCTATATTTAAAGAACTCTTTTCAAATTGATTTTATATACGAAAACCTTTATTTTACAAGAAAACTTGAAAAATATTATGTTATACTCAAAATTTTACAAGACAGTTACAAATTGAATAAAGTAACAAAGTTTCTGATTAACAAAGATTGAACTTAGTAAAAGAAGCTAATCTTTTATGATATGACGAATCAATATTCAAATTTTGACAGTCAAATATATTTATATTTTATGACCGACTTCGTCTAGAAGTGTTCCGATAGAGAGAATACATATGAGCACAAAAATAACAACGTTCCAACATGAGGCCATGGATCATTTAAATCAATTCGAAGGTCTGATCGGTGGCGGTAGAGCTTTCTCGACGAGAGCTAAAGTGATTTGGTTTGCTTGCATTTGGATAATTTGGAAATCAAGAAATGATAAGGTGTTTAAAAACAAGGACATTAGTTTGGAGGATATGTCTGAAGATGTGAAAAGGATTTCATGAAACTGGCTGAAACTCAAAACAAATAGCATAGACTATAGTATTGTTCACTGGTATTTGAGTCCTAGAGCTTGTTTGGGATATATGGATGATTAAGTCAGGTGTCCCTCTTGCCAGCAAGAGTGCTGATGTTGTAGAGTTGGTTTAGTTCCCAATATTATTGCTTTGATGTTATTTTCTAGGTGGTGGTGTGCTCCATCTTGCATCCCCATGGTGCTTTTCAGTTTAGCAGAGGTTTTGTGTATTGGAGCTCGGTGTATTGTGTGGTTTTTCTTATTGTGGAACTTGGGGGCGTGGTGGTTGTATCTCAAAATCCCTGCTCGTTAGGCCTCAGAATGAAGAAAATGCCCTCATTCATTTTCCTCGAATGTCCGTTGGTTGTTGGTGGCTTGGGCCGAGATCCCCTATTGTCCCCTTATTCCCTTTTTCCGGCTCCGATCTAGTGGTGTTCATTTGATGCTCATGGTGTCTTCAGTTGTTGTATCGCATAGCTTTTTCCTCGGGTCTGTTTTGTTTTAGGCTGGTGTCTTTAGAGAAGTAAAGGGACATAGCAGTTCTGGTTATGTAAATATTTGTTATCAGACTTGGTTTGGCTTGTAAGTTGTTCTTGACTCACTCAAAGTATGTCTTATACTTTGAGGTTTGTGTCTTTTATCGATATATATCTTTTTGCCTTTTCACAAAAAAAAAAAGAACTAGTATATAACACAAGCAAATCTCTATTTCATTTCATAGACCATAGGCCACACATTATCTTCCAAATGGCTTCTCCAAACAACCACATCAAAATCCATGAACAATGCAAAGTTTCTCCTCATTCTTCAAACCAATTATCTCTACCTCTCACTTTCTTGGACTTGATGTGGCTAAGGTTCCATCCGGTAGAACGCATCTTCTTTTACAACCTCCCAAATTCACAATCACACCCTACTTTCTTCTTCCAAAATCTTGTTCCAAAACTCAAATCTTCACTCTCATTAGCTCTCCAACACTTCCTCCCTTTAGCCGGTAACATTGTTTGGCCTTCCGATTCTCCAAAACCCTTCATCCATTTCAATCCTAACGATGATGGAATTTTTTTGCTCTTAGCTCAGTGTGATGATGATAATATAGACTTCAATAAAATCTTGGAGCACAATTCGTCTCATGAAGCTTCTTTGTCTCGTTCTTTTGTACCTCATTTAGAATCAACGGATTCTTTTGCTTCTATTATCTCAATTCAAATAACCCTATTTCCAAAAAATGGTTTTTCCATTGGAATCACCACACACCATGCTGTTCTTGATGGAAAATCTTCAACCATGTTCATCAAAGCTTGGGCTTCTATATGTAAATCTCTTGAAGAAACACAATCACCAAAATTGGAACCTTTTTTAGAACCCTTTATGGAAAGGGAAGTAATCAAGGATCCAAATGATTTTGAGAATGCGTTCATAAATAGTTGGAACAAAATCACATCAGATCTTGATAAGAGCAATGTGAGAAGCATAAAGATTATGTCAAATGTGTTTCCACCAAACATTAAGGATTCCATTCGAGCCACATTTGAGCTCACACGTGCGGATTTTGAGAAATTAAACAGAAGGGTGTTGTCCAAATGGAACAATGTTGTAGAAGGAGGAGCACAAGAACAAGAACATCCTAAGAAATTGTCAAGTTTTGTTATTACATGTGCTTATGTGTCTGTTTCCATAGCAAAAGCGATACAACAATCCGAAAGCGATAAAAAACAGAAATTTTGTTTTGGTTTTCCAGTGGATTATAGGGCTAGATTAGATCCTCCAATTCATGAAAACTATTTTGGAAATTGTGTATGTAATCATGTAGTTGATACTGAGCCAGAGGATTTTACAAAAGAAGATGGATTAGTGATTGTTGCAAAGAAAATTTATGGTAAGACTAAAAAAATGGATAAGGGTGTTCCTGAAGGAACAGAAACATTGTTGTTTAGATATATGACTATGATTGAAGAAGGAGTTAAAGGAATGACAGTAGCTGGTTCAACAAGGTTTGGAGTATATGAGATTGATTTTGGTTTTGGAAGGCCTGAAAAAGTGGAGATTACTTCAATTGATAGAGGATTAACAATTGGATTAACAGAAAGTAAGGATTTGAAAGGTGGTGTTGAAGTTGGGCTTGTTCTTGATAAGAATGTGATGGATTTGTTTCATACCATTTTTCATGAAGGGTTATGCTTTGATTGATTAGGCAGCAACATGTATGGATTAATGGATTTTGTATCTTTTTTAATAAGCAAATATTTGCATAATTAAGTTTAAACATTGGTTTGTGTTTTAGGAGGAATGTTTTGGTGTTTGGTTTTGGTGTTTATTTTCGGTGTCCGCCTATATACGGCGCCGATTTTGTAATCTTTGTTTCACCGGTCTTTGTTCATCTTGTGCAAAGATCGTGCTAATAAAATTTTTGCCGTTCAAAAAAAAAAAAAAAACATTGGTTTGTGTTGTATTTGAATTATTTTTAAGGAAATCGTTTTAAGTTAAACACCGCTATAAAATGTTTCATGCGTCTCATACATATTTTACTTTAATGATAAATAAAAGAAACTCTTCGCAATGTTTTCTTTTTCTAATTCACCCTAATTATAATTAGTATATTTGATCCTCAACAAGTACATCAAGGTATATCCTTATGGTTTACGTTTTTTGGATCTACTATTGGACAACTAATGTTCAAGTCAACAGTAGAACTTTTAGGTGTTTTTTAACGGGTTTTTTTTTTTGTTGACGGTAAACAACATCTTTTCATTAGATAATAAGATAAAGTGAGTACAAACATTGAAAGATATGTGTTAGGACATTCCCCATCCACATTCTAAAAACACAAATTACTAAACCAACTAAGATTTGAACAACAATGAGTTTTAAGGAGTTAAAAACCAATAAAATACTACAAAACCAGTAGCTTAATCCAAGCAACCAAGCATAAATCTTCCACACATGATAAGTGGGCTGAGGAACCACAGTCTTTAACTCTATCCAATTACGGATCATTTCTTTGGCTTGTGGACGCACATATCGACTATTCGGGTTCTCGAAATCGGTTAAACTCACCACATGTGAAGGAACCATTTCTTGAGTGGAGGAGAAAAACTGGTTTGCAGCAATAGCTATTGGATCAGTACTCACAATATGAATCCCTTTAGCCAACCATCTTTGAAGCTTTTTATCAAACACCATAAATGCAAACTTAACATAGATTAAACTAGAAAACAAAACACAACACACATAACACCAAGAAAACAAAAACACAATAACAATTGCAAATTTAAAAACACAATAACTCAGCACTTCCATTTTTTCCAATGGTGGTGGCTCCGGTGGAGGCCGTTTTACATGACCGCAGATCTGTAAACAGATTGTTGAAGTTTGGTTCAGATTTGAGAGCAACCTAGCATACTTGATTTGTGAAATGAGAGCTTGGCGGTTGCTGGAGAGTTGCACAGAAAACGTGATGGAGGTTGATGGTGGTGGTTGAACAGAAAATGTGGTGGAGATTGGTGGTGGTGGTGGTGGTACAAAGGAAGGGAAAAGGGTGGGAAAATAGGAAGATGAACCCAAAGAGATGGGAGAGGAACTTCCACAAGGGAAGAGACAAGCTCCATTACGGAGGAAAGGAGCTCCGATGCACGACTCAAGAAATCAAATTTGAATTATTTCTCTAGAGAGAATCATGTTGGTAATTCTTCCAACACATGTTGTTTTTATAAATCTTTAACCTAAAATGCTTTTTTGAGTAGCGTTATTGTTGTTATTAGAGTTAAAAAATCGTTAAAAATAATAATTTTCAGCTACCGAAGAGATTACCGGGTTGAGTAGCGGACTAGGTCGCTATCTTTAAGACGTTTCGCGGCACTATCCAAAATTGTGCAAGTAGACTATCAACCACGAAGTCAATAGGATAAAACATCACATGACTGTATACCGATTTGCTACTGCATAGTAGAAATCGGTCAAAGAATACACATTCTTGAATGATACTACGATACCACTCGAATTGATACTACAATCTCAATCTATGAATCAATGGTACTACAATACCACCCGTATTGATACTACAATATCAATCAATATAATGACACCGATGTCATTCTAATATGGTACTAAGACCAATTTTAAATCAAATAGATTAAGGTACTATGATCATTCTTAAATTGAAGGAACTAACTAGTGATACTTTAATCACTCTTATACCAAATTAATAATAATATGATTTCTCTTTTTCAAGAATTTCAACTTATGAAATATACAAAAAAAATTATCTTACTTTCTCTTTAAACTATATCAGCTTCTAATTCACAACAGAAGTTTTGTTAAAAATTACAAGTCTAATAAACAATAGAACAAACTCTATGTAGTCATCAATATTAAATTCCACATAGTCATGTTTAGAATCAAATTCTAAAAGGCAAATTCATAGTAAATCTTTCAAATGATTAGAAGCATCTAACTTGATATTAAAAATTGAGTATCAAATTGCTGCATGCATTAGATAAAAAATTGATACATCACAACCATTATCCATGAATACCCTTTCAAATTGTTTTCATACAAATACGACAAGAATGCTTCAGAAAAATTAGAAATACTTGCCTTTAATTATTCAACAAAGGAACGATCAAACAAGGTCTTGACACTTAGAACCAATTTCTTCGTTTATTATGATTTTTAATCTTCATGTGATATATTTGTATTGAACAAAGCAAACAAATCAACTCCTACAACAACCGGCTATTCCACCTCTCTCATCAAAGATGGCAGGGGAACTTAGGTTTTTTCTTTTGTGTAGCCATCAATTAGAGTTTTTTTTGTCGACACCAGGGTATCCATTGCCGAACGCTATTCTCCCATATATTTTTTTTTTACAGCTATTCTCCCATATATTTAACGGTTACACAATGATGGAAAAATAAATCACAATAAATTAAATTAATAAAATAAATAAATGTGTCCTATCTCATTAAAGTAGGATTTAAATTATTTCATTTTTCAATTTACACACTAGTATGTTACACACACTAGTATGCTTTAGTACCCACGAAATGGGACTTAAGAAATTTTATTTTCAATTTACACCCAAATGTGAACTTTGTTCCAACAGTTATTGTAGGAATAATTGTGTTGGATCACCATGATTGATGATTGATAATGTGATCTTTGCAGTTCGAGTGTTGAGTAATTGTATGTCATGCCTTAATTTCACATCTCTAGTCATATGTTCCTGTTCCAAACTGAGGGGGTGTACACGCAAAAATACTCTAATGCCAAAGTAAGGGAAGGTGTATGTAGATAACTATTGTTTAACTTGTTCATCATACATGGGGTGACCCCCTATTTATAGTGTGGTTAGACTCATGCATGCTCCAGTTAGTTGTTATATCCACAACTAGGAATGCTGATATAGATAAATTCTATTAGAATCTGAGAGACATATACTTAACCACAAAAGATAGCTTAAAAATTGAGGTTTGTACTACGCTTATAAATGTTATCTTTGCCACATTTCTAGCCAATGCGGAACTTCTAACAAATTCAACTTGTTATGGTAACTGAATCTGAGATAGCCGATGACGCCTTTCTGATTTGAATGTATTCCATGATGTTCAAAATGATTTGAGCATGTCAATGCTTATGGATTCCCTTTTTCCTTCTACCGGTGGTTGAAATCAACAAATGTTAATTTATAGTTGGCGGTCAAGCCCACTTAATTATTTATTTGAGTATCGACTAATTTTGATTATTTTGGTTATGACGCTCTTGTATCTTTTGTAGTCTTTTTTGGCACATCTTGTATCGATGAAGCTATTTGACTAACTTTGATTATTTTTGCTTTTTAAAAAACAATATCTTGTTAAAAAAATAAATAAATTAAAATAAGCATACGCGTGTATAGCGAGGGTGATGCTTCCAACATTATTTTAGAATTTTGGTTTCAAAGATGTTCAATCATTGGCCAACTTTAGAGATCTCACGTTCTAATTTTATTCTGATAAATAAAAGGATCTTCTCACGTTCCTTAGCACAGTAGAAAACGTGAGTGATTGGTTGTTAATTTATGTATATTAATATTTACATATATTTTTTAAAATTTGTTTTGATCCTTACACAATAACGACCTTCTAAGTTTAGTCCTTATTTAATGTTTATTAAATTTTTAATCGTTGAAATTTATCCTGCATTGAGTTTTGACAATGTTTTACTTTTGAATTATTTTTCTGTAGGTATGTTTAGAACATCATAAAATATTCGTTTAGAAAAATGAACTCAAAATTTGATTTTTAGATCATGATTTTCGTTACTTTTATCTTTAACTTTGCCGTTTAAAAAATTCATATTTAATTTATATCATGTTAAAAAATTTCTTAATTTTATTAAATAAACTTTATATGATATTTAAAACATGTCTATAAAAAATTATTCAAAAATTTAAGATCCGTTTAATGATAATCAAACAAATTTAATTTTAATAGTGAGCATAAAACTATATATATGTGCAAGACTTTTTTTATAGAACTAAAATAAAAATTAAGTAAAAATTAAATTTAGAAAATCTCAATTTTATAACAACCAAAAACATATTTAACTATCCGATAAAAAATATATGAGAAAACAAAAGGTTTTAAAAAATTATCCCCAGAAGAACAAGTATATAAATTAACACAAGCAAATATTTCATAGACCACACATCATCTTTCAAATGGCTTCTCCAAACAACCGCATTAAAATCCATGAACAATGCAAAGTTGCTCCTCATTCTTCAACCCAATTATCTCTCCCTCTCACTTTCTTTGACTTGATTTGGCTAAGGTTCCATCCAGTAGAACGCATCTTCTTCTACGCCCTCCCGAATTCCGAATCACACCCTCCTTTCTTCTTCGATAATCTTGTTCCAAAACTTAAAACCTCGCTCTCTTTAACCCTCCAACACTTCCTCCCTTTAGCCGGTAATATCGTCTGGCCTTCTGATTCTCCAAAACCATTCATCCAATTCAATCCAAATGATGATGGGGTTTCTTTGCTCTTAGCTCAGTGTGACGATGATAATATAGACTTCAATAAAATCTTGGAGCACAATTCACCTCACGAAGCTTCTTTGTCTCGTTCTTTTGTACCACACTTAGAATCAACGGATTCTTTTGCTTCTGTTATCTCAATTCAAATAACTCTTTTTCCCGAAAGTGGTTTTTCCATTGGAATAAGCACACACCATGCTGTTCTGGATGGAAAATCTTCAACCATGTTCGTCAAAGCTTGGGCTTCTATATGTAAATCTCTTGAAGAAACAAAATCGCCAAATTTGGAACCTATTTTAGAACCCTTTTTGGAAAGGGATGTAATCAAAGATCCAAAGGATCTTGAGAATGTGTTCATAAATAGTTGGAACAGAATCTCATCACATTTTGATAAGAGCAATGTGAAAAGCATAAAGATTATGTCAAACATGTTTCAACCAATCATTAAGGATTCGGTTCGAGCCACATTCGAGCTCACACGCGTAGATTTAGAGAAATTAAACAAAAGCATATTGTCCAAATGGAACAATATTGTAGAAGGAGGAGGACAAGTACAAGAACATCCTAAGAAATTATCAAGTTTTGTTCTTACATGTTCTTATGTGTCTATTTGCATAGCAAAAGCGATACAACAATCCGAAAGCGATAAAAAGCAGAAATTTTCATTTGGCTTTCCCGTAGATTGTAGAGATAGATTAGATCATCCAATTCCCGAAAACTATTTCGGAAATTGTGTAACTAATCATATAGTTGATACTGAGCCAGAAGATTTTACAAAAGAAGATGGTGTGGTGATTGTTGCTAGGAAAATTTATGGTAAAATTAAAAATATGGACAAGGGTGTTCTTGATGGATTAGATACATTAATGTTTAAATTAATGGCTATGTTTGGGGAAGGAGTTAAAGGAATGGGAGTTGCTGGATCAACAAGGTTTGGAGTATATGAGATTGATTTTGGTTTTGGAAGGCCTGAAAAAGTGGAGATTACTTCAATTGATAGAGGATTAACAATTGGATTAACAGAAAGTAAGGATTTGAAAGGTGGTGTTGAAGTTGGGCTTGTTCTTGATAAGAATGTGATGGATTTGTTTCATACCATTTTTCATGAAGGGTTATGCTTTGATTGATTAGGCAGCAGCAAGTATTTATTAATGGACTTGTATCTTTTTTAATAAGCAAATATTTGCATAGTTAAGTTTAAACATTGGTTTGTGTTGTATTTGAATTATTTCTATTTCATTTCTTTTGGTAAGTTCATTAGCTTAAGACATTTTTAATGATTATTTTTAAGAAACTCGTGATAAGTTTTATACACTGTTATAAAATTTTATATCATGTAATTTATACATATTTTAATACAAGAAATTTTAGGAAAATTTTCTTTTTTCAGCCTTCATTCTATTATTTATTTTTTAATTGGTTGAAATGATTACTGATATCTCACTTTAAGAGTGATCTATAGGGGAATGCTAATAAGGTAAAGATTTGTTTGGTAACCGTCTTTTCATCATGAGTTTATAATATTTTGTAATTGGCCGAATTTATTAAAAGTATAGTTCTATGGTTTTCCTTTCTAAAGAATTTTTATGGAAATGTGTAAAGTTAACACATTAGAAATTGTGGTGTTTAACTTTTTAAATAATTTTTTTTTAAATGAAATGCTTAAAGAGTATCCCGAGACACTTATCAGCAAGACACATATTTTATTTGTGTTAATGTTTGTGATGAAATTCTGTTTTATTTATAATTATGTACAAAATTATGGAAGAAACAAGAATTAAAACAAAAAACAGAGGTTTTGATTTTTTAAATCGGTTGAATCAATTTAAAAACATTCATTATTTTTTGAACTTTTAAAAATGTGTCAAACTGATTTAAATGAAGACTTTTTTTAAAATCGGACTAACAAATTTTATAAAATGTTATACCCAAATAAAAACTGGCCAGTATTAAATCGGACTAAACAGATATTATGTTACTGCATCTCAAAGAATAACACGAAGGAAATTAAAAAATACTTTTAAATCGGTTAAACAAAACGGATCTAAAAATAAGTTTTTAAATCGGATTGACGGATTTAAAAGGTGTTAAAATCTGATTTAAAAACTTATCATCTATTAAATCGGATGTATTTAAACCAGATTTAAAAACGTATCTTCTATTAAATCTGATGTATTTGTGGTTAACAGATTTAAAATGTAGTTTTGTCCTGATTTAAAAAGAAACTTTTGTACTAGTGTAGCTTATCAGCCATCTGCTGTTTTTATCAAACATACTGGTTGGATTAAGTTCAATGTTGAACTAAAATCGATTTTTAATTTTAATAATAACTAAGATTTATTTTAGAAATGTAAAACCCACGTTTGCTTCGATAAGAATTGATTTGGAGTAAAATACAATTAGTATTACTCAAAAAATTATTCTAAAGTTATAGGTAGGTAGGTGACTTGTTAGCCAATTTGCACATTGTGTTGTCTATCATTTTTATCATTATATATGTTCTTGTACACTTAAAATATCTCATATCGCTTGAAAATCGAGACTAATGATAGTTTATATACAATACACTTTAACCAACTGAGGTGTCATTTACAAAGGAAAAAATTGTGATGGATCACATACGATCTAAAATGGACAATACTTTAGAATGTGATGTGGCGAACTTGAGGGTGGAACGGAACAAAATGAAATCTTAAATTAGTGACAAACAATTTTTAAAACAAAAAAAGAATTTTGTTTATATACAACACACACTTTAACCAACTTAGGTATCATTTACAAATGAAAAAACTATAATGGATCACATACGGTTCAAAACGGACAATACTTTAGAATGTGATTTGGCGCACTTGAGTGTGAAATGGAACAAAATGAAATCTTAAATTAGTGACAAACAACTTTTAAAGCAAAAAAAGAATTTTGTCTCTATATCTATAATTTTTGTCCCTCCCTTTTTTCTATCATGTTACCTAGTGGTTAGAAATTATACTCTTAAAAAGCGAATAAGTGGACCTATATATATATATATATATATATATATAATACAATGTATTTGTGAATTTAGGTAAGTTCACTTTCCCTCCCATTCTTTAAATTGCATTTCATAACTATTCCGTCCCTTTAACCTATAATATTCTCATTAATTTTTATTATTATTCTTGTACTTTTGAGGTCCACCACCGGGTTGTACGGTGGTGTTGTGGGATGATTTGCCTTTCACCGTGGATAACGAGGGTGATATATATAATATAATATATAAAACAGCAATTTGTTCCTACTCACCATATAATAAGTGTCACCATATGGCCTACACTTATGTTTCTACCACTAAATGAAAAATAATTATTCATTTTCTTATGAACAGAAATCATTTAAATTACTGTAAAAAAAGAAAGAAAAAAATAATTCATTTAAAAATTATATTATAAAATTATTTTTAAAAGAACTTTCTCCTATATATGTTTAAACCACACGTAAAAGTGATAAGAGATTTTTTATTTTTTTTGACAATAATAAAGGGATAATAGATGTATTAGTATTCATTTGTATTTTCACATAGGCCTATCTCATATAGCAGCATTCAACTTTGTAGGCTATAATTGACAAATAAAATGGTAATAATATATGTTACATTTACATCACATCACATGTACAATAATGGCCCCAAGTCAATACTCAATAGTCATGTTTTGTTTTCTCAACTAATTTAAATGTTAATATTGTCAAATTGAAGGTTCAATTCCTTCACTTTTTAATTTGTGTGTAAATTGTTAATTATTTACTATTACATCATAAGATATAGCTTGGAAATGTATTTTTACACATGTGGGAGATATCACTCATTCACTCATTTTACAAGTATCGGTGGAGGGATAGGGGGACAATTAGGTGTCATAGTCTCTAGGACCGGTCCAACATGTTAGGAGACCTATATAAGACGAATTGGTGATTTGTTCATGTCCTCCAAAACTTTTATTTCTCACTCCGCTGCTACTTACAACCATTTTATATTGACAAGTATTTATACCCAACTATAAAGACCAAAAGATTTATCAGACAACCACTATTTAGCAACCCTGATCATGGTTTAGATGTTCGGTCCTAAATGTAAAGAAATATATAATCTTTTATATTAGATGAAATATGACGTATATACAAGTGGAAGTTATCTCTCATTTTCCAAGGCAAAATAAAATCCTAATAGCAATTACATTGCATTAAATTTGCATTTATGACTACAACTTGATAGTCATAGGTTATTTTTCTAATTAGAAGTCAATAATCATTGTTTAATACTCCTATTGAGCTTTGAGTGATCTAACATAATGTGTTGACATTATACTTATAGTGTAACAAATTAGCACTAAAACACAAACCAAAAATTCACTTGCAAGAATGGCATCATCAATCAATAACCGCAAACCAAGTGAAATTTTCAAAGCACAAGCACAATTATACAAACACATGTATGCTCACATAGATTCCATGTCTCTTAAATGGTCAATTGAAATGAACATACCAAATATAATCCACAACAATCATGGTAAACCAATTTCTCTTTCAAACTTAGTTTCAATTCTTCAAATTCCATCATCGAAAATCGATAACGTGCAACGTCTCATGCGTTACCTCGCGCACAACGGAATCTTCGAGATAATAAAAAATCAAAAATTGGAAAATGAAGAAGAAGAAGAAGCTTATGCTCTCACTGTTGTTTCAGAACTTCTTGTTAAAGGAACTGAACTTTGTTTAGCTCCGATGGTTGAGTGTGCTCTTGATCCAACATTTTCATCTTCATTTCATAAGTTTAAGAAATGGATTTATGAAGAAGATCTTACACTCTTTGGTGTTAATTTAGGATCTGATTTTTGGGAGTTTCTTAATGAAAATCCTAAATATAATACAATGTTTAATGATGCAATGGCTAGTGATTCCAAAATGATAAATTTGGCATTGAAAGATTGTGATTTTATGTTTGAAGGTTTGGAATCAATTGTTGATGTTGGTGGTGGAAATGGAACAACAGCTAAGATTATTTGTGACAAATTTCCTAAGTTGAAATGTGTTGTGTTTGATAGGCCAAAGGTTGTTGAGAATTTATCTGAAAATGACAATTTGACTTATGTTGGTGGGGACATGTTCACATCTATTCCTAAAGCTGATGCTGTTCTGCTTAAGGTATACTTTTCTAAATCAAGATTTTTTTCTTCTTTGATTTTTCCATAGTTTCCTCTGCTTGAGGGAATCAATTGAGGCGTGTCAGATTTTAAATGTGATTACTTATTTCAGTCGAATTCTAACATTAGTTTACTGCATTGTAAGAGTTTAATCTTTTAGCTAAATTCAACTCATGTTGGTTAAACAAAGATATTTTAATTCAGTCATATTTTTTGGCCGCTTTTTAAAATACAATATGTTGTCCCTGATTTAGATTCGAAAATAGTAATGCGACAAGTTTTTTATTCACGTTAAATAAAAATCATACATTGTAAATCCACTCGAATGATTCCACATAAGCAAGTTTATGCCACATAAATAAAAAAGTTTGTCATGTCACCACTATTCGATCCGAAAAGTTTGTCATGTCACCACTCATTTCTCACAAAGTTATTAAAGACATTTCTAATCATTCATCGTTATGATTTATTTTTCTCTGCAGTGGATTTTACATGATTGGACTGATAAGGATTGTATAAGGATACTGAAAAAATGTAAAGAAGCTGTTACAAGTGATGGAAAAAGAGGAAAAGTGATTGTGATAGATATGGTGATAAATGAAAAGAAAGAAGATAAGCCACTTACTGAAATAAAGCTCCTTATGAATGTATCAATTTCATGTCTTAATGGAAAAGAGAGAACTGAGAAAGAATGGAAGAAACTCTTCATAGAAGCAGGTTTTCAAGACTACAAAATCTCTCCTTGTACTGAATTACTGTCTCTAATTGAGATCTTTCCTTAAAACACTAATGTTGTGGTTTTGGCATTATTTTTTGGTGCATTTCTAAATGTTTAAGAACTGTTAGAAGTTGGGGTGTGGTAACATTCATAGTGGGACACCCTTTGTTGTCATGGTACCTTCTTAATAGGTTCTGTCATGCTTTAGTCTGTATTATTGTGGAAGTTGTCATGCTGGTTTTGTTGTATAAGCAGGGTATTATTGTTTTGAATTCTTCCCGACTCTCGTGGACATGATTTGGCGCGTCTTCTGCAATCTATGAAGTACGAATACTTTTTAGATTAGGCGTGTCTGACTTGTGTCAGTATCAGACACCAACATGACACAAACACTTATGATTGCACTAAATTATATTATATTTTTAAATTATTATCGGTGTGACGTGTCGTGTTTGTGTCCGTGCTTCATAGTCTGCAACCCTTATTAGAAAGTGGATAGTTGATCTTTGTCATGATGTTGGATCCAAATTTTATTGGATGTAAGGGTTAGAGCATCCCTGATACTTAGGGGTGTAAGCGAATCAGAAAAATCCAATTGAACCGACGATCCTACCAATCCAAACCGGAAAAAAAAACCAATGCTTGGTTCGGATAAAAAACCAAACCAATTGAAAACCGATGTGGTTTGGTTTGGTTCTCGGATTGAATTTTAAAAACCGATGAACAAACCGAACCAAACCAATATATATATTATTAAGTTTTATTTTACAAAATATATATTATTATTAAGTTAATTTTTTTTTAGGTAGCCCACATCTATTAAAAAACAAAGGGAAAATACATTAATCTCCCATGAGCTTTGTGTATATGTCACTAACACCCCCTCTATTTTATGACTTGACAGAGACCTCCCCTACCGTCAATAACTCTTAAGTCTCCGTTAAAAAAAACTATTTTTTTTAATGGCAAATTGTTAGTCGTTAGTATATTACATTATATGTTAGTTTTTCTTGTTGCCAAGACTTAAGCTTTGGACCTCCAACTCCTTTAACCATTAGCTCAACTAGTTCAACCAGTTGTGCTATCTCTCCCACCCCCATTAAAAAAAACATGGCATATCTTTCATTCTCATAATTGTTGTTCACTGCAATGGTGTTTCTTTTGTCCCTTCATATCCCAAGTTAGCGCATTCCCAAAAATAAAACAAGCACAACTACTTATAAAAAAATCTTGCGCATACTCACATCACAATACAATTCTTAACTTAGAAACTCTCAGACTCAGTCTCCTCACAGTCACAGCTGGAAAAAACCCTACGCTGCTCTAAGTTCTCATCTCTCAATATTGCGCAAACAACACAACACTCTCGCGTTGTTCTGCTCTCATATATTTTATCTTAAACTCTCAAAAAACATTAACCCAGCCTCATGTCAAGCGTTGCCGGAATACGTCTTACTAGTGGTGAAGTTAACATTGACGGGATGACAACATGATGTGCAAGAAGCATTGACGTTTCAACTGAGAATAGACTTGAAGTTTTATTTTTGTTGTACTTTATTATTCGAAAAACTTATGAACTTAATTTCAATATGATTGTAATATGTATTTGATGAACTTATGGGAAAAGAATTGTATTTTGTATATGAAGAAATTATCTAATGAATTGTATTTTGTATTTGACGAACTTATAGGAAAAAAATATATTGGAAAAAAAATAATAGCATGAAATATATCGAAAAAATGTGCTATAAAACCGATTAAAGTATCCGAACCAAACCGATGAGTTTGGTTCGGATTCATTTTTGAAAAACACTAAAAACCGAACCAATCGAGAGTTCATTGATTCGGACATCAGATTCACTCGAAATCGATCCAAACCGGTCCAATTACGCCCCTACTTATACTCACTTTAATAAAAAAATTGTTTATCCAAAAAACAAAGAAAAACATATAGGTTAGTACACTTTAGGTGAGTTGGGTTGGGAGGTTGGTATAAATTTAGGTGAGTTGAGACCAATAATTCATCAGGATAACAACAGACTAAGAGTCAAAGAACAATAATAAATTTACTTCTGGATCTACAATGTGAAGCCTTAACAATATAAAACAAGAGAAATGTATAAATAATAATAGAGGCACAAAAACTAAACTATTTGTAATATGACATAACATATCATATCATTTAACATTCCAATTCTCATTTTCTGTAAATCCTCATTGGAATGCAGCCACAATTTTAACAAATTGCTTATTGTTGTTCCTAACACACAAACACATAATACAACATTAATGCAATATTAAATATATCAAAACATTGATTTAGAACATGTAAAACAAAAGTGTTTAAGCCTTAAGGATAGATCTCAATAAGAGACAAAAATCCAGTCAAAGGAGATATCTTATAGTCATGGAATCCTGCTTCTTTGAAGAGTTTCTTCCATTCATTCTCATTTCTCTCTTTTCCATTAAGAGAAGCCATGTTTACATCCATAAGAAGCTTTACTTGAGTAATTTGGTTCTCATCTTCCTTCTCATTTATCACCATATCTATGATAATCACTTTTCCTTTTTTTCCATCACTTGTAACAGCTTCTTTAGTTTTTTTCAGTATCCTTATGCAATCGCTATCAATCCAATTATGTAAAATCCACTGCAGGATAAGAAAAAGAAACAGGATTAGTTGTTTCTTTAGCAACTCATTAAGAAACTACAAAGCACATAGACACACACAGACGTGGTATGTGAGTCACTGTCCATGTGACAAGACATGTAAGTCACTGCAAACGGGCGTGTTGACTTGGTAAAAAAAGTGGGGACCAGCCTTTTACAAAATGAGCTAAAGTTAGGGGGTCAAAAATGCTATTATAAAAATTAAAGACCAAAATCGCAATTTTGTGATAGTTAGGGGGTAAAACTGCAATTTTGCCAAAAAATTAGAACCATTAGATACATAATTAAAGACAAACTTTATTTAATCGAGTGATTGAGTTGAAATAGTTAATAAGTTTCAGTCAAGGACAAACCATTCTAGAAAATCTAAGTAGGAATCTTGACTAGAATAATCACCGGTCAGACTTTACGTATCTCCTAGGTGGACTTCAAATTACTAACTAGACCCTTTTCCACTTCATGTTGGTAATTTAACATTTTGTACTACTAAAATTAACTAAATTTGCAATTTACTTGGAAATGGTTTAGAAAAGTATACCTTAAGAAGAACAGCATCACCATTAGGAATAGATTTGAACATGTCTCCACCAACATAAGTCAAATTGCCACTTTCAGTTAAATTCTCAACAACCTGTGGCCTATCAAACACAACACATTTCAACTTAGGAAATCTCTCACAAATAATCTTAGCAGTTGTTCCAGTTCCACCACCAACATCAACAATTGATTCCAACCCTTCAAACACAAAATCACAATCTCTCAATGCTAAATTTATCATTTTAGAATCACTAGCCATAGCTTCATTAAATGATTCATTATAACTAGGATTCTTTTCAAGAAAATCCCAAAAACCAGCTCCTAAAGTAACACCAAAGAGTGTAAGATCTTCCTCATAAATCCACTTTTTCATCTCATGATAAGAATTCGAAAGAGTTGGATCAAGAACACATTCAACCATTGGAGCTAAACAAAGTTCACTTCCTTTAACAAGAAGTTCTGAAGCAACAGTTAGAGCATAAGCTTCTTCATCATTTTCCGATTCTCGATTTGTTATTATCTCGAAGAATCCGTTGTGCGCGAGGTAACGCATTATACGTTGCACGTTACCGCATTTCGATGATGGAACTTGAAGAATTGAAACTAAGTTTGAAAGAGAAATTGGTTTGCCATGATTGTGTATAATGTTTGGTATGTTCATTTCAACTGTCCATTTGAGAGACATGGAATCTATGAAAGCATATATGTGTTTGTATAATAATGCTTGTGCTTTGTAAATTTCACTTGGGTTGCGACCATTGATTGATGAAGCCATTGTTGTAAGTGAATTTTTGGTTTGTGTTTTATTTGGTTATGTTTTAGAATTTGGTTATGTTGATGTAATTTATATATAGTAGTAGGTTGTGAGAATTCTAACACAATTATTTTGTTTGCTATGATATGATCGTTTACTAGTCCAAGTGAAATGTATGGTGTATATTTATTATTTAATCAGGTCGACCCTAACTATTTGGGGAATATTAAGGAAGAACTTTCTAATGAAAAATACTCAAAATTTAGAAAAATCATTATCTATTTTCCTTTTAGTATTAAATATTAATTCTCTGGTTCTAAGAATTGTTACCACAAGGAATCGAAATCTAGTTCTCCGTAACAAATCGTTCTAAAGGGACTTTATTAATCACTTGAGCCCATATATTGGTTAATTCATTCTCTATTTAAATTGTAAAGTACAAAAAATAAAAAATACTAAAAATAGTCATCATAGTAAATAACATAAAAAAAGACATATTTTAATCAATAACTGTAAAATACATCTTCAAACTAACTTTTTTTTTTTTAACTTTTACAATCAACCGCAAATTATTTATAAAATTAAGAATCTATCTATCAAATTAATTATTAAAACCTTAAAAAAAAAATTATTAAATTTTTCTTTTCTTTGAGTAATAAAATATTTTTAATAGTAACAAAGTCACTAAATATATATATATATATATATATAAATTTTAATAGACCAATATAAATAATTGTAGCTCCTAAATATTTAGAGTCTTACGCAGTGATTCACCTTACACACTCATAAACCATGACATCCAATATGTAAAGCTAACTTATTCCATCCTTTTATAAAGAAATTGCATACAACTTAAACCCAAATATTATTTTTAGAATATTATATTTATTATTAGAATATATTCTTGTCATTATTAGTCAGGATTAATAATGACAAGTTAATATTCTAATAATAACAATAATATTCTTTTTTTTTTTGGTTGGTAGACGAAATGGCAAAGCCATTGAAAACTCACACACACAAAGTGGAGCGACAAGGGATCGAACCCCGGTCATGACATCCGGAGCAAATTATATCTGGTCTTGTTTCCACTTTTCCAGTCATTTTAGATACTCTTTTTAAATACTGGATTTTCCGTTATTTAAATCGTGTATCTCCGTCGCTTGTAGTTATTTATCATTCAATGAATGACTGAAAAAATGATCCACGGA
Source organism: Trifolium subterraneum (assembly GCA_951799995.1). NCBI lineage: Eukaryota > Viridiplantae > Streptophyta > Magnoliopsida > Fabales > Fabaceae > Trifolium > Trifolium subterraneum. Next base: position 56,944,815 of record OX637464.1, on the reverse strand, counting down.
TCCTATTCTAAAATTTACCATTTGAGCTAGGATTTGTGGACAATAACAATAATATTCTAATATTAAAAAAAAAACACCCAAATATTATTTGGAGTCAAGTGATTATATAAAAATCAAACTGTTTTTATACCCAAAAAAAATAATCAAACTGTGTATAATATTTATATGATCAATTAAACCCAAATATTATTAAATGACCCCCAATATTAATTTTAGTCTTCGTGAGTTTATACTAAAATCAATCGTACAAAAAAAACATACTTTAGAACTAAAATGTTTGATTATTTTACAAGAGTTAAAAGTCAAAGTTTAGTGACAAAAAAATTATTTAAAACAAGGAAAATGCTAAGCAGTACCTCCGGAGCACTAGTTAAGCATATGAATATAGAAATTCTATCTTGAAACTTATGCAATCAAGCCATTGAAAATATAAAAAGTTGTATTATCAATATTAATTTTATATTTTATTTCTATTTTTAGTATGCTTAACAAGTGTCCCGAAAGTACCGTTTAGCGTGACCTTAAAACAATACCGTAACAACTACCATAAAGATTTACTTTACTATTCAAAGTTCAAACTTTCAAAGTTGATGGCTCATGAGTCAAAGTCATTCATAGTGTACGCCGGCTGCTAGACTTTTTTGGTACTGGCTATCATTGGTGGATCTCATTCATCAATTTATAAATAAACAATTCGAATTTATGTAATACTCCATCTGTCCCAAAATATAAGACTTATTTTGACTATTGCACGTATGTTAAAACATAATTTTAATATTTTTAATTCTTTATTAGTAAAAATTATGAAAACTTGATATTTTGAAAATACTCATCAAAACAAATCAAACAAGATCTTATATGCTAATATTTATATCTATATATTATTAAAAAAATATGATCAAAACAAGATAAATGAATAATGTCATTTAGTCAAAGTAGCTCTTATATATTGGGACGAATGGAGTATAAATTTAATAGTTTAATATAATATTTAATCTCGGTGTACTAATACATATTCAAATAAGATGTGTGCCGAAGAATTTCACTTTCTAAAAAAATTACAATAAAATTAAGTTTTTTCGATCATTTTTTTGAGTCAAGTAGCCTAGCGGCTAGAAATTCCACCCTTAAAGTGAATAAGTTGGATGACCGGAGCTCGAATCTCGATCCTTTGCATATATAATGTAATGTCCAACCAATTGATGCAAACTCATTACTTTTTTCTCTTATCAATATTTTCTACCATTTCTACTATTTAGAAGTTTTTTTTAGACATATTAGAAGTTTTTTCTACCATTTCTATTATCAACTTTACATAACAAAGTGTTTACACCGATTTTTGGTAACGTAAACAACCGTTATCGATAAACACTTTGGAACCGGATAGAAGTCCTTTTACAGTATTCGTTCAAGTCTCGCGGTTTATGATATCACTTCATGTGTTCATTAAGCACAAAATCATTGTTCTTATTAGTGTAAGAATCACATCCAACAACTTTTAATAACAAGTTGTCTCATGACAACATAATAGAAAAAATACTCAAGTGAGCATTCGAAACAAATAAAGATGAAAAGAAATGCAGTATTGCAAAAGAAAACAAAAAAAAGGAAAATAAGGCAAGAATAAAGCAATATTAAATTGCATGGAATGTAAAAGGTGGTTGAAATCCTTCTATGTCCGCCTCTGCACCCATTTGCTCACGTGGTGTTGGTGTGACAAGACTTTCATAAAATATGATCTAACCTCTTGTTCTTATTACAAACAAATATATATAGACCTTGCAGGAAAAATTGTCACTAGATCCTACGGTCTAAATTTAAAACAAGAAATAACTTCCTATAATTGAGCCTTACACATGGCATAAAGTAAAAATGAAAATAACTTCCACTTGCATGATCTTCCACTTCATGATTATGCCTTACTTCTGTTTGTCGTGTTGATACTGCTATCATAATATATAACCTTTTTGAACCAAAGCCAATCAAAATAATTAACCAACTTAATCAACAAAATTCGACCATGTTGTATCTAGCTTCGACTAATTATCAAATTGGTATCTTCGACTGATAACCTCTTCGACTAGTTTCTTCACTTTTCAATTAACTTGGTGGAATCTAATATCTAATTAATATTCACATGGCTAGTCAAAATGAGTTTTATTCTCTAACACCAAGTTGAAATGAATATCATCAATATTATAATTTTGGTGTCAACACAAAGTCAATATTTTAAAAAGGTCACGATAGTGTTCTAAAATCATTCTATAAAGATGATTTTGTCGTGAAAATACTAATCAAATGTGTCAAAGTAAGAATATACAAGTGAATGATGAACACTACTATGTAAATATAAATGAGATGACTCATATATTTATTACAAGGTTTTGGATAAATGTGTTGCTTCTAATTCACTCGTGTGATTGTTTTTAACTCAATGTGATAATTCTCTGAACTTCTCTCATGATCCAACAAATGTATCAGAGAAAATAGTTACAAAACGGACCGACTCCTTATGCTGAAAGCCTACTGATAGTACTCAAGCGGCATATATATATATATATATCTCATTAATGTAGTGGGTATCAACAACAGTGCAAATTTTTGTGGATATTTTTTTTTCAGGTTTAACTTTAAGGGAAAAGATACTCATATGAATGAATAACTTAAACTTAAGGGAGGTATTGTGATACGAATTGAAGTAAAACATGAACGGGTCAAGTATTGTGTTACCCAAAAGAGCAATTAGAAAGCCCAAATAGATGTTATAATTGAAGCCCAAGTGACTATAATAAAAGAAAGAAATTGCTCTTCGAGCCCTATAATCGACATAAATGGAATTATACTTTGATTTTTTTATCAATTCTTTCTTCATTTTGCTCAGAGTCCTTCCAAAAAAATTAAAGTTGCCCCTAAAGTGCCTATCTACAGTTGATATTTAGGGGCATTTTTTTTTGTTTGTTTTCACCACCAATTTAATCTGGTTCGGGAGTCAGTTCTGGCATCAAGTGGTTCTAGCCTCCTCCCGATTGCAGTTGCGGGGATCGAACCGTGAATTTAAGGTCACTTTACTGGGAGATAAATTTCGATAGACTAAAATGCACACCCCAATTTTTCTAACACTCGTTTTTTTTATTAAATGAAATTAATGTAGGTTCCATTACTTTATGAGACCCACACAAAGTGGATTGATGAGGGATCGAACTCCGGTCATGACGTCCGACACTAGAAATTTCGGTATTTCTACCATTTGAGCTAAGATTTGTGGACTTATGAGACCCATTTTTAACGTGTGAAACATTGATATTTTAGTATTAGTTCACATGTAAGAATATCTCAGTTGGTAGAATATTGAATATAATATGTAAGAATTAGAGTTTGAATTTTGGTTCTCTCACTTATTTAATTTAAAAGTGAAATTTTAACCACTAAATTATTTAAAAAACAAAAAAAGAATATTAGAGAGCGTTAGACGCTTCATATATATGGCCAAGTAAATACAAATTAGATAATAAAATACTATAAAAATATTTCCTATAACTCAATTATATGATAATTTTTTATTATATTTATTTATAATTAAAGTCGCAAAAAGTCTTTGATATGTTAAAACTCCCAATTCTACTTCTAAATATTTAATATTGTTATATGATTTTGATGGTTATTTCTTTTTAAACAAAAAAACAAAATATGAGGGTCCCTAGCATTATATACGACTACCCTACAAAATATGTAGTGTACGTACACGACCAAAACTACCTTGGCATCAGCCTTCAAAAAAAAAAAAAAACTACCTTGGCATCTACTCTAGTTTAAAGATCACACCATACACGTATACATGCTTATCTTGCAAAGAAATTAATTAACCCGAATTTTACATCCGGTCCGTTTGGATTAACATATTTTTTAGTTGCAAACAGCTTATACAATATAAATTAAGTTTTATGCTATTTTATAAGTTGACACTAGTGAAAATTGTATTTTTATAAGCTATTTTATCATAAACTACCTTGACAAACTTATAAAAATACATAAAAATTGCATAAACTGTTTACATAAACTCAAAAATAAGTTAATCCAAACGGGCCCATCATGTACCAAATTTTAAATACTTATGAAATACTTGTTATAAATATTTTGATATGTGGTTGGTTGGTTATTTTATTGACATTATATTATTAACTAGAACTTTGACTCGTGCGGTGCATTAGTCTAATTAGCAGTAATATGAAAAAAATAAGATATAAATTTTTAACACTAAAACGTATATAAAAAAGTCGAGTACCATTAAATATTAGTTCGGCAATAAATTTGGATAAATGTTCATTCAATAGAAATTATGGTATATTACGAAATACTTCTTTATAGACTACATTGAAAATTTTATTCCTATTTTCACCGTCTTCGTCAATAATCAATATTTTTAATCATTCTCTTTAAATAACTCTTGAAGTTGCAACATACAACTGACCATGTAAAAACACCATCGACAAAAGATATATTCCAACCTGCTTAAGAGATTGTCCCCGACTCTTATTAATATAGTCATTGCAAAAGAAAAAATTAAAGGTATGCGAGTTCGATTCTCATGCTAGACAAATTTGTATTTTTTTTTTAATATAATGGACCACATGAAAAAGAGACAAAAAATGAGAGGAAAAAAGATAGGTTTAGGGTTAGCATTTCGGAGATAAATATTTAACAGGGTGAATTAAGATGTTGTGGGTTCGATTATTGCTGAGGTATTTTTTAACATTTTATTTGAATTAATAATAATAGTAGAAGCTAAGAATAATAAATATTTAAGATGATGGGTTAAAGGTTGTGGGTTCAATTTTAGGTGATGTACTTTTTAACATTTTATTTGAATTAATGTTAGGGTAAGATGAGAGGGAAAATGAATGGGAAAAATATTAGGTTAAAAATAGCAAAACGAACAAGAAGAGATAAGTTTTCTATCTTTCATAGCTAAGAAACCACACCTCCTCTTTTATCACATATGGCTTTTAACAACAATATCAAAATCCATGAACAATTCAAAGTTGTTCCTCCATCATCAACACAAACCACAACAATCCCTCTCACTTTCTTTGACATATTTTGGCTAAAATTCCATCCAGTAGAACGCATTTTCTTCTACACCCTCCCAAATTCACAATCACACCCTACTTTCTTCTTTCAAAAACTTGTTCGAAGTCTCAAATCATCACTCTCTTTAACCCTCCAACACTTTCTCCCTTTAGCCGGTAAAATCGTTTGGCCTTCTGAATCTCCGCAACCAATAATTCGATACACCCCAAATGATGGTGTTTCTTTGCTCATTGCAGAGTCTGATGCAGATTTCAACCGTGTCAATGAAAAGTCTCCCCATGAAGCTTCTTTGTCTCGATCTTTAATACCTCACTTAGAATCAACGAATTCTTTCGCTTCCATTATCTCAATCCAAGTCACTCTTTTCCCAAATAGTGGTGTTAGCATTGGAATAAGCGCACATCATGGTATTCTTGATGGAAAATCTTCAACCATGTTCATCAAAGCTTGGGCTTATCTGTGCAACAAAACAATTGAAACCGAAGAAGATTCACCAACTTTATTGCCAGATTTACAACCTTCGTTCAACAGGGAATTCATCAAAGACCCAAATCAACTTGGTGTTACATTCACAAATAACTGGATCGAGATCATGTCTAAGAAGTTCCCAAATGAAAAAGTAAACAAAAAAAGTTTGAAGATTGTCGCTTCTGAGCCAAAACTCGAAAACTCAGTTCGTGCCACGTTCAAGCTCACAAGTGAAGATTTGAATAAGATAAATCAAATGGTGTTAGCCAAATGGGAAGTATTTGATGAAAATGAATCAAAGCCACACATTCTATCATCATTCGCTCTCGCTTGTGCTTATTCACTCGTTTGTTTTGCAAAAGCGATTCAAGGAGTTGAAAAGGAGAAAAAAAAGTTTGCGTTTGTGTTCGCTGTAGATGGAAGACGAAGGTTAGAGCCACCAATACCAAATAACTATTTTGGAAATTGTGTATTAGGACATTTCATTGATACACAACCATTGGATTTCATAAAAGAAGATGGAGTTTTTCTAGTTGCTAAGAGTATTCATGATAAAATAAAGATAATAAATGATAAAGGTGTTCTTGAAGGAGTTAACGAAAGGTTTTCTAAATACACTTCTTTGTCAAGTGAAGGCTTTCAAATTGTAAGTCAACTTTTTCTTATATATTTATATATGAGACTAGAGGGAGTACATTAATAGATTTCGGCTCCATCTATTGGCCCACTAGATTAGGCAGAAACACAATTTTCTTTGCAATTATTTCTCTCTATGCTATGCATTAACAAATGGTGCATGAGATAGAGACTTTTTCCAGATTTCAATAGAGAAAAAAGATTCTCATAGAAATAAGAAAATAATGTTAATTATTATTCCCTCCGTCCCAAAATAACTGACCTAGTTGACCACTGACACGTTTGTCAATGTACAACTTTAATTGTTAATATCTTAAATTATATTTTATTAAAAATTATAAAAATTATATATTTTGAAAATACTCATCGAGACAAATCAAACAACATCTCATATGATAATATTTGCATATATATTAGTAGAAAAATATAGTCAAAGTAGATCATATGAATAGTACCCAAAGTCAATAATAGGTCAGTTATTTTGGGACGGATGGAGTATAATAATTGTACAACAATAAATTATCATCACATGCATAGTGGGCAACTTTCTATTGTGCATGTGATAAATAAAGAAAGGGTCATGTTAACATGTGCCCTTAGGACACATGATAGTATTATTATTTTAGCTAGTATTTATTGAATGGAAATTTTTTAAAATTTTATTAATTAAGTAAATATATTGTGCATGTGATAAATAAAGAAATTGACCGCCAACCAAATCATAGTATTATTATTTTAGCTAGTATTTATTGAATGGAAATTTTTTAAATTTTATTAAGTAAATATATATCCTCAATTGTTTATTTTAATCGAAGATATGCCTGCTTCCATTTTTTTTACAGAAAAGACTAGCTAAAGTATTAAGGACGAAAAATACTGCATTTTACTCTATATTTTATTAGTATTAATTGTATTAAAATTGCAATTTAGATAACTCTATTTTTTATTTCTATAAACTTAACTTAATGGGTAGGGACATCACATCATATATATAGAAAGTTTATAATTTGAACTTTGAACACGCCACTTATTTACCTTAATGATAAAATTTCTAGTAATAAATTTTAGTAGAGGATGACTAAACAATTTTTACCTGATGGTTGGAACATGCAGGGTTCAAAGAGTTTGTGGAAGATGAATGGGCAAAAAAGTCATTCAAAGGTAAAAAAACTTTTGTGATTAAAGAGAAACTAAAGAGTTTAAAAGAGGTGCTGAAGGTCTGGAATAAGGAGGTATTTGGGGAGTTAGATTTGAACATAGACTCAACGGTTAAAGAGCTCAATGAGGTAGAGGGACTTCTTGCAACAAATGATTTAGTAGCGAATTTGGTAGATACGGGAGGGTTGCAAAAATGATTTTGGGATCAACTTAATTAGAAGGAGAGTTTGTTAAAGCAGAAATCAAGGTTGAGATGGATTAAGGATGGTGACGCAAATTCTCGATTCTTTCATGCTAGTATTAAAAGTCGCCGTAGAAGGAATCACTTGGTAACCTTAAAAAAAGACAATATTTGGTTACAAGGGGTGGATTGTATTAAAGAGGCAGTGAAGGTACATTTTGAAAAGAACTTTTCGGAAGAATGGTTTGATAGACCTTTTCTCTCCGGGATCGATTTTAATAGGTTGGATAATGAGGACAATGAGTTTCTTCTAGTACCTTTCCGAGAAGAAGAAGTACGAGAAGTGGTATGGAATTGTGATGGCAACAAAAGTCCGGGCCCCGATGGATTTAATTTCAATTTCTTGAAGGCATGTTGGTCAACAGTGAAGAATGATGTCATGGCATATCTGAATGAATTTTATCATAGTGCCACCTTCCCAAAAGCTTTCACTGCGTCTTTCTTGGCGTTAGTTCCGAAAAAAGATCATCCGCAAGAACTGACAGATTACCGTCCTATTTGCTTAATTGGAAGTTTGTATAAAATTCTCTCAAAAAATTTGGCGGCGAGGCTGAAACGTGTGTTGGGGAAATTGATTTCGGGTTGTCAATCAGTATTTCTCCCGAGTAGGCAGATTTTGGATGGAGTTGTAGTTCTTAACGAAATAATTGATTTAGCAAAACGAAGAAAAGAGGAGTGTATGTTGTTTAAAGTTGACTTTGAACGACCATATGATACGATCAGTTGAAAATACTTAGAGAAAATTATGCTAAAAATGGGGTTTGCAGAGCGGTGGATGAAATGGATGAAGGTCTGCGTCTTTGAGAGTTCAATGTCAATCTTGGTGAATGGGAGTCCTACGGATGATTTTAAGGTTAGTAAAGGGTTAAGACAAGAAGATCCCCTATCTCATTTTCTTTTCTTGATCGCAGCAGAAGGATTAACAGGACTAGTCAACAGAGCAGTTACAAATGAGAGTTATCATGGTTTTAAAGTTAGTAATGATCTCCTGTTCCAAATTCTGCAGTTTGCGGATGACACCATGTTGGTAGGGGAAGGGTCTTGGGAGAATGTTTGGACCATCAAGTCTATCTTAAGAGGCTTTGAACTTGTGTCCGGTATGAAGATTAATTTTGTGAAAAGTAAGCTTTATGGTATCAATATTAATGAACGTTTTCTGGAGGCGGCATCTGAATTTTTACTGTGTAGGGCTGAAGCTATCCCGTTTAAATTTTTGGGACTACCTGTCGGGGTTAATCCAAGAAGGTTAGAAACATGGAGGCCGGTGGTGGATTCAATAAAAAAAGATTAAGCGGTTGGAATGGTCGTCATCTCTCCATCGGTGGTAGAATAACTTTAATAAATTCTGTTCTTTCTAGTATGCCTCTATATTTCTTTTCGTTTTTTAAGGCCCCAAAAGGAGTTATCAACCAACTCATAAAAATTCAACGTATTTTTTTGTGGGGTGGAGGGCAGGAGGGGAAAAAATTATGTTGGGTTAGCTGGGAACAAATATGTTTATCAAAGGAGAACGGTGGTTTAGGAGTGAAAGATTTAGAACTATTTAATTTAGCCTTGTTGAGTAAATGGAAGTGGAGAAGCACTGTTGAAACCGATGGATTGTGGTATGAATTATTGCGGTTTAGGTACAAAGAGAGTTTTGGAAATCTGCTAAGTTGGGAAGGGGTTAATTCAAGTTCAAGTGACTCTTTTTGGTGGCATGATATTTTAAAGGTGGGAGGTATGGAGGGTGAAATATGGTACCCCAAATACGTTAGTAGGATGTTAGGCGATGGAAATTTGATTGGTTTTTGGTATATGGTACCCCAAATACGTTAGTAGCATGTGGGTGTATTTGGATGGAGACTACTACTTGAAAAATTGCCTACAAAAGCAGCTCTTAATGCAAGAGGTATTGCACTCAATTCTCTTAATTTACATTGTGTTTTATGTTCAAATGAGCTAGAGGACTGCACACATATTTTCTTCAACTGCAGCATGATGAAAACAGTTTGGAGAAATATTTATAAATGGCTAGGCTGTGCTTATTTTCATTATGCGGAAGGATGGAAGCATTTCAATTTCTTTGGGGATATTGTTAAATCGAAAAAGGGGGAGAAAACGAAACATTTGATTTGGTTAGCAACAACTTGGTGTACTTGGAGGTTACGTAATAATGTTATTTTTAGGGGTGCCATAGCAGATTTTGATGTGTTGGTAGATCAAATCAAGATCATTTCTTGGTTGTGGTTTATAGGACGATCAGGTAGGAATAACACCTATATGTTTTCGGATCGGTGCGTTAATTCCTTAGAATGTATTCTTAGTTCGTAAGGGATTATATTGTATTGTATGGATTTGAGTACTCATTGTACTCCCTATTAATACAAGTTTGCTTCTCAAAAAAATAAATAAATTTAGAGCATTTAAATCTTAAAAAACGATTCTTTAACTCCATTTTAATAAAGGATAAATATTTTAAGAAGTGAAATCATGTGCTGATTGAGATTGAGTGAGTGAAGATCTAAGTTGAGGAAGTTAATTCTTGAAAAAAGAGATCTCCAAAAAAGAGATTGAGAGCGGTATCTAAGTTGAGGAAGTTAATTCTTGAAAAAAGTTTGAAAACAAGATATGATAGTATTCTACCTTTATATATCCATCTACTATCGAAAAAACTAAAAATATTTCTTTGAATAAGGAAAAAGCTAAAAATATTGTAATCAAAATGTAATGTTTTCAATCTCTCTTCAATCAATAATGTTGTTTCGTTACCTCTTTAACTCTAGTAGATATGTCTGATATGTGCGTAAAAAGAGTATAAACAAAGTAAAAACTTTTTTTTGGACACTTGTCCGACACATCTTTAACTCTAGTACGAGTGTCTTAGATCTGTCGAACACCAATTAAAGAAGTGTCAAAGTAAAGAAAAAATTAAAATTTTTGGACACTGATCTGAGTTATCCGACACGTGTCGAACACCGTGACACGTCTAATCATAGAGGTGTCCGTGCTTCATAGCTTAATATTAAAATATAATTAAGGCAATAAACATGCCATGTGTATGTACTTAAGAATAAAAAGGATTGATTTGTTTATATAGTAAATAGTAAATGTATGTAGACATAAAAAAGAAACAAGGCACAGGAAACAAATGTTGCTGAATAAAAAATACAAAACAAATGCAAAAGCCGTATATACCTTTGCTTTTGTCACCCAAGTTAATACAGTTTTCACATTAATTTTTGTTTCCTTGCAAGTTGTAATCATAGAGTTCTCCACCCAAAAAAAAAAAACGAATTTTCTACAGCATTTTATTTTAAACTTTTTCAGAGCACTTCTTGTACCATGTTTTTGACAACGACTTCCTTTGCCGTTCTGTATAGAAAAATAAGTAGCAAAACAACAAAAGCAACAAAAAAGATATATATCCATTTACTTATCTTGCAAAGAAGATTTGGTTGAATAGAATTTTATTTTATTTTTAATTTGGAAATAATAATTGAAGGTAAAAAAGTAGCAAAAAAAAAATACTTTATTTCAAGAACAATAGCCAGATTTGAAGTTAAAAATATTTAGATTTAATACTATCTTTTTATTATTAATAAACAAAATATTTGGAGGTCTGGAGCATAGTTCAATTCTTAGAGATATAAAAACATTCCTCTTATTTATTTTATGTGGTGAATTTTTAGCTATTAAACTAATCCACTAAAAAACCAAACCTTTAAAATTAAAATAACATAAAAAATCATGCAAAGAAAAGATTTGTGATAGCTTGAGAAAATTATTTGAAAAGTTTCGAATAAACAAGACTCTAAATATTTTTATAAATTCATAGAAAATACTTGGTCAATTTTTTGATATGTAGAAATGTCGACATAATTTTGTTTTTGATATGTGGTTGTGATTTTCTTGACCATGAGCTAATAGTTTAGATTTTATCTATTAATTAGTTATTATAATATTCATTTTCCCCTCTTATCACTTTCAACTCTTTCTAGATCTCTTCCATTCCACACGACTCTCTCTATTAAACCTTACCTCTCTAATAGCTAAGAAATTTATTCAAACAACACTTCCTCCCTCTAATCTTTCATGGCTTCCAACAACAACAGCAACATTAAAATCCATAAACACTTCAAAGTTGTTCCACCACCATCAACCCAAACATCAACAACACCTCTTACTTTCTTTGACATATTTTGGCTAAGGTTTCATCCGGTAGAAAGAATCTTCTACTACACCCTCCCAAATTCACAATCACACCCTTCTTTTTTCTACCAAAATATTGTTCCAAAACTCAAAACCTCACTTTCTTTAACCCTCCAACACTTTCTCCCATTAGCCGGTAAAATCATTTGGCCTTCTGATTCTCCCAAACCATTCATTCAATTTAATCCTAATGATGATGATGGTGTTTCCTTACTCATTGCAGAGTCTGATTTAGATTTCAACCATGTCATTGAAAACTCACCCCATGAAACTTCTCTGTCTCATTCTTTTGTACCTTACTTAGAATCTACAGATTCGTTTGCTTCTGTTATCTCACTTCAAATAACCCTTTTTCCAAAAAGTGGTTTTTCCATTGGAATAAGCACACATCATGCTGTTATCGATGGAAAATCTTCAACTATGTTCCTCAAAGCTTGGGCTTATCTATGCAACAAAATCATTGAAACCGAAGATTCGCCAATTTTGTTGCCAAAGTTAGAACCTTTATTCGACAGGGAAATCATCAAAGATCAAAAAGGACTTGGTGATACATTCACAAATAACTGGATCGAGATCATGGCCAAAATGTTCCCAAACGAAAAAGGTAACGAACGATGCTTGAAAATTTTACCTATTCAACCAAAACTAGATGACCATGTACGTGCTACGTTCGAGCTCACACGTGAAGATTTGAATAAGATAAAACAAATGGTGTTATCCAAATGGGAAACATTTGATACAAATGAATCAAAGCCTCAAACACTCTCATCTTTTGTTCTCACTTGTGCTTATTCGCTCGTTTGTCTGGCAAAAGCGATTCATGGAGTTGAAAAAGAGAAAGAAAAATTTGTTTTTGGGTTCACCGTTGATTGTAGAGCACGACTAGAACCACCAATACCAAATAACTATTTCGGAAATTGTGTATGGGGAAACTTTGTTGATACAAAACCATTTGATTTCATAAAAGAAGATGGAGTATTTTTAGTTGCTAAGGGAATTCATGATAAAATAGTGATGATAAACGAGAAGGGTCCTCTTGAAGGAACTAAGGATGCATTTGATAAATATACTTCTATGACTAGTGAAGGGTTTGAAATTATCGGAGTGGCGGGGTCTAACAGATTTGGTGTTTATGAAATTGATTTTGGTTGGGGAAGGCCGGAAAAGGTGGAGATAGTATCAGTTGATAGAGGTTTAACCATTGGTTTGGCGGAGAGCAAAGATGGCAAAGGTGGAATTGAAGTTGGGTTGGTTCTTAATAAGCATGCCATGGATATCTTTAGCACTTTGTTTCTTGAAGGTTTGCTTAATTGATTGAAGAGCAAGTTCAACTATGGTGATTAATCTCTCCATATTGATCCGATTAAATGGATAACATGCCCGAAGAATTTTTGGTTTGTATTTCAAATATAAGAGTTAGTGAGTTTTCTTAGTTGAATTACGTTTTAAATGAATTTTAGTTTGTAATTTGTTTTGGTGGTAGAAAATATTTATTTTGAATGAATTATGTGGTTCACAATCATATTTGTAACTTGACAGACACAATGTATATATTTCCTCTGTTCAATGCAAACTTCCCATCATAGTGTAATTGATTTAAATTTTCTAAAGAGGGAGTAGAGGGAAGGCAATGCCAAAAAGGGCCTCAATAAAGTGTTTAAGTAAGAAAAAGTGAAATTGGGGCAGTAATAAGTTAGAGGGTAAAGTACTTTCCTTTCAAATTACTTTGCATTTCATAAAGAAAGAGACATGGAACAAATAAAATTCACCAAAAGAAAAAGACATGGAACAAATAACATGCAGACAAAGGGGTATATATGGTACGTTGAAAATAAATTTAACCATTTCGTTTGGAGACAAATGGAATTGGTATTTTGAAGGTGTGGCAAAGTAGGGACTGCCTATTGCGGTTCAGTATTAAGGGTGATGGGTGGGTCAAGGTTCTGCCATTGATGGAAGTAGATCTTAGTTTTTTGGAAGAAAATGGGTAAGGTGATGTAAGTGGGTTTGAATATGGTTTTCCTACGTAAATCAGCCTATAGACGGTGTGATTGAACTGAGTGTTCATATGAGAATGTTCTTCTGGTGTGAATGATTGGTGAGATATGTATTTTGAATGGTGATTTGAGCTTCTAGTATTAAGGGAGAATGGTACTTTCAACAATGTTAGCACTCCAACGTTCAAGTTAGTATTTGTTTACGTTGGGAGAAAATGCTAAATTGTGTAAGAATGTGTGTATGTTGAGAGTGAGTGCATACATGCATATATATATAGTTGAATTGATGAATAACTGTATGGTGATGTCCTTCATGTGCAATGAATGAATCACAAATATTTTCTATGAGAGTTATTTATCCAGACAACATGTATCAAAGCAATATACCTCTATGTCTTGTTGGGCCTTTATATATAGTATTTGGGTTTTGTCCGGTCCAAAACAAATAATAATTCTAAACTAATTTAAATTAATAAATTATTTATTTAATATAATTTTATCTTCTATCATTACTGCCGAGTTCACTTAAGTCTTCTCCTCAAGGTTTTACAAAGTTCCATTGGTTTTGATGTTTGTGGTTCAACAAATTTGTAAATTAATCAACCCCCACAATGATTCCATCTATGACAAAATAAACATTTTTATATTCATTATATAATTAATGTATCTAAATTATTTATTTAGTATTTGAGTTTTGTAAAATTCGTATAGATTATAGTAGTATTTGTAATTTGTGCACTTTGTTTGTTGGTGGGTAAGACTCCCTTATAATTTATCATTTAAAAAAAAACAAGAAGAAGTTGGGCATGGAGTAGATGGACATGGTATTAAGGTTTGGCAGAAGGGATGGATTGTTGATTGGAGTAAAAAGAGTGGCAAAAGAGTGGCCTTTGGAACATGAAACAAAATGTGTCCTTTGGACAGATCAGTACATATATCATATATGTATGATGATGATTGGGTGTGTGAAGGAGGCCAGTGCCACATGTTGACGTACGATTCACATGGTCATTGATTTTAATTTTTATTGAAGACAACATGGTCACTAATTGTCGACTAGGTCATTGGCCATAAAGGACTCTCTAGATCTCTTCCAATCCACACAACTCTCTATTAAGCCTTACCTCTAATATTTGCATAGCTAAGAAATTTATTCAAACAATACTCTTCTTCCCTCTAATGTTCATGGCTTCCAACAACATTAAAATCCATGAACACTTCAAAGTTGTTCCTCTACAATGTCCATCAACCCAAACATCAACAACACCTCTCACTTTCTTTGACATATATTGGCTAAGGTTTCATCCAGTAGAAAGAATCTTCTTCTACACCCTCCCAAATTCACAATCACACTCTTCTTTTTTCTACCAAAATATTGTTCCAAAACTCAAAACCTCACTTTCTTTAACCCTTCAACACTTTCTCCCTTTAGCCGGTAAAATCATTTGGCCTTCTGATTCTCCCAAGCCATTCATTCAATACAATTCCAATGATGATGACGGTGTTTCTTTGCTCATTACAGAGTCTGATTTAGATTTTAACCATGTCATTGAAAACTCACCCAATAAAACTTCTTTGTCTCGTTCTTTTATACCTCACTTAGAATCAACAGATTCTTTTGCTTCTATTATCTCATTTCAAATAACCCTTTTTCCTAAAAGTGGTTTTTCCATTGGAATAAGCACACACCATGCTATTTTTGATGGAAAATCTTCAACTATGTTAATCAAAGCTTGGGCTTATCTATGCCAGAAACTCATAGAAAATGAAGAATCGCCAATTTTGTTGCCAGAGTTAGAACCATTTTTTGACAGGACAATCATCAAAGATCAAAATGAACTTGGTGATACATTAACAAATAATTGGATCCAGATCATGGCCAAAATGTTCCCAAATGAAAAAGGTAATGAACGATGCTTGAAGATTTTACCTTTTAACCCAAATCTAGATGATTATGTTCGTGCTACGTTCGAGCTCACACGTGAAGATTTGAATAAGATAAAGCAAATAGTGTTATCCAAATGGGAAATATTTGATACAAATGAACCAAAGCCCCAAACACTATCATCTTTTATTCTCACTTGTGCTTATTCGCTCGTTTGTGTTGCAAAAGCGATTCACAGAGTTGAAAAAGAGAAAGAAAAATTTGCTTTTGCGTTCAACGTAGATTGTAGAGCAAGGTTAGAGCCACCAATACCAAATAACTATTTTGGAAATTGTGTATGGGGACACTTTATCGATACAAATCCATCTGATTTCATAAAAGAAGATGGGGTGTTTTTAGTTGCTAAGAGCATTCATGAGAAAATAGTGATGATAAACGAAAAGGGTGCTCTTGAAGGAACTAATGATGCATTTGATAAATATATTTCTATGACAAGTGAAGGAATTGAAATTATTGGAGTGGCAGGGTCTAACAAATTTGGTGTTTATGAGATTGATTTTGGTTTGGGAAGGCCGGAAAAGGTGGAGATAGTATCAATTGATAGAGGTTTAACCATTGGCCTCGCTGAGAGCAAAAATGGCAAAGGTGAAATTGAAGTTGGGTTGGCTCTTGATAAGCATGTCATGGATCTCTTTAGCACTTTATTTCTTGAAGGTTTGCGGCAAGTGCATCTGTAGGGATTAATCTCTCTATATAGATCAACCGGATGAATAACATGCTAGAAATATTTTGGGTTTGTATTTCGAATATAAGAGTTTTTTTTTTACCAAATTTCGAATATAAGAGTTAGTGAGTGTTCTTACTTGAGTTACTTTTTTAAATAAATTTAGTTGTAGCAAATATTTATGAATTGATTTTATAAAATTAATTTTAGTCAACAATTTAATATAAAGTGATTCATACTAGAATACAATTATGTAGAAGTGAGTTAAAAGTAAGTTTAAATTTTAAAAATCGTATCCGAAAGAAAAAGTTTCAAACTTGAACTTAGAAAAATATCTAAACAAAAAATTATTTAAAATCAATTAATTGTCAAAAAATTTGAACACACAATTGTTCTATTTTAAATTTTATAAGCAAATATTAATTAGTATTTTTTAATATATAAATTCATTTAGTTTCTTTGAAAAACAAATATTAACTAGTATTATTTTTTTTATTTCAATTTTTCTTGTTGCCAACTTGCCATAAGGAATTGCCTTAAAAAAAAAAAAACCTTGCCATAAGGAATCTTAATTCGGTATTTATTTTCCATCACTCAATTGAAAGAAAGAGACATGGAGCAAATAACATGCAGCCTATGAAATGAAGGCGTGGCAAAGTAGGACTGCCCATTATCCAATTGCGGTTTATCTTTTAAAAATGTGTGTCGTATATTTTAACTTGTTAATAAAAGATATGAGAAAATTGAAACGAATTATTGTGATTGTTAAAACTTATATTAGTATTAGTCAAAAAAAAAAAAAACTTATATTAGTAACAAGTTTTACAAACTAAATCAACACTATTTTTATAGTGTCACTGTTGATATTAACATGAACATAAATTTACTATTAAGAATAAAAATGAAGTGAAAATTTCTGTGAGAACAAAAATATCTATTTTTTATTTATAAGGATTAAAATTAAAATTTGTTATATATATTTTTGGTGACGAAAAACTTATTTAACCCTAAATGTAAATCTTTAGTCACTTTTTCTTTATATAAATAGTTCAATTTATTTTATTAAATATGTTTTATTAATCATATATTCTTACGGATAAAAAAAAAATTTAAACCCATAGTATTATTATAATTCAATTGTTCCGTGAGTTTAGTTCAATTAACAGGAATATTGTATTATATATACAGGGACCGAACCCTAATTTCAGTTCCTTACAATTAGCATGACATTACATGAACCATGCACGACTAGATTTCAAAACCCATTACTTTTATTGGAAATGTCCAAATACCACAAATATTGCGAGATATATGACATATTCAATCCTTCCTAAAATATAAGTAAAAGTGAGTTCAAAAAATTTGATGTATTTGTTTCAAAATTTGGACCAAATACATTCACTTTTGTTAACCAACTTTTACTTATATTTTGGGACGGATGGAGTAATATTTTAACCAATGCCGCGAACTGACTTTGAACCAATTAAAAATATTACCAATGAGATGGCTACACTATAAAAGAAGATCTTCAAGAAACATATAAAGAATCAACACTCTAGTCGTATATATACTTTTCAAAACAAAATACTTTTAAAAAACTTTTTACTTTTTCTAAGCTTTTCTTGAACCATGGTTTGACAACAACGATTTTCCCTTTACCATTCTAAGGAAAATTAAGTAGAAAATCAACAACAGCAGCAGCAGCAGAACGTTTATTTTTGACCACATGTTTTCATCCTTTCTTATGCATTCACGTATTTATTTTCTTATATTTCATTCTAAAGAGAGTATATCAATAATTGATATATTGATATCCAATTATCTATCTTGCAAAGAAGATTAATAGGTTAAATAGAAGGAAAAAAATTTGGAAAAAGACGATAAGTTTATGGGTCCTCTCACTTATAAAATATTCAACCTCCACTTTTCTAAACAATATGAAACTTACTCACTCACACTTGCCACAGGTGTCCCATGCATTCTCCATATTAAAACCTATAATTTTCAGCACCAAATCAAAGTATAAAAAATCTTGAAAGGAAGACAACTTCTGTATTATACGACTAAGCTTGCACTAATTAATGTATTTTTTTTTTTAACTAAAAGAAGGTATAGCAAGAAATTATACCTCAAAATATATTAAGCCAAACAAAAGAAAGAGAGATACAAAGGAGGGTGACAAGAACAAAGCCTCCCTAAAAATTGGTGAACCTATAATTAGGTAAATCAAACTTGTTTCTAAAGAGAATATCTCTCATGAGTAGAGGCCCATCAAACTTATTTTCCGTTAATATAAATTTTATTGTTTTTAAAGTAACTTATGTATATCATTCACTTTTTTGAATGATTTTTAGTAAACGTTTTTATAAATAAGAATCTTTTCCACAAAAATTTATACATTTTTAACATAAGATAAATTAAATGTGACTTAAACATATTTTTTCAAAATTTCATCCATTATTAACAAAAATTAAAATTTTGTAAGATATATTTTTATAATGTTTTAAACATAATTGTGAAATAATATTGAAAAATTTGAAAGATATACATAATTTTTGACTAGTTGACAACAAATATTCCTAAATGCTTTTGAAATTACTTGGTCTCTGTTGTAATAGTATATGGTTGGAATTTTCGTCTCCTAATATTCATTCTTCCCTCTTACCACTTTGAACTCTCTCTATAAAAGCTTCCCTCTAATCTTTCATAGCTAAGAAACATATTCAAAGACTTCCTCTGTTTCACATGGCTTCCAACAACAATATTAAAATCCATGAACACTTCAAAGTTATTCCTCCACCATCAACAAAAACAACAACAATAACACCACTCACTTTCTTTGACATATTTTGGCTAAGATTTCATCCGGTAGAAAGACTCTTCTACTACACCCTCCCAAATTCACAATCACACCCTTCTTTCTTCTTCCAAAACATTGTTCCAAAACTCAAAACCTCACTTTCTTCAACCCTCCAACACTTTCTCCCTTTAGCCGGGAAAATTATTTGGCCTTCTGATTCTCCCAAACCGTTCATTCAATTCAATCCCAATGATGATGATGGTGTTTCTTTGCTCATTGCAGAGTCTGATTCGGATTTCAATCATGTCATTAAAAACACACCCCAGGAAACTTCTTTGTCTCGTTCATTTGTACCTCATTTAGAATCATCAGATTCTTTTGCTTCTATTATCTCAATTCAAATAACCCTTTTTCCAAATAGTGGTTTTTCCATTGGAATAAGCACACATCATGCTGTTCTTGATGGAAAATCATCAACTATGTTCATCAAAGCTTGGGCTTATTTATGCAGCAATATCATTGAAACCGAAGAATCGCCAAGTTTGTTGCCAAAGTTAGAACCTTTATTTGATAGGGAAATCATCAAAGATCAAAATAGTCTTGGCGATGCGTTCACAAGTAAATGGATCGAGATCATGGTCAAGATGTTCCCAAATGAAAAAAGAAACAAACAAAGCTTGAAGATTTTCCCTTTTGAACCAAAACTCGAAGACTATGTTCGTGCTACTTTTGAGCTCACACGTGAAGATTTGAACAAGATAAAGCAAATGGTTTTATCGAAATGGGAAATATTTGATACAAATGAAACAAAGCCTCAAACACTATCATCTTTTGTTCTCACTTGTGCTTATTCGCTCGTTTGTTTAGCAAAAGCGATTCATGGAGTTGAAAAAGAGAAAGAGAAGTTTGTTATGGGGTTCAACGTAGATTGTAGAGCAAGGTTAGAGCCACAAATACCAAATAACTATTTTGGAAACTGCGTATGGGGGCATTTAGTTGATACAAAACCATTCGATTTCATAAAAGAAGATGCAGTGTTTTTAGTTGCCAAGAGTATTCATGAGAAAATAAAGGTGATTAATGAAAAGGGTGTTTTAGAAGGAGCTGAAAATTTATTTGATGATTTTCAAACGATAACAAGTGAAGGATTTCAAATTATGGGATTAGCGGGGTCTAACAGATTTGGTGTTTATGAGATTGATTTTGGTTGGGGAAGGCCGAAAAAGGTGGAGATAGTCTCAATTGATAGAGGTTTAACCATTGGTTTGGCTGAGAGCAAAGAAGGGAGAGGTGGAGTTGAAGTTGGCCTTGTTTTGAATAAACATGCAATGGATCTCTTTAGCAAATTGTTTGTTGAAGGACTTTGTGCTAATTGATTGTAGAGAGCAAGTGCAACTATGGTGATTAATCTCTTCATATGGATGAGACAAAATTGAAAACATGCCCCAAGAATTTTTGGTTTGTATTTCGAATAAAAGAGATTTTAGTTTGTAATTTGTTTTAATGGTACCAAATCGTATATGATTTCGAATATTTTGATTTTATATAATTAATTTTGGTTGACATTTTAATATAAAATATTTCAATTTTAAATAAACTAATATAAAAGTTAGTTAAATAGTAAATTTAAAAATAAATAATCAACTAATATAAAAGTCAGTTAAGGAATGAATCAATATAAATTTCTGTATGTTTCTTGTCTTACTTTTATCTTTCTATTCATATTTAATTTATAAATTGTTTTTCTATTTTCTAACTTATCTTTAACTATTTATCATCTCATTGAATCTGTTTCTCCTTTTGCAATAAATATTTATGAGGATATATTATATATTAACAAAAAGATATCGCTTTTAACTTTGAAAACAACTAAGGAAAAATATTTTTGATACAAACAACAATGAAAAAGGAATGGAGATAATAATTTTTTTTGTGCTATATTTGTTTCATAAAAATAAACTATTAAAGGTTTTGAGATCGATAAGGAAAATGTTATTTAGTAAGAATTTTTCGATACAAGAATGAAAAGAATCTTATGTGACAACATTTAACATTTACAAATTATAATCACACTCTTCCATATATAGTTAGCCAATTTTTAATTGATCAAATTTCCTAATTATGTGAATTATTCTCTTTCCCGTGTATATATTTCTTACCAAATAACAATACTTTTTATTATTATTAAATAATGGCGACCAGGGACCTAAATAACGTGAGTTTATGACTTCATCAAATGAAAATATTTGTAACGTATTGCAACAATTTTTCTAAAATAGGAATTAACGTGAAGTTTGGTTTTGTGCTTGCTAACTAACCTCAAAGTATTTAGTAAAATATAAATTAACCCCAACTAACCCCCAGGTGAAGTTTTTGAACTAGGATTACAAGCAGTTGAGTTGAAAACTAACCCCAATTTAGGGGAATTGAATTTCCTGCACTAACTGCATCGGCTTTCAACCGTACGATCTAAATTAATGACTGAAATCTTTGAACGGTGTTAAAATTAATATGTAATTTGAACCGTCTGATCACACATCAACAACTGTGATCAACTATTGTGTGTAACTATGTCATTTTACTACATCAGCAAATCTAGATCCCAATTTAGCTAGGTCACTATTTTCAAGAACACCAATAGTAGTTTGGTTAGTATATATATTGTTTCTCTTTAATAATTTCATATCAAGAAATCAACAACACTTCATCTGTTTCAAAATATGGCTTCCAACAACATTAAAATTTACGAACACTTTAAAGTTGTTCCTCAATCATCAACCAAACCAACATCTATTCCTCTCACTTCCTTTGCCATATCTTGGATAAGGTTCCATCCGGTAGAGAGAATCTTCTTTTACACCCTCCCAAATTCACAATCACACCCTTCTTTCTTCTTCCAAACAATTGTTCCAAATCTCAAATCTTCACTCTCATTGAACCTCCAACACTTTCTCCCTTTAGCCAATACAAACGGAATGATGGTATTTCACTACTCATTCAGAGTCTGATTCAGATTTCAATCATGCCATTGAAAACACGCCACATGAAGCTTATTTGTCTCGTTCTTTTGTACCTCACTTAGAATCAACAGATTCTTTTGCTTCTACTATCTCAATTCAAATAACCTTTTTTCCGAAAAATGGTTTTTCCATTGGAATAAGCACTCACCATGTTGTTTTTTATGGAAAATCTTCAACAATATTCATCAAAGCTTGAGCTTATCTATCCAAAAAAACTATTGAAACCACCCACATTGTTACCTAAGTTAGAACCTTTGTTCAAGAGAGAAATCATCAAAGACCCAAAACTCAAGATGCTCACAAATGAAAAAGGAAAAGAAAGAAGTTTAGAGATTCTCCCTTTTGAACCAAAACTCAAAGACTATGTTCGCGCTGCTTTTGAGCTCAAACATGAAGATTTGAATAAGATAAAAACAAATGGTGTTATCCACATGGGAAATATTCGATACAAGAGAATCAAAGCCACAAAATCTATCATCGTTTGTCCTCACTTGTGCTTATTCCCTCGTTTGTATTGCGAAAGCGATTGATAGAGTTGAAAATGATAAAGAGAAATTTTCTTTTGCAACCGGTGTAGATTGTAGAGCAAGGTTAGAACCCTCAATACCAAATAACTATTTTGGAAATTGTGTTTCAGGACAATTCATTGATACACAACCGTTGGATTTTATTAAAGAAGACGGTGTTTTTTTAGTTGCTAAGAGTATTTATGAGAAAATAAATAATATAAACGAAATGGTGCTCTTGAAAGGGACATTAATAATGTGATTAATAAACTTTCTTCTTTATCAAGTGAAGGTTTTGAAGTTATGGGAGTGGCAGGGTCTAATAAATTTGGTGTATATGAGATGGATTTTGGTTGGGAAAGCCCGGAAAAGGTGGAGATAGTTTCTATAGATAGAGGTTTAACAATTGGTTTGGCCAAGAGAAATGATGGAATTGAAATTGGTGTTGTTTTTAATAAACAAGTGATGGATATCTTTAGCACTTTGTTTCTTGAAGGATTATGTACTAATTGATGTTGGAGACTGGAGAGCAAATGGAACTATAATGCTTTTTATTTTGAGTGAAGAATTTTAAGCCATTTCATTAATAACCAAATGGATAATATCTCTTTGGATTTGAATCAAAACAACAGTATTTGTTGTTTTACATTTCAAAGAAGTTTTAGGTTTTAATTTAATTCAGTTGTAGAAATTATTGATTTCAAATGTATTTTCTCTTCAAGAAACTAAAGAAATATTTTTTTTTTTTAGAAACAACTAAAGAAATATATTTAAACGTACCAAAGGCACAATATGTGCTAATGATAAAAAAATATATCTACAAGTCACAATGTAAAAAATCCAAGATCGGGTAAACAAACTAACTAACACCAAACCGAATCATATTAATTATGCTATAAAAAAAGAGTAAAACAACTCCAACCGTTAAGAAATTATAACTACAAAATAGTTAAATATATTCTAGGGTGCATATTGCTAATGCACACCTTATGAGTTTACGTTAGTAATTTCTATAAGCATTTGTTATAATATATCTACTTATTTTTTAGAAGGTGTATGTTAGTAAATGATAGCTAAAAAGTAGTTAAGTATACTCTAACTTGTATTTTACTACTTACTAATGCACACATTCATAAAAATTGTGGGTATACGTTAAAAAATCTCATATATATATATTTTTGTGGCATGTAACTTAGTGACTAAAAATGCAACATTCGATATACATAGATGAGTGAAATGATTGGAGTTCTAACACCAACTTTCTATATATAATAATATATACATAATTTTCTAAAAGACTAGTTATGATCCAACTATTATATTTATACTTAAACATAATTTTGTTGTTTTATTAAAAGCATTACTTATTTTTAAGTATTAAAATCGGACCACGGGACAGTGCTGCTGTCATCCGTTTAAGTCATTTAGATTTTAATATTAAACCATGCTTAGACGGTGGTTAAATCAAATTGTTCGCAATAAGTCTACAAAAAGTTAAACATCGATCTACTTGAGTCAATGCCATTATATGATAGCAAATGTATAATTTAAAAAATTAAGTTGTCATTAATATAATTTAATTAGTAGGAAAATCACGTTTAATATGAAAGAATTGAAATTCAAATACGAGATTTCATTTTTTTTTTTGAAGCAAAATATGAGATTTCATGTCATTAGATTACTTGACCAAAATAATAATAATAATAAAATTAAAAATAAATTTAACTCCTTCAAAATATATAATTCACTTTAGAGTGTGTAACGTAAGTAATATTAATAATTGATTAATGTCCACAAATTCTAATTCAAATGGTAGCAATACCAAAATTTGCTAGTCTCGGACGCCATGACCGAGGTTCGATCTTTGGTCACTCCACTTTGCGTGTGCGAGTTTTCAATGACTTTGTCATTTCGTCTACCAACCAAAAAATAAAATAATTGATTAATAAATCAAAAGTAAGTATATAATAAATTACAACCGTTAATGTTTCACTTTATAGTTTACTCACTTTAGATAATACAAATTCTTACAAAATATGGCATGTGAAAAGAAAAGATACATGATTATACAATTATACTCCGTTGAATTAAAAAAAATTAGTTACTCGTCTTAATATTTTTTTTATATATAATTTAATCACTCTCCTCCATTCTTCTTCACTTCCCTTCTTCAATTCTGAATTAAAAACACTTTCAATCATCAACTCTCTTTAACAGAGGAATTGTTCTGTTTCTCATGGCTTCCAATAAAAACAACAACATTAAAATTTACAAACATTTCAAGGTTGTTCCTCCATATCATCATCTCAAGCAACATCAATTCCTCTAACTTTCTTTGACACATTTTGTCTAAGGTTCCATCCGGTAGAACAAATTTTCTTCTACACCCTCCCAAATTCACAATCACACCCTACTTTCTTTTTTGAAAAACTTGTTCCAAAACTCAAATCATCGCTCTCTTTAACCCTCAAACACTTTCTCCCTTTAGCCGGTAACATAGAATGGCGTTCCGAATCACCAAACCCACACTCCAAATGATGGTGTTTCATTGCTCATTGCAGAGTCTGATTCAAATTTCAATTATGTCACTGAAAATTCACCCCATGAAGCTTCTTTGTCGCGTTCTTTTATACCCCATTTGGAATCAACAGATTCTTTCGCTTCTATTATCTCACTCCAAATCACTCTTTTCCCAAATAGTGGTGTTAGCATCGGAATTAGTACAAACCATGCTATTCTTGATGGAAAATCTATAACCATGTTCATCAAAGCTTGGGCTTATCTATGCAACAAAACAAACGAAACCTATGAATCACCAACTTTGTTGCCAGAGTTAGAACCTTTATTCGACAGGGAAATCATCAAAGATCCAAATGGACTTGGTGTTTTATTCACAAATAAATTGATTGAGAATATGTACAAGATGTTCCCAAATGAAAAAGGAAACAACCGAAGTGTAAAGATGTTTCCTTTTGAACCAAAACTGAAAGATTATGTTCGTGCTACCTTCGAGCTCACATGTGATGACTTGGATAAAATAAAGCAAATGGTGTTATCCAGATGGGAATTATTTGATTTAGGAGAATCAAAGCCAAAAAAAGTATCATCTTTTGTTCTCGCTTGTGCTTATTCGAGTGTTTGTATTGCAAAAGCTATACAAGGAGTTGAAAATGAAAACGAGAAGTTTGCTTTTAGATTCGCCGTAGATTGTAGAGCAAGGTTAGAACCACCAATACAAAATAACTATTTCGGGAATTGTGTACTAGGGTATTTGATTGATGCACAATCGTTGGATTTTATAAAAGAACATGGAGTGTTTTTAGTTACCGAGAGTATTCATGATAAAGTAAAGTTGTTAAATGATAAGGGTCTTCTTGAGGGACTAAAGGACAATGCTTCTAAATATACTTCTTTATCAAGTGAAAAAGTTGAATTTATAGGACTAGTGGGATCAAATAGATTTGGTGTTTATGAGACTGATTTTGGTTGGGGAAAACCAACAAAAGCGGGGAGATTGTATCAACAGATAGAAGTTTAACCCTTGGTTTGACTGATAGCAAAAAAGGGAGTGGTGGAGTTGAAGTTGGGATTACTCTAAGTAAGAATGTGATGAATCTATTTAGCACTCTATTTCGTGAAGGGATTATGCATTAATTGTGTTGTAATTATTATCATTAAATAAATAACGATATTGTGAGCTTGATGGAATCATTAATCAACTTTCTTACATATATAGATAGAACGGAATCATGTCACTAGATTCTAATTTGTTACATTGATAAGGTAAATTCAAATTTATCTAAGAGTTACTTGATAAGGTAGTCCAATTCCTTTAGATTATTTATGCTTTTGATTTTTCTAATATGGTCACTTTCTGGTTTTTATCTGTTGGAATTGCCTTGGAAGATTGGATGTTGCAGGAAAACAGTTTTTGATTTGTGCCTGGCGCGGGGCGCCATCAGTTCTGCGCGTGGCGCAATGAACAGATGCATTCAGCTTTGGTTTGTTTTGTGACCCGCACGTGGCGTAGCTTCCCCTGTGCAGAGGGCGCCGATGCGGGTATAAATCCTGTTGTGTTTTCTGCGGCCGCCAAGTGAGAGAAAGACAGGCTTTTTCAAGGGTTCTTTATCAACATTCAAGCTAAGGTCTTAGAGGATTTCTCTTGGGTATTCTTTAGGGTTGGGAACTCATTTCTTTTATCTTGTAATAACATATCATTGAAATCTCTTGGTCACGGAAAGAGATTTGAGAAAATGATAGAAATAGGAAAACTCTATTTTCTTGTAACTCTTTGTGAGAATCTCATTATAATCAAGAACAAGTTTGATAGTGGAACAGAGAGCTGCTCTCTCCCCCAAAGTAGGTTTTTATAGCCGAACTGGATAAACAAATTCATGGGTGTTCTTTATCGTTTTATTTGTGTTTCTTTTGTTGGTTGTTTTTATTGCTCATTTCATTAGTTGTTTATTTGGTTGCTTAATTTATTTGCTCCACACACACTAAGGTTATTAATGTGGTATTCTTCGGATTCACAACATTATCTTTAAATTTTATTTTTAGATTTTGTCACTTTAATTTAATATTCCCATTACTTTAGTGTCTTCTAACGCATACTCATCCAAATCTCTTTTTCTTTATTGTTAACTCACTTGGTTGGCTTAGTGGTATTGAATTGCACATATTTTAGGATCTTTGGTTCGAGTCTGGCAT
Organism: Trifolium subterraneum; assembly: GCA_951799995.1. Lineage (NCBI taxonomy): Eukaryota > Viridiplantae > Streptophyta > Magnoliopsida > Fabales > Fabaceae > Trifolium > Trifolium subterraneum. The sequence goes on along the minus strand of OX637464.1, from coordinate 56,917,391 downwards.
GTGGCCTATCATATGCTTATTTTTTAGGCCTGAGTCTGGCCTTTTGAAAGTCTGACATGATTTATTAGTTTGTTTAAAAGCCTATTTCACATAAACATGTTTAAATAAATAATTATATTTATTTTTAAATATACTAATGAACAAATAAACCAATGAGATTAAACTTCCTTTTGATATTTAACATGATATTTTGGAGAATTTGACTATATATGACATTATACATTATATATGTGAAAAATTAATGTGGATTAATAAACTTGAATTACTGAAAAAGTTAAAATATTTATAATTTAATCAAAGTACAAATTTTAATATATAATAACAATAGATGGAAAAATATTATTCATATTTACTTAAATAGATCAGCCTAATAGGCTTAAAATGCTTTTTTATTGGCATGTAGCCTGACCTTTTTAGTTAAATAGGCTTATAAAAAAACATTGGTCTGACCTGGCCTGAGCCTATGTAAGTTAGGCCGTAGACCCATGTAGGTCGGTCTGACCTATTTCCACCTCTAATCCCTACTATTGATTTAACCATCCCTTTTTGTAGGTTAGGATTTAGTTGTCCCAGATTGTTTTTCGTAGGAATAAAAATTGCTTTTATTTTTCTCGGAGACAAAATTGGATTTCATAAATTTTTGAAATGACTAAAATGAATCTTCACTTTTTTTTTTGAATCAAACAAACTTACTGCATTTCATTAAAAATTAAATGTTCAATACAAAAGGGAATATTCTCAAATCTATGGAAGTTAGCCCAAGAATTGGCCGCCCTAGCAAGAGTATGAGCAACCAAATTCGCTTGCCTCCTAACAAACTTAACCTCAAAGTTTATAAAAGATGACATAAGACTAAGGATATCATGAACAATTGACTGAAACTCAGAGTTGCCTCTACGCTGCATATGAATGGCCTCTATCAGAACTTTCGAATCACTTTCAAATTGAACTCGATCTAGTCCTCTATGTCTAGCTTCTTCCATTGCTAAAAGTAATGCCCATGCTTCTCCTTCTACAGATGAAATCACAGTTTGTTGTCATTGTGTCATACCAGCCATGAAATGACCGCTATTATCGTGAAAACACAATCCCACCGAGGTCCTTCCAGATCCAGACACAAAGGCAGCATCAACGTTACATTTTACCCAATCTAGAGCTGGTTTCTCCCACCTTACCAAATCTGCTTCTGTAGTCCTGCTCACATTATTACTCTATAACTTATATACTGAGTACCAATCATTCCAAGCATCATAAGCATGTCTTCCAATTTGACGTGGCATCTAGACATTATCATTCCAAAGTTTATCATTACGATTGTGCCAAATGCTCCAGAGTAGCATAGTCACTCTACCAACAGTATCACTACTTTCATTGCTGCAAACAGCGAAAATACGATCCATAGCATTAGTTTGTTGGTACGTAGCATTATGTAAGACAGACGACAGACCAGCTGCACTCCAACTATCCCGGACTACTGCACACCTAAAGAATATGTGAAGCTCATCCTCAATCTCCTCATCACACACGGGACAATTGAGAGTACATTCCACTCGCCTTTCCAACAATCGAGTACGAGTCGGGAGATAACCTCTACATAAGCGCCAAAGTAAATGACGTGCCTTGTGCGGAGCTTGAGCTTTCCAAATATATCATTCCAATTGCCCACAACATGATATTTGTCGCTACCTATTATGTAACGCATAACTAACTTATACCCGAATTTCACTGAATAACACTCATCTCTTTCCTCCTCCCAGACCACTTTATCCTCACGGACTGAGCTAACAAGTGGTGTTTCCAGAATCTTCTCAGCTACGTCCTTTGAAATAAAAGAAATTGTGGTCAAATCTTCACTTTTAATTTTATAACAATTTTTATAAATCCATTAAATTATAGTCAAACGTTAAATATGAAGAATAGATATTTTCTATTTTAAATTTAATACTTTTTTTTTATCAAAATAGATACGTTATTCTCTTGTTTTTTTTAAAGGAGATAAGTTTTCTTTTAATGATAATAAATTGTGCAACTGACCATGCTTTATGTAAATTGACCACAAGTATAATTGGTAATGGTCTGCTTAAAGAAATTTCAAATGCAAATCATTCAATATTTTTTTATATAGTTTTAATTTTAAATATATGCATATAAGTAAGTTGACCAAATTTTTTTAGTAATTTTTATTAATTAAAATAGTTAGTCAAAAGGAAAATCTGAAAAATAAATATTTTTTGGGTGCAAAGTATGATAAAATTCTTTGACCAAAATTAATGTTATATTAGACTCCTTATTATAAATATATGGTTGTATTCTTATCTTTGACACCACTTGGAATGACAAAATCTTTCTATTGCCCAAATTTTTCTTTTCAAACCTTTTTTTTTTTTTTACATTTTTCCAAACAAAATCTAAAAGAGATTATCTTGCATTTTTTATAGCAGTTGATTTGGATTTGCAGGAAGTTGCAAAGTTGTTCCTTCATTATTTATCTCTTTTTCATATACATATTGTTTGTGTAAATTTAGAACTTCATTATACTTCAACCAATAATATATATATATTTTTTTTATTCTATACCATTATTTTTTTATTCTATACCATTATTTTTTTGGTTTATTCTCTTATACCTCTCTAGGCCTTTGTCATTTTCTCCCCTTTAGATCCATATAGACAAGACACCAAAACTTATTTCACATATCATCACTGAGGTTTTGCAAAATGGATGTCCTTAAGTGTTGCTCTATTGTTTATAAAAGGTATGACTAATGTAATCCCTTTGACTACATTTATAAACAAAAAACACATTTTCAGATTCATTGAATAATCTATGTATTCCTATAATACATAAATTATTCAATTAATCTAAAAAATTACTTTTTACTTATAAATGTGGTTGGAGGGAGTAAAACTTTTAACAATTTGATTTCTTTAATTAAATATTGGATAAGGTTGAAATTTGAAATACATTGATTTTGTCTGATTTTGATCCACATTAAAATTTGAAAGTTGGGATATCTTGAAATAATCTTTGTATAATCTTGTAGCTCGAGGGAACATCAACAATATACATGATGATATTTCTCTCTTTAACGATCTCCGAAGTTGTATTTGTTTTTCCATATTTCAGTTACCATTGAATTTGATGGAATCATCAAATTTTTAATGGAATACAAAGAAAATGTGGAAGGACAAATATAACTTCGGAGTGTTAAAAAGATCAATATCATCATGCATGCATGTATATTGTTAGTATGTTCCCTCGACTTATAAGGTTGTACAAAAATTTGTTTGAGAAATCTCAACTTCCAGACTTTAGTACGTGTGGACAAATCACTTTTTCAGATTCATTGAATAATCTATGTATTATGTATTTCTATAATACATAGATTATTCAATGATCTGAAAAAAATACTTTTTGCTCATAAATGTGGTCGGAGGGAGCAAACCTTTTAACAATTTGATTTCTTTAATTAAATATTGGGTAAAGTATATACATTGATATTGTCTTATTTTGATCCACATTAAAGTTTGAAAGTTGCGATCTTTTGGACAAATCTTTGTATAATCTTGTAGTTCGAGGGAACATCAACAATATACATGATGATATTTCTCTCTTTAACGATCTCCGAAACTGGATTTGTACTTCCATATTTCAGTTACCGTTGAATTTGATGGAATCATCAAATTTTTAATGGAATACAAAGAAAATGTGGAAGGACAAATATAGTTTCGGAGTGTTAAAAAGATCAATATCATCATGCATGCATGTATATTGTTAATATGTTCCCTCGACTTATAAGGTTGTACAAAAATTTGTTTAAGAAATCTCACCTTCCAGACTTTAGTACATGTGGACAAATCACTTTTTTAGATTCATTGAATAATCTATGTATTATGTATTTCTATAATAGATAGATTCAATGAATCTTGAATCTGAACAAATACTTTTTGCTTATAAATTAATGTGGTCGGAGGGAGCAGAGCTTTTAACAATTTGATTTGTTTAATTAAATATTGGGTAAAGTTGAAATTTGAAATACATTAATTTTGTCTTATTTTGATACACATTAAAGTTTGAAAGTTGCGATCTATTGGATAAATTTTTGTATAATCTTGTAGCTCGAGGGAACATCAACAATATACATGATGATATTTCTCTCTTTAACGATGTCCGAAATTATATTTGTCCTTCCATATATATTTTAGTTTTCATTGAATTTGATGGAATCATCAAATTTTTAATGGAATACAACGAATATGTGGAAGGACAAATATAATTTCGGAGTGTTAAAAATATCAATATCATGCATGCATGTATATTGTTAATATGTTCCCTCAACTTATAAGGTTATACAAAAATTTATTCAAGAAATCTCAACTTTCAGACTTTAGTACGTGTGGATCAAAATAACACAAAATCATGAATTTTGAATTTTCAACTTTTCTCAATTTTATTTAATCAAAGAAACTGTAGCCGTTTATATATATATATATATATTATTGATCATTTGGCAAACTCTTAATGATTAGGACATTTTTACGAAGAACTTAATGCATTTAGTTTATATTATAGTCAAAATTGTTGGTGAATGAACATTTTAATTACTTTATAATAATGATTAGGACATTTTTGAAGGACATTATGATTTAGTGCTATGATATTACTGTTAAAAAAAAATTAAAGGAAGATTTCCTGCGGATACACATTTTTCTGGGAAATTATCTGTGGATTTATCTGCGGAAACATGATTTTTGGGGACTTACTGCAGAATTACATGCGGAAATTTCGTAGGAATGTTTTCTGCGAATTTGCTCTTATTTTCGGCAGCAAATTCTTTAGGTTGTCAAAATCCGCAGGAAACAATTATCCACGAAGTATTAGTTGAAACCAAAATCCTTAGAAACATTCGCAGGAAAATAGCAAATTTCTATTATTAATATGGAAATATTTGTAACTCCTTTTCTTTTATGAGAGGAGAATTTAGTTCTCTTGTATTTTATATATTTTTTATGGAAGAATTTGCATATCTAGCTATGTATATGATAGTTATTCATTATTTTTTGAATGAAAAGTGTAGTTGTATCATGTTCTATATGCATGAGAGGAGAATTTGGATCTCTTGTATTTTATTTTTTGACGGTAGGATTTGCATATTTTTTGAATGAAAAGTGTAGTTGTATTACGTTCTATATGCACTTAAGTTCAATGAATAAGTTTTTTTTTAATGAAGAAAAAATAGAGTTAGAAGTTGTTGTATATATTTCCATGTTGTATAATAATTTAAAACTCTTGTCTATTTTTTTTGTATAACTCAATGTAGAATAATTATTCATTGTGGAAGGAAACAAATATAGAAATTTTATTCATTTCTTTTGTAACTATTATATTAATATGATAGTTATTCATTATTATTTGTAATTATAAATAATGATATGGTGAGATTGATGGAATCGTGATATTAGTTAACAAGACATAAGAGAAATCAACACTTGTGCAAATAGTTTAGCTAATTTTAGTCATAACAATTTGTTTGATGGAATGAATTTCCTGAAGCTATCATCATAAGGGAATTTGTTAGAAATAGGTTAGAAATGCCTAATTATAGTTTCATTTCATTTTGAAAAGGTTTTGGCCTATTCCTCTTTTCAATATATATATTAGAGAGAATTTTGGAAAGCTGACACTAGATCCTAAATTAATTGTTATGATATTTCCTTGACTGCATTTAAATTTAAATTTATATATGAGGGCTTAGATAAGATAGAGGGAATTTTGGAAACCGGTCACTAGATCCTAAATTTTCAAGATATTTTCTTGATTGAACTAAATTCAAATTTATTTAAGAGTGATTAAACAAGATAATCCAATTCCTTAAGATTATTTATGCTAATGATCACCATAAATTGTTTTTATATTTTGTCCCTGCACTCATCTAAGGTAAATGATGTGGCACATTGACATGGCATACCACATCATATTTTAGTGGCATGTGGCACAGAGTCACTATATCATTATCCAACAAGTGACTGTTAGTCATAATTTATGAATTTGAACTTAAGTATCTTCAATCAATTTGGTTTTTATTGAAGTTTAATTAATAGTCAATTATTTCCAACCACTTAATATTCCTTATTTTACAAACAAAATTCAATTTTATATTGATTTTGAAAGCTTTCAGATTTTGAAGCAAATTTTGATGCAAATTTTGATGCATGATTCATCAAATCTTTTTAGAAACCAATATCACTATTATATGCCTTCAAATTACATAAATTCAACACCGAAAAGAAATGATTAGTTCAATAATGGAGTAATGGAATAAAAAGAATCAATTAATTTTGGTTGAAATAATCATTTTCGTATGTTTAGACTTGTTTTTCTTATAACTAGAGCTCTAGTTGTCAGATTAACATGATCTTTGATTTTTTGGAAAACTTAAAGAAGCGTACACAACTTTTTGGGAGTGGAATCCCCTTTCAACTTTTTTCTTTTTCTATTTTTTTTTGGATGGTTGTAATGTCACTGCATAATCATGTAAATGCAAGGAGCTAGAGCTCTATAAATTGTAGGTTATTTTCTTGAAATAAAGATAGTTTTTTATTAAGTAAAAATATGAAAATTATTCTCTTGGCTCTGAACTACATTTACATCTTATCAGTTCGTCGTGGCGCTAGTCCTTAAATTATCAATCGGAACATCCATAGCCGGTTGTGGCGTTTTCACGACTTATCAATTAGTTTTTCACCTCGATTGTGGCGTCTTTCAACCTTTTCCACTTACAGGACTCTTATTTTAGTTTCGAACGCTCTGTGACACTCATAAACAAATCTCCTTGAAAACCAACAAAGATTCATTCATAACCAATAGTCCATAACACAAGATTCTAACAGCAATATAGGATTACCAAATAACTAATTATTTCACTTCAACAAACCATCTAGAAAAGAAACTAAAGCATTAAAAACAACAGAATTTTATTCCTGCTAAGCAACCGAATCTACACATACACATCAAACCTCTGAGGTCCTGACTCTTGACACTTACACCGGACACAACATTGACATGTTGACACTCCTGTCACATGTGAGACAACAAACAAGTCTTTGATTAGAAGTGTCGATGTTATAGAAATATAAAAGGCTCAAGATGCAATGCCTTTTGAAAATAGAGAAGCAAAGGCCTCCATTGCTTTTTTCTTAGACACAAAACCTATCTCAACACCATCACCATTTCTAGTATCAGAAATACAAAACGCTCCAGTTTTATCTATAGAAGCCATTTCAACTTTCTTTGGCTTTCCAAAACCAAAATCAGTACTATAAACCTCAAATTTAGGTGAACCAGCAGCACCAATTGTTTTAACATCAGCAGTGGCAACACCTTCAACTAACCCTGAGCACCAATTTTCAGCTCCATTCAAAACTCCATCTTTGAGAGTTTCCAAAGCTTCACTCATCACTTCAACAGCCACAATTAGTCCATCTTCTCCCAATAACTTACATGTCTCAACAATTGCAATTCTACCTCCAATACAATTTCCAAAATATGTTGCAGGAATCGGTTGATCTAACCGATTCCTGCAATCGATATTCACAGCCAGCATAACATTTTGGTTCTCAATTTCCTCAGCTTTCACTCTACATACCCATGCATATGCAATAGATACCACAAAAGTTGACAAATGAAGTTTCTTATTTTCATTCCTCCCCTTTTGTTTTGACACTACAAATTCCTTAAGCTTTTCGATATCCAACCGAGTTAACCGAAATAATCCTCTAGTTGACTCTTCAGGAACTTCAAGATCCCAAACCATTAAACTTCTATTCTTTGTTCCACCTTGATTTAACCAAACACTCATATATTTTTCTTCTAACCCATTTGGATCATTGATTACATTTCTATCAAAGAAAGGAACAAATTCAGCTGGCAATAAAAGGGATGACTCTAATTCAGATTTTGATTCAGATTCTCCACTTTCAAGCTTATTACATAAATAAGCCCAAGATTTGATAAAAGAAGTTGAAGTTTTACCATCTAAAACAGCATGATGTGAAGTAATACCAATAGAAAAACCATAGTTTGGAAAAAGGGTAACTTGAAGAGCCAAAACAGAAGCTTGATCATGAGAAATATTCAAGTTAGGTAAAAAATCATGAATTTGTGAAGCTTCACAAAGATTATTACCAGATAAATGATTAAAATCAGCATCAGATTCAGCTACTGTAAGCAAAAGAGAGTTGCCTTTAAGGTATTTGATAATAGGTTTGTGAGAATCATGTGGCCAAATGAGATGACCCAAAAGAGGATAAAAGTGATTAAGTGTAAGAGAAAGTGATTTTTTGAGTTTTGGAAGAAGGGTATTAAAGAAAAGTGAGGGTTGGTGTGGAAATTGATAGAAGAAAATTCTTTGAACTGGTGGTAATCTTAACCAAAGTATGTCAAAAAATGTGAGAGGGAGTGATGTTTGTGAAGGTAATTGTTCTTGTGAAGATGGTGATACATTGACAATTTCTATGATTTTGGTCATTTTCTTGGAAGTTGGTAGAAGAAAAAATTGAAGATGGTGATGGGAAGAGGTGGTTCTGTATCTTGTTTTTGTCTGAGGTGACTACAGAGAAACATTAACCAACATTAAAACATATACGAGGTGACAAAACAAAATTATTCCTCCAACCACCTTTGTTTAATGTTCATGTTTTTTTCTTGTAGAGGTTTCTTTCTATATTTAGGAAAGAAGCAAGTAATTATTAAAGTTAAATGTTTTTTTGAAATCTTAAAAATCATTAAATTCTTCTTTGAAATTTTTGAAATAGAAAATAATTATTTTTTTAAGAAGTTTTACATCGGTTGCAAGATGACATGAATATATGTTTATAAACTAGAGACAATTTTCATCTTATAAATCGATTTTGAAAGATGAGTTAAATTCAACTATCAAATCAAACACAATTAAATTGAATGACGTATAGCAAATTACTCAATCTAATAGATTGTTCTGTTAAGCCTAAATGATTTTGTACTTTTTTAGTAAAATCTACACCATTAAAGTGATACTGTGAAAGGTTTAGAAGAGCATCAATATGATAGAATATGACAAATTAATCGTTCCAATTCGAGAAGGAACATAGTCTCCATAAAATAGGGGGAAAAGACTAGAATTCTTATTGAATAATTTTCTTCATTGTCTTTTACATGTAGAATACAAATATATATATATATATAGACAAATATCATAAAACTATTAATAACTTCTCAAACTACTAATAACTACCTATATTTAAATACATAATTAATAATATAAATTAGAATTTCATTTTGGTTTCCATTGGTAAAAGTAGAATTTCATTTTTGAAAATAGACAAAATTCTAACATTTGATATTTATTAACCTCTATCATGCAATTATTGTGTTCTAAATTTTGTGATTTTTTGCTTGAAATTTCAAATTTTGATTTCAAATTTTTAGCGTTTTAATGTAGAAAAATGTTAAATCATAACAAAATGTTGGATTCATGAATCATGATTATGTGTTTAAAACTTAACGGATCTAGTATAATGATTTAGCGTGGATGTAGTTCGGTATTAACACATAAGAAAAGTTTCTCTTTCATAGTTTTCAATTTGTATATTTTTAAAAGTTAACATAAGATAAGATAAGATAAGATTAAAATTGCTTAACATGCTAAATATTCTATTTTGACCTTTTAAGTAAAAGGTATTTTAAGATTTTGAGAGTCACAACCACCGTTCTTTATTTTTCATCTTTCATTGTTCTCTTCTAAACCACATATGTTAAGTGATTTTTTTTTTTTTATAAAAGGCTTCAAATAATATAGAAAAAAGGATAAGCGGAATACAAAAGAGGGGACCAAGCCTAAACCCTCAATAAGGGAAACAAAACAACTGGCTAGCAGCAACTAAAATAAGAAAAATCTAACCTATTTCTAGTTAGATCTTCTCTAATTTCAACCGGAGTAGATGTCCACCATGTGAAGCCTTGCAAAGATAATCCAAGATTGACAAGTTTGTATGCCAATCACATATGTTAAGAGAATATAAAGAAATCACTTTTTTTTATTCAACTGAATTAATCACATTTTCGAATGTGATTAACTAGATGTCGTACATAAAAAAAATTAGGTGTCTCAGTATCATTCCCCATAAATATTATGTGAGCTAATCTCAGAAAAAGAAAACTAAAATTATAGCTACTAAACTTTGTAATAGTCTCTTTTCTTTAGAAGAGTCATTGTTCTTTGTTGTCACTGTTTCATCTGTGCCTCTGTTTTTTCCATGTTGGGAACTTCCTTCAGCTGATTATGCAAAAGACACATATTTAAAAATACTTCTAATTAAATCCAAAAAATAAAATAAATGATACTACATATTGTTGAAATGATCAATACCTGAAGGACTGCTAGCAGGACTCATGGAGCTACCATTGGAGTTCTGACCTAGTTGGTTAATAAAAGCTTGAGCTTCAGCTGATTTTGGATCCAAGTGAAGAAGTGCTGTTCAAATCATTAGAAACAAAAATTCATAAACCATTAAAATTAAAATTAAAATTAAAATTAAAATCAGATCTTAACTAGAGTTCAAATATATTTTACATTCACATTTTAAAAACTTCAAAAATAGGCTAAAATTGGTAGACTTTTTTTTTTAGCATAAAATTGGTAGACTGGTAACATGTTTAATGAGTAAATCTCATAAAATATTTTTGTCTTCATTTTCAGTTTTATTTAAAAAATGTATTCCTTTCGTCCCAAAATAAATATGGCTTTAGCAATAAAATTTGTATTAAAATAAGTGTTATATTACTTTTTCAATACAAGATTAATTAAGTTATTTGGTCTTTATCGCAACTTTTTCTACATTACTTGAAAATTTGAGAATATTTATTCAACAATCAATAAGAACAAACTACGTACATGTGAAATAAAAGTTAGTTAATTGCGGGTGCCACTGTCAAAAAATAAAGTTAATTGCGGGTGCCCATTCAAATTTAGGTATGTGACTTGTTGTCATTAAAATTGTAAGATAAATACACTCAAATTATCAATGGATAGCATAAGTTAATAAACAATATTTAAGGGGGACGGATACTTAAATAAAAATTATTTTAGAATGAAGGGAGTATATTTTTTTGTCTTAATCCTCGGTTCTAAGAGGAATACTATCGTTATAATTTGAAATTCGACCGAGAACTATGTCAAATCTAGCTTGTTTCGGCCAAAATTCAAACTCGAGTTCTCTCCATATTCATTTTAAGCCCAACAACTTGTTTAAACTAATTATAACTTTTTTTTTTTACGGAATAAACTAATTATAACTAACAATGGAAAAAAAATACAATTTTCAAAACATGTTATAAAGGTATGAAGAGAAACATAGACAATTTGAGGACAGGGCATGTAGACCATAGCATAGGAAATGGAGCATATATGATGAAACATAAATGATTCAAACAAAAAATGGGATTGATGAAACTCACAAGGGCATTGAGATAAATTATCAGATGCTTTGCAAAGAGAAGGAAGACCAAGAGTAAGTGTAATGTTAATCTTTAAGCCAAGGTCAGGATCATCTCTATCTTTGACAATAATGCAGATACACTTCTTATTGTTCTTGAAAGCTTGTATGAGACCACTACAACAATCTGATGTAGGTGCTTTGGCACTTCCACCAAGATATGGAAGACATGTTGCAACATTTGTGAGTTGTTCTGCACATTTTTGTTTCTCTTGTGCTGATTCTCCCATTGCATAGTTGATGATTAACATCAATGATGTTGCTAAGACGAGTATGTGTGGTAGACTAGCCCTCAAACCCATTTTCAATGAGTTGAATGATTCAGTGGAGATTACAAGTCTTAGAAGTTAGAACAATATTACTCTTACTGATATTTATATAAGAGTTTTTTTTTTCTCAAATAAATAAAAGGAAATGCTAACAATTAGTTCCTCAATACCACGATATAAATCATTTTACCATATTACACAAACTTAGAAATATAATATGAGTTAGTTTACAAAATTGTCCTTCATTAAAAGAAGATAGAGTAATAGTAAATATTATCTAAAAGGGTCTCTCGTTTGATTTGAATTCGGCGGCATTATTAAAAACACTTTCGGCCACTATATTACAGGCTTCTCAGGCTTCATTCAAGCCTCATCTGACATTTTATTTGCTGAATTGTATACTATCTACAAGGGTCTTTCGCTGGCCAAAGACATGAGTATTCATGAACTTTGTCAGCTACTTTGATTTTGTAAATTATGTCAACCTCATTAAAGATCCTCAAGTTAAATATCATATTCATGCTGTGTTGATCCAAGATATAAAGGAGTTGTTCTCATACCATTGTTTCTCTCAATCACACTTAGAGAAATGAATTAATGTACGGATTTCTTCGCTAAACTTATAATATCCTCAAATGCTTACTTCTTGACTCATACTTCTCTTCCAGAAGATGTTCGTGATCTTCTTAGAAATGATGCAATAAAAACTTTTTTTCTTCATGGTTAGTTTTTCTTTTTAGTTTTTTTTTAGCTTCCTTAGAAAAAAGCGGATAAATAAACCTATTTTATTTAGTGGGGCTATAGGGTAGAAGTCTTGTAAGGTCAACCATTTTGTATTGATGTAAGCTGCTCTGCCGGTCAAAATACTCGGCACTCACACTACACTAGTCAAGATAAGAAGCCAAAAATTTCAGCTTAATCAAATCAAATTTTGAATACACGTTTTTTTTACAATACCAAGAATCTTACTAATTTTGGATATATACCAAGAATTTGGACTTGGTCTAACAGCCAAAATGTTCTTACAGCAATAATATAGTCTTTTTTTTTTGTCTTAGGTGAGGTGGTAATCCACTGAAATTAAACTCACATATAATTGTGATATTTTGGATTCGAATTCAGGTCACGACGTCCAACTTAACAATTTCGATATTTTTATCAGTTGAACTAAGACTTATGGGACTAATACAGTTGTTATTCTCAAGGAATGTATCATGTACTAGAAAAATTGTCTCCGTCCAGATTAAGAGGCTAAAAAGATGTAGCTTAGGTTTCTCTTTTAATTTTGTCCTCTATAATAATAAAAACGTCTCATTAAATTGAAGATTATAAATATTTAGATAAACTATTTTTAATCTTAATTTTCAAATAATGTAAAAAATTTAAGGTGTACAAGAACATCTAATCCAAAGGTGTAGGGGAACACAAATCATATAGCCTAAGCCAAACGTCGTATAGGGATAGAATGGCGTGGAAAGAGCGAAAAATATTCCGTATATAATATGGATTATGTGATAATATTTAACATTTACAAGTTAAAACCATTATTTCTTTTATGTATGATTAGTTAATTTTTTATTAGTTAAATTTTCTATTATAGATTCTTCTCTTTGTTGTATAAATCTTTCTTACTGTTAGCAGTGTGTCTGCTAAGTCTTTCTCTTTCTTGGAAAGAGCATGATCATACCATTGGTCGAGACCGGATCCTCTCCAATAAATGGAGGGTCCAGTCCAATCTTAACCCTTCAAAGAGAAATATTAGAAATAATTAATTGTTAAAATGTGATTTTAAGCATGTGGATACTTAGACATGAGGGACATGAGGAAATCTCACGGGAGGGAATCCTTTCTCCCATTGGTCTACAAAGTAGGGTTTGTGGTGTCATGATTTGTATAACTTGTTATGTGGGTTGGGTTGAAAACCAATTAATGGGCAGCTATCAATATCATGCACAAGAATGAATGTTCATGATGTTCATGTTCCACACCCTTCTGATAAGTGATGACCACATAAATTGACAAAAAGGAAGACTAACATTCAACATAAAATTCAAAGGTGTAAAATAAATTGTGAAATTGGGTCAAACTATCCTTAACTTATTTTATAGTTTTTTCACTCATTGTTACGGGTTCCAAAATAATAATTTAAGTATTTTTTTTTTATCCATTTTAGTCTTTCACAAGTTTTATACAAGACAATTAAGTTCTTAAACAAAAATGAAATTTAAATTAGTCATTAATATTTTTATAATAGAGAAAAATTAATTCCTCTTTTATAACAGATCGAGAACTAGATTGTCCTTAATATGAAAATATTAAAAACTAATTTAAATTTTATTTTTGTGTGATACTGAATTGTCCGGTCAAAAATTTAAAAAATTAGAATGAATTTTCACTCTAAATAACTACAAATATGATATAGTGAAGGTCATTTCATGATTTGTAGTTTTGAGGGATGCATCATTATTTAATAATATAATACTTCACACTTGCACAAATTTATCATACATTCCTCAATCCTTACAATTTTTAAAATAAATTTTCCTAAAAACTCATATTGTTGACACAATATTATATATATGCTTGCAATAATTAGCAAGTACTAAATACCACAAAAAATCACTAGGCAACTCTGGTCTTAATTGGTTCCTCATGGCAGTCCCATATACAACTCAAGCTCTTGTATTGATTTTGTCCATTGTAACAACTCTCAACTTCATTTCATGCATTGAAATGACTTGCAATGAGAAAGAAAAGAATGCACTCCTCAACTTCAAGCATGGACTATCTGACCCTTCAAAAAGGCTTTCATCATGGTCTAATGAACACGATTGCTGCCGATGGATGGGAGTTCAATGCGACAACATCACCGGCCGAGTCATTGAACTCAACCTTAGCACACCTCTAGACTCTCCATACATGGAATTAAGTGGTGAGATTAGTCCTTCTTTGCTAGAGTTAAAATCTTTGATTCATTTGGACTTGAGCTTAAACTACTTTGTTAATACTAAAATACCAAGCTTTTTTGGCTCTATGGAGAGATTAACTTATCTTGATCTTAGTTTAAGTGGTTTCATGGGACTAATCCCTCATCAACTAGGTAATCTCTCAAACTTAAAACATCTTAATCTTGGATACAATTATGCTCTTCAAATAGATAATCTTGATTGGATAACAAAATTTTCATCTTTAAAACATCTTGATTTGAGCGGTATAGACTTTCGTAAAGAAACAAATTGGCTCGAATTATTGAGTTCGCTTCCGTCTCTTTCTGAATTACACTTAGAAAATTGTCAAATTGATAACTTAAAACCACCAAAAAGAAAAACAAATTTCACAAATCTTCAAGTCCTTGATCTTTCAAATAACAATCTCAATCAAGAAATCCCTTCATGGCTTTGTAATCTAAGTACAACTCTTGCCCAACTTGATTTGAGTGGTAACTTTCTACAAGGAGAAATTCCTCAAATAATCTCAAATCTTCAAAACTTAAAAACTTTAGACCTTCAAGGAAACCAACTTAGTGGTCCACTTCATGATTCATTAGGCCAACTTAAGCATCTTGAAGTTCTTGATCTCAGTAACAATACTTTTACTCATTCAATCCCCTCATCATTTTCAAATTTATCATCATTAAGGACATTAAATCTTGGTCACAACCAACTTAATGGTACAATTCCTAAGAGTTTAGGATTGCTTCGAAATTTGCAAGTATTAAACCTTGGAGAAAATTCTCTTACTGGTGGTATGCCGGAAACTCTTGGAATTCTATCAAATTTAGTGACATTAGACCTTTCGTCGAATCTCTTGGAAGGACCAATAAGAGAAAAAAATCTCGAAAAACTTTTCAAATTAAAAGAACTACGTCTGTCTTCGACGAACGTGTTTCTTAGTGTCGACTCTAGTTGGATTCCTGTGTTTCAACTTGAGTATGTTTTACTGAGCTCATGTGGTGTAGGGCCTAAGTTTCCAGCTTGGTTAAAAAGCCAAAGTTTTGCCAAGGTGCTTACAATGTCGAATTCTGGTATTTCGGATTTCGCTCCAAGATGGTTTTGGAATTGGACTTTGCAAATTGAATTTCTTGATCTGTCTAACAATTTCATAAGTGGAGATTTATCCAACATGTCCCTAAATTCAAGCATCATAAATTTGAGTTCTAATCACTTCAAGGGTAGATTACCAAGTGTGTCTGCAAATGTTGAAGTATTGAATATTGCCAATAACTCGATTTCGGGTCCAATTTCTTCTCAATTTTTATGTGAAGGAATGCGTTTCGATAACAAGTTAACTGTGCTTGATGTTTCAAATAACATGTTATCTGGTGATCTTGGTCACTGTTGGATTCAATGGCAAAATTTAATACATTTGAATTTAGGTAGTAACAATTTTTCTGGTGAAATTCCGAATTCGATTGGTCATTTATCAGGACTTGAATCTTTGATATTAGATGACAATGACTTCTATGGAAACATTCCTTCAAGTCTGCAAAATTGTTCTGTGTTGAAGTTCATTGATTTTGGAAATAACAAACTTTCTGGCACATTACCATCTTGGATTTGGGAAATGCAATATCTAATGGTTCTTCGTCTTCGATCAAACGAATTCAAAGGTAGCATTACTCAAAAGATGTGTCAACTTTCTTCTCTTATTGTGCTAGATATTGCCAACAATAGCTTATCCGGTACAATTCCATTTTGTGTTGATGAAATGAAAACAATGGCTGGTGAAGATGATTTCTTTGCTAACCCTTTAAAGTATTACTACGGTTTCGGTTTCAACTATAACAACTACAAAGAAAGTCTTGTCTTAGTTCCGAAAGGAGACGAGTTAGAGTATACAGACAACTTGATACTTGTAAGAATGATCGATCTTTCAAGTAATAATCTATCTGGAACTATTCCCTTTCAAATTTCAAAGCTAACCGCGCTTCGGTTTTTGAACTTGTCTCGAAACCGTCTTAATGGAGAGATACCAAATGACATGGGGAATATGAAATTGTTGGAATCACTTGATCTTTCATTGAACAAAATTTCAGGTGAAATACCTCAAAGTTTGTCTGATTTGTCCTTTTTAAGTTTCCTGAATCTGTCATACAATAACTTATCAGGAAAAATTCCAACTAGCACTCAACTTCAAAGCTTTGAAGCACTTAGTTATACAGGTAATCCTGAGCTTTGTGGTCCTCCTTTGATGAATAACTGTACAAAAGTAGAACAAGTGTTGGAGAATAGAAATTTTGATGGAAGTTTCATTGACACATCAGATTTCTATATAGGAATGGGAGTTGGATTTGCAGCAGGATTTTGGGGGATTTGTATTGCTATTTTCTTTAACAGAACTTGCAGGCATGCTTTTTTTCATTTTTTTTACCACTTGAAACAACTTATTTGAGACCTTTGTCTTAAAATTTTGATTATCTTTGTATTTGTTATAGGGTATGTTCTTTGTTTACAGTTTACACCTATTGTGAGACCATTTTCTTTGGATCAATTAGCCACATAGCCATATAAACTTATTTACATTTTATCTCTTTAATTTAGACTATAGACTATATACGAGTTTAGTTCTTATCCTATGTTTGATATCATAGCGAGTTTGTGTTGTACCAAGCATGCACTTAATATTATTGTCAACATTACAGGAATCTACATAGTCACACACATAAGGACAAATAGATGATAGATTATATAAATGAATGAGATTCATTTATAATTTGATGGAGCAATCTTACAATGCACCAGCGCGAATTAAGTTTATATGATTTTGAAAGCTTTCTGATTTTGAAGGAAATTATGAATGCATGATTCATCAAATCCTTTTAGTAAACAAGGTACTACTATTACACACTTTCAAATTATAGAAATTAGGCATTGGAAAGTGGAAGGAAATCCCCTTGAAAACCAGGAAAGATTCACTCATAACCAATAGTCCATAACACAAAATTCTAACAGCAATATATGATTACCAAATAACTCTATATTATTCCATTTCAACAAACAATCTAGAAATGTGAAGAAAATATATGAAACACAACAGAATTTTATTCCTGCTAAGCAACTGAATGTACAATATGCATCAAATTTATCAAGTCTTAACACTCATACATCCACCGGACACGACATGAACATATTGTATTAGAATTTGAGAGGTCTGTACTCAACTACAAAAGCTAGCTTGAGAGTTGAGGTTTGCACTATATTATAAAGGTTGTATTTGTCATATCTCTAGCCAATCTGGGACTTCTAACACACCCCCTCACACCCAGCACTATTGGGCTTGGTGCGTGGAATCAACAACAATGGATGGCCCAAATATGGGAGGTCTCCACAACAAACAACAAATGGATCTAGGATAGGCTTTGGTACTATATTAGAATTTAAGAGGCTTATACTCAACCACAAAAGCTAACTTGAGAGTTGAGGTTTGCACTATATTATAAAGGTTATATTTGTCATATCTCTAGCTAATGCGGGACTTCTAACATTGACACCGGTAATAATTGAGAAAATAGAATAATCAACAAGGAACACACCTTTAATCTGAAGTGATAACGCTGTAAATTTTTTTAAACAAAAGGCAATGATTCCTTTTTTAATTTAATTAAAATAAGAAGAGAAATTACAAGAAATTGGGGAACTAGGCCAAAACCCATAGTAAACAACCAAGGGAATAACCAACATTTGCCTAGTCAAAAACCTTACTAGGAAAATCCAATGGGATAAAACTAGGGGTGTCAAAAAGGATGGATTGGATGAATTTGGATTGGATCGCTAATGGATGGATCAAAGTAATCCATTAACATTCAATCAAAAAAATTCAATCCAATCCATCCATTAGAGATAAAATTCAATCTAATTCATCCATTATTGTATTTTAAACGGATGAATATCCGTCCAATCCATCTATTAAATTATTTTTACTTTTTAATAGCATATTTAATTATTAATTAAATAAATTATTTCTTATTTTAAAAACAACTTTTTTTCTTTTCTTTAATGAAATGGTGTAAAAAGTAAAACAACACAAAAACAACGCCCAAATTCCACTTTTTGGTAAGCCCAATA
Source organism: Trifolium subterraneum (assembly GCA_951799995.1). NCBI lineage: Eukaryota > Viridiplantae > Streptophyta > Magnoliopsida > Fabales > Fabaceae > Trifolium > Trifolium subterraneum. The sequence continues at coordinate 56,898,526 of OX637464.1, read as the reverse complement.
ATGTTGTAAAAAAAATTAACAAAAAATAAATGCAGGTGGTGGTGGAGCCGGTCAACGCCAGACCTCCGGCACCGGCACGGCGGCGGGTCAGATTTTTCCGGCGAATCCACTACGGTCGGCGGCGGAGCTCCGGTGGTCGTGCGGCAGTCTCCGGCGGAGCTCCGGCGGCCAGCAACCACCTACCACCCCTCCTTTTTATTTTAAATTAATAATAAATATAAAATAATATAATATTTAAATTATTATTTTATATTGAATTTTCCAAAAACTGTTTTTTAATTTTAATAAAGCTGTTTTTTTATTACAAAAAATCTGTCTTTTATTTTTTTTTTTTTATAAAAAATCTGAACTTTTTTATAATTAAAATCAGTATTTAATTTTTAGAAAAAAATAGTTTTAAAAAATAGTTTTAAATAGATTTAAAGTTAGATATATTGAGCAAATAATGTTTTAAATGCAAAGCTACTTCTACTTTTGTTTTCCTATTTAAATTCTTCCCACTTTTTCATGACATGACAAATAACATATTTCCTTCTACGATATAATTAAAATCATTTTTTTTTAAAGTGGCTATCCATTGGATTTAAAATTAATAATAATCAATCATCCATTGGATTTTCTTTTTGTTTGATAAATCATCCATTGGATTTTGAAATTAAGGTGGATGGATTCAATCCAATCCATTAACTAATTTTTTTATTTTTGGATGGATTGGATGAATCCATTATCCATTAGTGAATGGATTGGATGGATAATGGATAATTTTGACACCCCTAGATAAAACCTTAATGAAAAGAAAGAAAAAAAAAAGTGCATAGCAAACAAAAGATAGAACCCTTGAAATACATCAACAGAAACGATAATCACGAAGCCCTAACCTATTTCGGTTAACTAAACTTGAGACACAAAGGGGATAGAATCCCACCAAACAAAGCTATTACTCTGGAGACCAAGCGAAACAATTTTGTCTGCACAACGATTGCGTTATCAATCGGTTTTTCACCTCGATTGTGGCGTCTTTCAACCCTTTCCACTTACAGGACTCTTATTTTAGTTTAGACCGCTCTGTGACATTCATAAACAAATCTCCTTGAAAACCAACAAAGATTCATTCATAATCAATAGTCCATAACACAAGATTCTAACAGCAATATAGGATTACCAAATAACTCTAAATTATTTCACTTCAACAAACCATCTAGAAAAGAAACTAAAGCATTAAAAACAACATAATTTTATTCCTGCTAAGCAACCGAATCTACACACACACATCAAACTTTTGAGGCCTGACTCTTGACACCGACGCTTACACCGGACACAACATTGACATGTTGACACTGGTAATAATTGGTTGTGACTATCATGTATGCGTTTACTCCTGTCACATGTTAGACAACAAATATGTCTTTGATTAGAAGTGTCGATGTTATATAAAAGGCTCAAGATGCAATGCCATTTGAAAAGAGAGAAGCAAAGGCCTCCATTGCTTTTTTCTTAGACACAAAACCTATCTCAACACCATCACCATTTCTAGTATCAGAAATACAAAAAGCTCCAGTTCTATCAATAGAAGCCATTTCAACTTTCTTTGGTTTTCCACAACCAAAATCAGTACTATAAACCTCAAATTTAGGTGAACCAGCAGCAGCAATTGTTGTAACATCAGAAATGGCGACACCTTCAAGTAACAATGAAGTCCAATTTTCAGCTCCATTCAAAACTCCATCTTTGAGAGTTTCCAAAGTTTCACTAATCACTTCAATAGCCACAATTATTCCATCTTCTCCCAATAACTTACTTGTTTCAACTATTGCCACTCTTGCTCCAATACAATTTCCAAAATATGTTGCAGGAACCGGTTGATCCGACCGATTCCTGCAATTGATATTCACAGCCAGCATAACATTTTTGTTCTCAATTTCCTCTGCTTTCACTCTACATACCCATGCATACGCAATAGATACCACAAAAGTTGACAAATGAAGTTTCTTATTTTCATTCCTATCCTTTTGTTTTGACACTACAAATTCCTTAAGCTTTTCAATATCCAACCGAGTTAACTGAAACAATCCTCTAGTTGACCCTTCAAGAACTTCAAGATCCCAGACCATTAAGCTTCTATTGTTTGTTCCACCTTGCTTTAACCAATCAATCACGTATCTTTTGTCTAACCCATTTGAATCATTTATTACTTTTCTATCAAAGAAAGGAACAAATTCATGTGGCAAAATGGGTGGTTCAGATTCTCCCATTTCAAGCTTATTACATAGATAAGCCCAAGATTTGATAAAAGAAGTTGAAGTTTTACCATCTAAAACAGCATGATGTGAAGTAATACCAATAGAAAAACCATAGTTTGGAAAAAGGGTAACTTGAAGAGCCAAAACAGAAGCTTGATCATGAGAAATATTCAAGTTAGGTAAAAAATCATGAATTTGTGAAGCTTCACAAAGATTATTACCAGATAAATGATTAAAATCAGCATCAGATTCAGCTACTGTAAGCAAAAGAGAGTTGCCTTTAAGGTATTTGATAATAGGTTTGTGAGAATCATGTGGCCAAATGAGATGACCCAAAAGAGGATAGAAGTGATTAAGTGTAAGAGAAAGTGATTTTTTGAGTTTTGGAAGAAGGGCATTGAAGAAAAATGAGGTTTGGTGTGGGAATTCATAGAAGAAAATTCTTTGAACTGGGGGTAATCTTAGCCGAAATATGTCAAAAAATGTGAGAGGGAGTGTTGTTTGTGAAGGTAATTATTTTAAGGGGGAAAAAATAAAAATCACACTTATTAAAAAAACAAAATATAAGAATTTGAATTATGTTCTTTTTTTGTATTTGTCTAGAAAATAGTTGAATGAGAAGATGTAAAAACAATTTTTATTGGTTTTTAGGCATGGAAAATATAAGAAAAAGAGTATATTAAATGCAATTTACATTTAATTTCATGAGAATAAGTAAAAAGAAATTTTGAAAAAGATAAATGTCTGTGTTTTTCTCTTATAATTTGTGACCAAAAAAAGTGAATTTTTTCCCTTATAATTCGGGACGGATGGAGTAGAAGCCTAAAATCAAATGATGTTTCTGGTTGATAAATCATGAGTTTGAGGGTAGATATTAATTAGATAATGAAGTAATGAATTATGTTATTGGGCATGTTAGTTTAGAGATAGTTAGGTTTCATATATGTACTATGGCTAATGCTATGGTGGACAAATGATCTACCGAATATGAATTTTAAAAAATTCATCGTTGGATTGAAAGTTTATATTGTATAGATTATCCATAAAAAATTTCAAATTTTTTGAAAATCATTTGATATGTTATTGAGACCCATCAAAATTTATGTTATTTAACAAACCGTTAATCTTCATGTGTCTCAATAACATATCAAATGATTTTTAATTTTTCTATAGATGATCTATATGATATAAACTTTCAATCCGTGGATTTTGTAAAATTCGTATTCGTTATAATGTTATTTGTGACTGGTCCACCATAGACCACTTGATGAAGTGGTCCATATTAGAATTTAACTATATACTACTCCCTCCGTCTCATAATATAAGCAACAAAAAAATTCACACTTAATAAGAAAAGTAAAATGTGATAGTTTGAAGTATGATTTTTTGTGTTTTTCTTGAAATAAATTTCATTGGAAGATATAAAAAGAATTTTGATTGGTTATTGATTATGGGAAAAAGAAGAAAGAGAGTAAATTTTATTAGAATAAGTAAAATAAACCTTGAAAATGGTAAAAGTTAGTTTTTTTTTTCCTTATAATTTGGAAGAAGAAAAAATAGTTTTTGTTGCTTATAATATAAGACGGATGGAGTAGTATCCATTTGTAATGTTAAGGTATTGATATTTTATGAATCCTAGCATCCTTTGTCATCCCCTTATAGCACCTCCAATAATAGGCTCAGGCTAGCGTGAGCGAGCTACTCATATCTCTCTCTCACTATAAGCAACTTAAATAACAAATCTAAACCGTTCAATCACTAGATTGCACAATACACTGCCCCACGCACCATAATTTCATTCTTATTATCTCTCCTCTTTTACTCTATCTCTCTCCTCCTCTACTACCATCTCTCTGACTCTCTCTAAAACCAGAAGCATAGATATTGTTTCTGAAAAGTTGAAATATTATAATACAGGTAGCATACAATAAGATCTGACTGCTGAATCTGACGGTATTTTTTTACTGGCCTATCAGTGAGAGATATGAGACACTCATCCACCGTAGAAGCCACCCTTCCAATAATGCAATCTATTTGAGTTATTTGAGTGGGTTCCACATACCACATCACTGCCAAAACAACTCTCATTTTTTCCTGCAATGATAGGAGTTCACGAGAACCTGCCATGCAAGTAGCCCCACAACTTATTCAATATATTACTAACTACACACCCACCCGTACTATCGCACAGGAGTGATCTTTCTTTACTTCGGAGTAGAATAGGTGCAAGGGGGAATTACTATGTAGATTTTCATATATTATATAAAAAGAACTATAATAATTTTTTAAAAATAAATGACACAATCAAATATATCTTTCAAAATCAGTTCAAACGGACTCATTCCAGTGTATAATAAAATCACTCAAGCATCATATTGAATATTATAAAAATCACGCAATGCAGACATCTATATTTAAAATATATGCTGCCATTAATTTTTTCAACTAAAAATTCAAATTGATTTCCGTTTGGATCAATAAGGGTGTATTTGGTAGGAGAGAAAATGAGAAGAGGG